>CM054063.1:205745110-205964722 GCA_028641055.1 Alopecurus myosuroides | reverse complement strand
TGTCAATCGCTGATACCGGAAGGGTGCTTTGATGTCATCAAACGTCACACCGTAACAGGGTGACTATAAAGGTGTCGTTAAGTATTCGGAAAGTATTAGTTGAGGATCATGGATCAAGAGTGAAATTTGTCCATCCAAATGACGGAGAGATATACTCTGGGCCCTCCCGGTGATATCACATCGAAACCGCTTGCAAGCACGTGATATGATCACAAGGATGTTATATCACGGGAACGAGAAAAGAGTACTTGTCGGTAAAGAGATTGAACAAGGTATGGTTGATACCAATGATCGAATCTCGGACAAGTAAAATATCCCGAGACAAAGGGAGTAGTTCACGTCGTTGTTGGTTCACACGATCACGAGAGTCATCGTTGAATAAATAGGAGTCATCACGGATCTGCAGATCCCGCTGTTAATTATTGATCGGAGGAGTCTCGATCATGTCTATGTTATTCACGAACCGTAGGGTGACACAGTTAAGGTTCGATGACGCGTTTGAGAGGATACGGAATCGAAGAATATTTTGGGCAGCACCAAAATTGTTTTGGGGAAAATTGAAATAGTTCAAGGGGTTTTTCGTCGAATGGTTGTTAATAGAATTAACAAATGATTCGAGGTGCTATATGCAAATTTTTGTTGATGGAATTAAGAAATATAAATAAAGAAATAAAAAAGTTTTATTTATTTATTAAAAGAAAACCTTTGGATTTTCAAAGTGGGAAATAATGGGAGCATGAGTGGGTGTGAGTGGAGTTTCCACTCACATGAAGAGAGAAGAGGTGGGGGCACCACCATGGCTGGCCGCACCCCACCCTTGGGCTGCCTCCCTCTCCCTATAAAAGGAGGGTGAGGGCTCCTCTTCATTCACACACTTGCCCATTAGCTTTTCTCTCCACCCGCTGCTCCATTCCATGGTCTCCGGCTTGGAGAAGCCCTGACCGTGGGATTCTTCTTCACCACCACGCCGTCGTGCTGCTGGAGTTCCGACGGATACTCTACTTCCGCCTCCCCGTTGGATCGAGGGAACGGAGGTCGTCATCAACCGTAGGTGTGACCGATCATGGAGGCACCGCCGGATTGCGGTGCACATCTTCTCTCTATCGGGATCGGTGTGAGTACGACTACGCAAACAACGATATTTGATCTCGTAACGCTTTGTGTCTTCGAGGGTATGTGTTCTCCTTAACCCTCTCTTTGCATGTTGCACTTCGTCTCCTAGATTAGATCTTGGCCGTTCGGGTGTCTCTCGCGTAGGAAATTTTTTGTTTTCTATGCAACGGCCCCTTCAGTGGTATCAGAGCCGGATCTATGCGTAGATGTTTTGTACGGGTAGAACACATATGAGTATGTGAGCGTTGATGATCATCTTATTGCCTCCTTGATTATTTTATGATCTTAGTGGCATAGTAGTATGAAGCTGCCCCAGACTAAGTTTACGTGTACTATGTACGCGAGAGTTGTCTCACTTGTGTCTAAGGGGGTGTCCGTTTCTCCTACTATAGTTAAGATCTAATCTATGAAGGGTTGTTAAAAATATGTTTATCAACGTTGTGGTTGATGTTCGTAGGTATGAACGGTTCTATCCTCGAAAGCCCTAAGCCACATAAAATATGCAAATATAAATTAGAGGCGTCTAACTAGTTTTTGCTGGGCATGTGATGTGATATGGTCAACATTACAAATTTGATTATGAGATGATTGATGCATGTAAAATGCATAGATGAATTTTGCATATTTTCACATGGTTTTCTATTACATATTGCATCATATAAGGGTATAATTCAATGTTTTATAGTATTTTGGGGTTAAATTACAAAGTCCCCCAACTTTTATGGAATTAACCCTGCCTGTCAGAAACCCCGTTTTCTATATTTTTGACGTTTCAGGGGGCAAACTTCCGCGAAATCACCTGAAAATCTGCGGGGATCATTTTCTTGGAAGGAGAAGACTTGCGGGCGAAGGATCCACGAGAATTGGGCAAGGAGGCCCAAAAGAGGACCCTCCACGCGGCCATATTGCTTGGCCGCGTGAGAGGCCCCCTTTTGGCCCATGTGGCCCCAATTCCTTCCATCTTCGACTTACCGACTCCGTCTTGACCTGAAACCGACTATAAAAAGGGTCCCCCGTACCCTTACGGAGGAGAGCGCCGCCGAAACACCGAAACACCGAAACAGAGACCAGAAGTTCCAGATTGGAGGGGGAAAACTCCGGTGGGGCGCCGCCGGTGTGATCTCCTACCCCTCCAACGTCATCACCATCGACATCTCCATGAAGAGGGAGTAGTCCACCCGAGGGCTATGGGTTTGTGGAAGTAGCACTTGTATCTATCTCTCTATGTGCTTCACTAATTAGATCCATATGAGCTGCCTCACATGATTACGGGCACCGTTGTAATTCCTATGTGGTGGATCTTTTCTATGAGTTATTGAATCTGAGATTGCAATTGTTTCTCTTGAGTTATTTGAGTAGATGTATCTTATGTACCCCGTTCTTATTTGCTAGCTTTGATCAATCTAGTTCTTGAGAGCGTGTGTGGGGTGATGGGTGCATTAGTTGGAGTAACGGGGGGTGGCTAGTGCTGTGAAAGTGACAGAAGTTCAGCGATCCACTTAGGTTTTGTTAAACCTTTCTTAGTTACCTCACTAGGGATAAAAAGGAGTACCTTGTTACCGGGGATTTGAAGTGACACTAATCAATCTCCATGACTAGATCTAGCAAGTTCTTACTTCAACTTCATGTCACATTGCTTAAAGCTATACTCTGGTTTTTCCTTAATTATCGAGGTGTTATGATTTATTTCGCATCTTGGTGGAGTATAAGAGGGATCAATATGACCGTAGAGATCTCTATGCTAGGACGTGATGCCCATATGAAAGTACTCAATGTTAAACATGTTATTGTAATCTCACATGTAATTCTTTATGTCCACCGTCTACCACTTTATTTGAGAGAATGCAAGTGTGAAACCATGAACCCCGGTCCTATTTTAAATATAAGAAAACACTCTAGTTACTTTGCTGCAATTTACTTTACTTGCACTTTACTTTAGTTGCATCTCCAATTCGAATTTACATTATCTCCATCACCACTTGCATCACAAAAATACAAAAACAATCCATTGCATATTTATTTTCTCATTTGCATTTAGTAGTAGATTTAATTATTGCACATTTACTTTCATTTTTGTATTGCAATTTAGAAGTCTCACACCTTGTGCTTGACAACCACTTGGTGAGGTTGAGGGCACAAAATTCTCTACTTGTTTGCAGGATCCTGGAGGAAGCTTGGAAGACAACTGCTGAAATACTGGCTCCCCAAGAGTTCGATATAAACCCTCGAGTCACCCTCGTGGGGAAGAAGGCTTGCCACTAGCTACACACTCTGCACTTGGAGTCTCAACCTATCCATCAATGATCTATTTTGTAAATTATTGATATACCGGAAGGTATCCATATGATTGTTTTCTTATTGATGGACAATCAAGATTGGGGTGTCATGGTACTTGGTACCACGCCGGTGGAATGATGGAGATCATACCATGATGCACATGATGGAGATCAAGTGCAAGAAGGACCATATCATATCACGTTATCCTTTCATGTGATGTTTGTGATGTTAATCCTTTTATGCATCTTGTTTTGCTTAGATAGAGACGGTAGCATTATAAGATGATCCCTCTCACTTAATATCAAGATAATAATGTGTTCTTCCTTAAGTATGCACCGTTAAGAAAGTTCGTCGTTTCGAGACACCACGTGATGATCGGGTGTGATAGACTCAACGTTCGCATACAACGGGTATTTTAAAGACTAGCATGTACAGACATGGCCTTGAAACACACGCAATACTACGGTTCTACTTGGCGAGCCTAGCATGTACAGACATGGCCTCGGAACACGTAACCGAAAGGTAAAGCATGAGTCATATGGATGATATGATGAACATGTCGATGTTCGCCTTTGAAGCTACATCATCTCACGTGATGATCGGTTTTGGTGTAGTGAATTTGGTTCGTGTAATCACTAAACACGACTAAGAGGGATGTTGTTTTTGAGTGGGAGTTCATGGGTTTAATTTTGAATTAATTTGAACTTATTTATCATAAACAACCAATCAAAGTGAATTTGCACAAATTGTAGTATTCATTGGCATCCACATAACTACCTTACACTTAGATTGTTAATTGAGATATAACTGTTATGATCTGGTAAAAATCATTTAAGATTGGTACCGTATTAGTGAAATTTAAAATTGAGTCCTATTGTAGATTTTTGGTATTTCCTACCTAGCTCCATATGGTTAATCATTGATTGATCTAGAGAGCAAATAATTCCTACTTAGAATCCAGAGTCATGGTTGCTTCCGTATTACTTTATCTTCAAAAGAATGTTTTGTTGATCAAGGTGATTTAGGAACTGAAAAGAGTTATTTTCGGAAACAATCAAGTGAAAGATATATTGATATCTAGAAACTTATTTGTGGCAACATGACTGAGTATAATTTAGCGTGACAATGTATACTTATATTATTTGAATATATGCAATGATTGAAGACGCCAGGCGTTTGAATATTCCAAGAAATTGGGCGCTAAAAATTATCCTCTAAATTCCTTCCTTCGAGCTATAGTAGCTTAATCATAAAATTGTTATGATGAAATGGATTAAAAGGTATAGGTAAAAATAGTCTACATTGCTTGGAGATTGCTACGAGTGGAATCTAGAAGAATACTATTAATATGGTGATATTAGTAAAATAATCAAACTCAAAGTATGACTCAATGGGTGATAGTATAAGACTAATAGCCAAAGAAAATGAGCTAGTACGACTAACATTGTTTGATGTTAAACGATTCTTCTATAAAAGAAAGGTAATATTGAAAATATAATTACAAAAAGATATATGGCAGAAAAAGAAGTTGACTGGAAAAGTCCAGCTTAGGAGTATATGCTTGATATACAAGTTATAGATGTATTACTAGTTAACAAAGTATTTTGGGGTATTTTGATACCACATTGGTTGGTATGAGTTGTCATACAAAGCAACTCAATGCAAAAAATACAAGGGCCTAAAAGGAACTAGTAATAGATGTGGAATCGATTATGACAAGAACATAAATAAAATGTTATTGTGTTCATTGTCGTATCGAACCAAACATTCAAGATTTATTTTAAGAACTTAATAAGTTGTTATTTTGTTCTAGTCTTTTGTGAGAACAAATGAGATTGTTCAAACTATGACCATATTCCATAATTGATGGATATGTTAATATAAATTATATTGGTAAAGTAAACATCTATAAGAATAAATGCTAAATGTTGCAAGACGTAAAAGTGTTTCACTTAAATTGTGACACCACCATTTTAGTTCATATCGGAAAGGAAAACATGAAGGAACTCCATTTTGATGGACTTCCGGAGTCATTTTGTTTTAAATAAATTGACGCTTGTGAGATCTCTTCCAAAAGATGACTAGAATTCCATTCATAGGCCAAACTAGAATGGACGACTAATTTAGTGAAGATTATACATATTGATGTATATAGTCCATTATGTGTAGTCATGTATGGTGGATTAATTTTTCCTTCATAAAATTCCGTCGATGATTTGAGTAGATATGTGAGTATATCTATTTAAAGAGAATGGAGTTTGACATTTTGAATTCGTTCAAATGGTTGTTAATATGAAGTAAAAAAATCATTGTAACAAGATAATCAAGTAATTACGATTGGATCATAAAGGATAAAATTTGAGTTACAAGTTTAGCAAAATATCTAAGAAGTTGCAGAACTGTTTGATGACTCCCAAGTGCAAGAGATCAATTGTAGTACCTTTCGATAAGTATTTGAGTGTCGAACCCACGAGGAGCTGAAGGTAAGCTATCTATTCTCTAAAGCCCTATAACCCTCTTATATGGCTGTTTATGCAAAGCAATAAGTTTGACTAAAAGGAACTAACTAATTAAAAGCAAGTGACGTGGAGTGTGGTTTGTCTAGTAACTAGTGAAGCAAGTTTAAAATGCAAGTTTCTAAGCAAGTTTCACAAGTAGCAAGCAGCAAATACCTCAAGTATCTCAAGGGAGCAAGTGTTCTAGCAATAGGTGTTTCGTTCGTGTGGTTGTCACAATTAGTGAAGCACATGTTTTAGTCTTAGTTGTTTCTTCTAGGAAGGAGCCATGAATAGGTATAGTCAAGTAAATGATCTACAACCCCTTATGATGGATCATGTGGCCAAGTAAATGACTGCACAAGATTGATTAAGACATAAAGTCCCACCATAGCCTTACGTTCTAATGTCCCCTATATATATCCCACAATAACTTAACTTTGTGGCTCGGTCTCAGGTTACTATCACTCCCAAGTCACCACTACTCCATTATGCTACCGGTGATCACCTTACATGCATTCCCCAACATATGCGTGCACTCATATATTGTACATAAAGACAATCATAGAAGATAACAAACTTGTATGCAACCAATCAACGAACTATTTCACCATTGCCAAGAACAATTCCCTACTCAAACATAGACGGGGAGACACAATACATCAAAGGAATATAGTATTGCATCATACATTGTGTTTGCCAAGAGATTACAGTGGAGAGATGGAGCTGATCTTGCTGTAGATGTTGATGATGAACACGCCGGAGGGGGTGGAGCCCTCCGGGGGTGATACCGGCGGTGTTTCCCCCCTCCGATTTTCTCCGGCGGCAGCCTTCTGTCTCTCTGTTTCGTGGTTTCGTCTCTCGGCGTCGCCTCCTCCTCGAAAAGGCCAGGGGACCTTTTATATAGTCGTTTTTAGGTCACGAGACACTCGGGAGAAGAAAGATCGACGGCATCGGAGCCACGGGGGCAAAAAGGGGGCCTCTCACGCGGCCAAGGAATCTGGCCGCGTGGAGGGTCCTCTTTGCCACCTGTTTGGCCTTTTGGCCCTCTACTTTGCCCATGGTCTTCGTCTCGAAAATTGTGAACCGTGCTCTTTGGCATTGCCCTTTTTGGAGCCCCGAAGCTCCCGGAATGTCTGAAACACTAAAAAGTACGTTTTCTGGAAAAACAGGGTTAGAACCAAAAGAAGGGGGATTGTTTAGAAAATCCCCCAAATCATTATAAAACATGAATATAAGTTGCTAATATGTAGGAAAAAGAATTAATAACATGCAAAGTTCATGTATGCATTTTACATGCATCAACATCCCCAAGCTTAACCCATGCTCGTCCTCGAGTATGAAGGTGATAAAACTAACATGGACTTTGCATATTGAAACAATCATGGGATATCAAGGAGGATTATTCATGCTACATATAATCAAATGATTAATACTAGAAATGAGTAGCAATATACAATTTATGTTGTAAGAAATATCAAATATGCAAGCAAAGATGCTTCATGAAAGTTCACAAAGTGTATAATGAAATAAAAGCACTATGGACCAAATGCATACACAAAATGAAAAATAAAATCCTATATTGGTCAAAGAATAGCATAATGGAAAATAGAAAATATGGTGGACACTTTGGAGAAAATTGAGTATAGGTAAAACATGATCAAGTCTTATTTAGCCTCTAAATTATTCAACTAAAATTACTAACTGAAATGTGGTATCCATTGATCTAGGACTCTCATTGCCCCTTTATCACTAGCATCTTAAATGGTGAATGTTGAAGTAATGTGAATGACAAGGTGGTTGAAAGCCTCATGCCCCGTGAGTGTGAAAACCTACTCCATGATTACTCAACTTAAAATTCCTAATAAGCTTTGTACAATCATAATAAGTATTATGACATCATAGAGAACCGCAAAGAGGTACCTCTTGCCCCATGACATGGAAACAAGCCCATGTCACAATGACAAGACAAACAAACGGAGTAGACTCATCATCCTTTTTATTTTCATTCACTATTATGCATAGCTTCTTATTTTATTGTAGGATGTGTTGTAGAGTCACTCAAGCTATAAGTAAATTTCCACCATGATAAAGCATGGCTTGGGTTAGCGGCCCAATGCGTTTCTCTAGTCATATAGATACTTACTCATCAAAACTTACTATTCCTCTATTTCATTTCGGCATGGCAGGAGTCCAAAAACAAAATTACATGATATCAACCAAATGTAAATTTTTGTGCAATGTTGAAAGCTTTCCGGTGATACACGTTTATAGCTAGCTCCCAACCACACACTTGTCAAACGCAAAACTTGTGGCTCCCATTATTGGGTCATGTTTATTAGATGCATAAAAAGTAAAGTGTGCCTTCAAAAGTTCGTGAGAGTCCTATCCCAAGTTCAACCCATGACAATTAATAAAGTGAATATCTTAATTTAGAACATAAATAACACAATAACATGGTGAACATACTCGGAATAGCAATGAAGCTAATGGGAATATATGGTGGACTCACTGGAAATACTTGGCTAAGGAGTGTTGGAAACAAGTTTTTACTTGTTGGAATTTTTAAATATTTGGCTAGCAAGAGGGAGATAGTTGACCAGCTACTATGCATGCATATGTCCATAGAACTACTCATTTCATGACAAACTAAATAAACCAGCAATTAACATCAAGGACATGAATAAGAGATAGCTCAAGACAACATTATTGCAAATTTCTACACATAAAAAGCCTATAAATCATGCAAACATATGTAGCTCTTCAAATCAACCATGACATCCCTATTCCAAGTCATAATACTAGAATACAATACATTCCAACCCCAAACTCCAGTAGCTCAATCTCATATAAAATGATGGGTGTGATCTTATCAAAACAAAAATAAAAACAAAAACTAGACGCTTCAAGTCTCTACGATAAATGCTTTGCTTAGAAAAACAGAAAGTAGACGTGTGCTAACCAAAAGAGTGTAGCTCCAGTGGGGTGTTCATCACATACCCAAGCTTATGGATTTCACCATTCTTGGATGTCTTGAGGCGCATCTCCTCTATTCCCTGTGAAAAAAACTTCACAAATCATGTTTCTCCCATTCTTTTTCTGTGGGGTGAGATTAGCAAGGACAAACAAATCACATGCTTGCTGTGCAAAATTCCAAATCAAATGCTCCAGTAGATAGACAATAAGGTTCATTATTTTGTATGTTCACTCTCTTGCTTGAAAGAATCATGGAAATTCGATTCCCAAGCCCAAAGAGTGCATAAAACAAAAGAAGGCAGAATCTGTCCAGAAAAGCAACAGCAGAAAAACGAACATTTTTCCCTAAGCTAGACTCGTCAAAAAATTAAGCCAATTTTTGTGCTTACAGAGGACGAAAAGTTGCAGAACATACTAAAAAAATTAGCTCAATCCGTCATACCAATAAAAAACGTAAAATCATACGGTGAGCATACTCGTGCTGAAACAGAAAATTCATGCACTAGGATATCAACTTATAAGTCCAAATGGGTTTGACTTGACTCTTTATTGAAAATTCCAGAATTAAAACAAAAAAACTAATCTCTTGAGACAGCAAGATGACACTAGGAAAATCCAAACAAAAACAACTGGGTTGCCTCCCGTAAAGCGCTTTCTTTATAGCCATATAGCTAGGCTTTACTTACTTAACATCATGATGGTTGGAGTGAGGTGGTTCGGCATCCCCAAGCTTGGATTCTTGTACTTATTTGATACATGTAGGGTGATCCCAGGGGTACATACCCAAGCTTGATTGGTTGTCCCTCTTTATCTTTGTTCATCTCACTCAACTCTTCCTTCTGAAAAATTCTTCTTACACAAATCTCAACATAAAACTTGATTAGAGGGGTTAGTGCCTCCATAAATAAAATCCACATAGGTACAGCAAAGACACATCATGAGTTGATTCTAAATATTAACTACTGTTACTACAGTTGTGCATTGCTCCTTGATCAAAAGAACCACACAAAACACAAGTAATGAGAGCAATGCAAAATAAAGATATAATCTGCCAAAAACTGAACAGCCCGTAAAGAGTGAATTTTTAGAGGCACTTAAGTTGCTCAAATCAGAAAACTTAAAACTAATGAAATATGTAGTCATAACTAAATATTGCTGTCATAAATTACCAGGTCAAAATTCCACTTCTGTGATTTTAAACATTTTTCGCAGTGAAGTTCAGGAATCTGTTTTCTTGACAGCTAATTACTATTGTTTAATCCTATCTCTCATATAAGATTATTCTTGCCATTTAAGATGATAAATAAGACAGAAATGTGATGTTATAGTAGTGAACTAATATTTTTATTGTTTTTAGCTTTGGAAAAAGTTTTAATGATAGAGACTTTGCAATGGTTTCATTGGCATGAACAACACATGTTCAAGGTCGACCCCAACTTCTCCATTACTCATCCTTCTCATTTACTTTCCCAAATTTTTTATAAAATGAAAATCTTAAACTAAATGATACATAACAGTAGGTAAAGGAATTTTACATGTTGTAAAGACATAAATGTGTGCTCAAACCGAATAGGAAATTAAAGCATAAGGAACACACCAAAAAATATTAAACAATTTATTTTTAAGTCTAACCCATTTCCTATGCATTGGCATTTTATAATGAAACAAATAAAAGAAGCACATAATAGCAAGCATAGAAAGGTAGATCAAGTGCAACTTCAATACTTTCAGCATAAAGAGGGGAAACTTAATATTGTTGAAATATGTGTAACCATGTTTCCCTCTCTCATAATAATTTTCAGTGGCATCATGAATAGATTCAACAATATGAATATCACATAAAACATTCTTATCATGAGACACATGCATAAAAGAATCACTACTCTCCACATAAGTAAAATCCTCATTAGTGATAGTGGGAGTTAAATATTCATAATTTTTATTGCAATCATCATATATAGGAGGCATAGTATCATCAAAGTGAATTTTCTCCTCCAAGCTTGGGGAACTAGAAATATCATGCTCATCAAAACCAACTTCCCCAAGCTTAAAACTTTCCATAGAATCAGCAAGTATATCATTTTTATCCTCAATAGTAGGGGGACTAAAAATATCATATTCATCAAGATAAACTTCCCTAAGCTCAAGGTTTTCCTTAGCAATAAAGGTGTTCAAAGAATTAGTACTACCACAAATATGATTGTTGTGCAAATAATTTTTCAATTTCTCCTCAAACACTTCATGTCCTAATTCAAGGTAGATATTATACAGTTCTAAAATTGTTTGGTTGTTTTCCATTTTATAATTTTTTGTGTGTTTTAGGTTTATATGTTAGTATGCAATGCAAACAAGAATAAAATATTAGCACAACGCTCCCCGACAACGGCGCCAGAAAAGTGCTTGATGACTTCCAAGTGCAGGAGATCAATTGTAGTACCTTTCGATAAGTATTTGAGTGTCGAACCCACGAGGAGCTGAAGGTAAACTATCTATTCTCTAAAGCCCTATAACCCTCTTATATGGTTGTTTATGCAAAACAATAAGTTTGACTAAAAGGAATTAACTAATTAAAATCAAGTGACGTGGAGTGTGGTTTGTCTAGTAACTAGTGAAGCAAGTTTAAAATGCAAGTTTCTAAGCAAGTTTCACAAGTAGCAAGCAACAAATATCTCAAGTATCTCAAGGGAGCAAGTGTTCTACCAATAGGTGTTTCGTTCGTGTGGTTGTCACAATTAGTGAAGCACATATTTTAGCATTAGTTGTTTCTTCTAGGAAGGAGCCATGAATAGGTATAGTCAAGTAAATGATCTACAACCCCTTATGATGGATCATGTGTCCAAGTAAATGACTGCACAAGATTGATTAAGACATAAAGTCCCACCATATCCTTACGTTCTAAGGTCCCCTATATATATCCCACAATAACTTAACTTTGTGGCTCGGTCTCAGGTTACTGTCACTCCCAAGTCACCACCACTCCGTTATGCTACCGGTGATCACCTTACATGCATTCCCCAACATATGCGTGCACTCATATATTGTACATAAAGACAATCATAGAAGATAACAAACTTGTATGCAACCAATCAACGAACTATTTCACCATTGCCAAGAACAATTCACTACTCAAACATAGACGGGGAGACACAATACATCAAGGGAATATAGTATTGCATCATACATCGTGTTTGCCAAGAGATTACAGTGGAGATATGGAGATGATCTTGCTGTAGATGTTGATGATGAACACGCCGGAGGGGGTGGATCCCTCCGGGGGTGATCACGGCGGCGTTTCCCCCCTCCGATATTCTCCGGTGGCAGCCTTCTGTCTCTCTGTTTCGTGGTTTCGTCTCTCGGCGCCGCCTCCTCCTCAAAAAGGCCAGGGGACCCTTTATATAGTCGTTTTTAGGTCACGAGACACTCGGGAGAAGAAAGATCGACGGCATCGGAGCCACGGGGGCAAAAAGGGGGCCTCTCACGCGGCCAAGGAATCTGGCCGCGTGGAGGGTCCTCTTTGCCACCTAATTGGCCTTTTGGCCCTCTACTTTGGCCCATGGTCTTCGTCTCGAAAATTCTGAACCGTGCTCTTTGGCCTTGCCCTTTTTGGAGTCCCGAAGCTCCCGGAAAGTCTGAAACACTAAAAAGTACGTTTTCTGGAAAAACAGGGTTAGAACCAAAAGAAGGGGGGTTGTTTAGAAAATCCCCCAAATCATTATAAACATGAATATAAGTTGCTAATATGTAGGAAAAACAAGTAATAACATGCAAAGTTCATGTATGCATTTTACATGCATTACGGTTCTACAACTTATACTTCTCGAATACCCCACATTAGTTTGGAGTATTCAAGAAACAAAATCAAACCTTAATGGACATGGTAAGATAATAAAATTGCCATTATAATTTTGTAGTTTATACATTAAGGACAACCGTTTTTCCGCTGAAAAGAGCACCATCATGATCCGTTGAAATTGACAACATATAAGATATGGTTTGGGTAGTGACCCGAATTGTCATTTTCTTAAGTTTTTGGTATGCATAGCATGTGTAAAATGTTTACAACCAAAATGGGATAAATATATATTTATAAGGTTATCCTAAAGAATACATTGGGTATTTCTCCTATCACCGACCAAAGACAAATGTTGTTTGTCAGAAAGGGTTGATTTCTCGAGAAAGTAGTTCTTGCGAAACAAGTGAGTGGGAGCACAGTACAAACTCAACAAGATTAGAGAATCTTCGTTATCATGTCAAGAGTAGCACAACACTGGAAGTTGTTCCGGGGTTTGCTATTTTGACAAAGTAGAAGACACTACATGTTGTAGATACTTCGGATGAGTTTGCGTACTAAACCACAAAAGTTCTAAAACTTTGTACTTAGACCAACTTATGGTTTAAGAGTAAAGTGTTGTTTTGACAACAAAGGACCTGGACCTTATAAAGGAAGCAAATGATGAGCCTTGACTTCGTAAAATTGACTATGAGTCATTATATCCGCCATAGTATCCTTGTATGAATATCAAGTATGTGACTTGGTAATTCTTTCGATAGGCATGATGCCTAACGATATCAAAAGGGTCTATATAGCGGAAAAGACATGGATTTTATCCTTTGAAAGTCGTACTTATCAAAAAGTTGTTTTCGACGAAGTTCAAACAGTTGACTACTACAAGATTTGGATCTTCCGTAGTGATGCTTAGTCTTTGCGGATAGTTCTAGCAAAGTTACATATTATGATATGGAAGTTGAATAACAAAACCAACTCTCCTCTCGAGGAAGTTTGATAAAGGATATGTACTTGACACAGTCTGAGAGTTCTGTAAAATTCAAAAAGTGGCTAGAAAGGTATGCACACTTCAATGGTTGAAGTGAGCATAACGAAGTTGAAATCTTTACCTTAATGACATTATCAAAAGAGTTTGATTGCATCATGAACGATAAAGATGCTTGTAGAATTACAAGAAATTAAGTGGGATCTCTATGATATATTTCCAATACTTTATGTAGATGACATATGGATTATTGGAAAATATGTAATTTTAAATTAACACGGTTAAGATTTTCATATTGATGAAAGGCTTAGAAGATATTGGGCATCGATATCTATAAGAGATGGATTGAAGCGCCTGATATGTTTGAATCCAAATTACATAGATGAAATATTGAAGTAAGTCAATATCAAAATGACAATAAGGTGTTCTTGTCACATGGAAAATAATTGAGCAAGATTCAAGTGTTTTGACACATGATGAGCATCATTGAAATTGAGATTTCTAAGTCATGTTTCCATGCTATGTACACAACCAAATGAGTCCCGTGCTATAAAATGTTATAGCAGGATAATTCATATGATTATTAGACAACAGTGGGAGAGATCTTTGTGTCATTTTAGAAATGATAAGTATATGTTTTCCTATGTAGTAATGACAAAATGTTAGTTGTAATATGTTACACTAATAGTCTTGTCATCTATTCAAGTAATTTGATCTCAATTAAAATATGTGATGAAGAGTAGCACAATAGGCTGGAAGAAAGTTCCATGCTGGATTTGAAAGAGTTTCAAAATTAAAATATTGTGACAGATACTACAACAAAGGCTAAAGTATATCATTGTGTTGACAACTGATAATAAGCGTATTTTGTGTCAAGGAGTTCTTTATTGAACTTGGTGAAATTCCAAGAATGCTGACACTATGAAGCTACATTTTCACAATGTTAGTAACATCAGTTTAAGCTGAGGAATTAAGGTATCACTGGAACTTGGTGAATTTCCAAGAAAGCTAACACTATGAAGCTACATTTTCACAATGTTAGTGACATTGTTTTAAGCTGAGGAATTAAGGTTTCACCGATTGACCAAATATGTACAAAGCCATCTCATTAGAGAATGAGTGATGCGTGTAGACGCAAAGAACATGCAAATACAATAGGACCTGAACAGTTCAGATCTTTTTGATGATGTTTACCGCATGCAAAGCATGGTAATAACACTGGAACGCCATATGTGTTAAGTGATTACAAACTAGATTACTGACTCTAGTGCAAGTGGGAGACTGAAGGGAATATGCCCGAGAGGCAATAATAAAATGGTTATTATATTATTCCTTGTTTACGATGAATGTTTATTTCTCATGCTAGAATTGTATTAACCGGAAATGTTGATACATGTGTGCTTAATAAACAAACAATGGTTCCTAGTAAAGCCTCTCTTTTAACTAGCTCGTTGATTAATATATGATCAAGGTTTCCTGATCATGAACATTGGATGTTGTTAATAACGGGGTCATGTCATTATAAGAATGATGTGATGAACATATACCCAAAGTGAATATAGCAGTGCGATCAAGTCATTAAGTTTACATTGTTATATCAAACATACGAAGTAACTTATTCCTTAGACCATGAGATAATGTCAATCGCTGATACCGGAAGGGTGCTTTGATGTCATCAAACGTCACACCGTAATAGGGTGACTATAAAGTTGTCGTTAAGTATTCGGAAAGTATTAGTTGAGGATCATGGATCAAGAGTGGGATTTGTCCATCCAAATGACGGAGAGATATACGCCGGGCCCTCTCGGTGATATCACATCGAAACCGCTTGCAAGCACGTGATATGATCACAAGGATGTTATATCACGGGAACGAGAAAAGAGTACTTGTCGGTAACGAGATTGAACAAGGTATGGTTGATACCAATGATCGAATCTCGGACAAGTAAAATATCGCGAGACAAAGGGAATAGTTCACGGCGTTGTTGGTTCACACGATCACGAGAGTCATCGTTGAATAAATAGGAGTCATCACGGATCTCCAGATCCCGCTGTTAATTATTGATCAGAGAGGAGTCTCGATCATGTCTATCTTATTCACGAACCGTATGGTGACACACTTAAGGTTCGATGACGCGTTTGAGAGGATACGAAATATCGAAGAATATTTTGGGCAGCACTGAAATTGTTTTGGGGAAAATTGAAATAGTTCAAGGGGTTTTTCGTCGAATGGTTGTTAATAGAATTAACAAATGATTTGAGGTGCTATATGCAAATGTTTGTTAATGGAATTAAGAAATATAAATGTTTTATTTATTTATTAAAAGAAAACCTTTGGATTTTCAAAGTGGGAAATAATGGGAGCATGAGTGGGTGTGAGTGGAGCTTCCACTCACATGAAGAGGGAAGAGGTGGGGGCACTACCATGGCTGGCCGCACCCCACCCTTGGGCTGCCTCCCTCTCCCTATAAAAGGAGGGTGAGGGCTCCTCTTCATTCACACACTTGCCCACTAGCTTTTCCTTCCACCTGCTGCTCCATTCCATATGGTCTCCGGCTTGGCGAAGCCCTGACCGTGGGATTCTTCTTCACTACCACGCCGACGTGCTGCTAGAGTTCCGAGGGATCCTCTACTTCCGCCTCCCCGCTGGATCGAGGGAACGGAGGTCTTCATCAACCGTACGTGTGACCAATCACGGAGGCACCGCCGGATTGCGGTGCACATCTTCTCGCTATCGGGATCGGTGTGAGTACGACTACGCCAACAACGAGATTTGATCTCGTAACGCTTTGTGTCTTCGAGGGTATGTGTTCTCCTTAACCCTCTCTTTGCCCGTTGCACTTCATCTCCTAGATTAGATCTTAACCTTTCGGGTGTCTCTCGCGTAGGAATTTTTTTCTTTTCTATGCAACGACCCCTTCAGCTTATTATGTTGAATTCATACGTTACTAGCACAATGCTCTTGTTTCGTCACGGAGCAAAACACCGTTTCACATGAACCAGCCCACAATGTAACTTAGTGAATCAAACGTCAAACAAAATATTAAGACACTATATTGTTTTGTACCGATATTAACTTGTTGAGTAGATTCATTTGTTTTGTTGAAACATTTGGTGGCTTATGAGATGTAAATGACAAGGGCATATTTGCAAATGTGTAACAAAAATGTGGGTATCTTTTTGTAAAATTTCCATAGATTACTTCATGTCCGTTAGATATAAATCGAACGATCGTGAATGAAAGGTGACATACACATCATCATCACCAATTGTGGTTTTTATAGGAGTAGAGATGTTGGGTACTTATCCAGTATACACAACTGAGTAGATTTCTATGTTCGGTGCAATTTGTGAGATGGGATAGTGCTGGGTAGATAGTGTTTGGTTTGAGAGATGAACTTATGCTTTCTTTTGAATCAAAACATTTCCTTGTGAAATGATGTAGACGTTTGTCTGATCTTTCACCGCAAGAACCACCGATGATAACTATTCTCCCAACCACGCGCAATACACGTAATATGGAGAACTTGGTAGACTTAGGCGAGCAACAAGGTGATGAACACCACGCTTCACGCCAAGCTCGACAACTCTTGGAAGATCCAAGAACACCCTAGCCACGCACGATAACCCTTCCAAGAACACTCATGTCTTTATTTGTAACGATAACCGACGAACGTCCAAGACGCCGTCTACACGTCGGTCCCCTAGGAACGGTGATAACCTGAACACAATGTTCTACATAATTTTCAACCTATCTAAAACCCTAGGCTTTGGCTCTCCTTATATAAGAGGCCAACCCCTAGTCGGTTGGACAGACCCAAACCGAAACTGACTCAAACCTAAACCTAGTTGGACTCGACACGATACAAACCATCCCATTAGATCTCTTTATATAAGAGGCCAACCCCTAGTTAGTTGGACAAACCTAAATCAAAACTGACTCGAACCTAAACCTAGTTGGACTCGACACGATACAAACCAGCCCATTAGAAGGCTCAACCAACAAATGTGGCTCGCAGGCCTTAAACATTATACATCGTAATTTATTGTCCTAGTATGCTAACCAATAGATGCCCGCATCATCCTCCCCTTCTTCGAAAGGCGTTGTCCTCAACGACAGAAGGTCTTCTCCGGCGCTTGTGGCGTCAAATTATCATATCGCCACGCTTCTATATCCTCAAGTCTTGCTGGCCTGCCACACCATATCCTTCTTCTCGGCTAACTATACTTGTTCTTGGTGACCTCCATGTTTAGCACCACCAACCCGACTGAGACACACAACTTTCGAACTGAACCTGAAAACGCGCCACACAAATCACCCCAAACAAATAGGACAAATTCCTGCACACCAAGGGTCCAAATAAACTGAATACGCCCGTAGGTGCAATCTTATATTGTGAAGGCCAAACCAAGTTTATCACCCAAGACGAACAAGACAAATTCTTGCATACCATGATCCAAATAATCTGAGTTGGCCGCCTTTTTAAACCGAACGTCCAGTGTCTCTATCTATTTTTATCTTTTTTTTGGTTAAGCGCTACTACTAGATCCAAACCCTCCACTTGACCTTTTTTTCCTCTGTTGTAGATATAAAAATGGCACGTGATTTCCGCCACCTCAGTTGGCGGCAAGTTACTTCCCGCCGGCTGATGTGATAGAAAATATCTGTGTGTTATGGCTGTTGGCATCATCACGACTAACTTTTTACGGCTCAATTGGCATTAAGTGACTTTCTGCCTAATGGTATGGCGGAAAGTACGTTTCGGTTTTCCCTCCTCCTGCAAGGGTAAACAACAAAATTTGGAGGGGGTTAATTTTGATAATGCTATTCGACAGGGGATTATATTTGTAAAAAGTTCACGTGAACTCTTCTACCAACTCCAACTCATGTGACACATGGTGATCATCCTAGAATACGCATGCGTGAAATATCTTGCATAGTTTATCGTGAGCCAGGATCTATCGCCTTTATGTCGATCTCTATTGTCACGATATAATATCGGCTGGTTACAATGGAGAGTAACTAAAAGTGGTAATATGATGATGTTACTAGTCTAAGTTAGGGCATCTCCAAAAATGTCCATGTCACTGTAAGATAGCATGCCAACTCAGCTAAAATTCTACATGGCATAGTAATAATGAGGTGAGAGACTATGAGTTGTATGATATGCAACCAACAAGGTAGCACGGATGCCAATACACTTTTTTCTTTGGTCCCACTAAATTGACTATTCGATTGGATAGATTGTACTACTTTACCAACAACTCTACCAACAAACCATTGAGATACTTGTATGATACATTGTTGGTTGATGAGTTGGACCACTATCATACGGGTATATCTTACAACCCATTAAAGATGCCGTTACTACCTCTATAGTGGGTAGTAACATATTTGTGGTGTCATGCATGACTTCATTTATTAGGGCTATAGACACATTTTTCTTGGTATGTGTGATGTTACTAGTAACATAAGAGCAAATACAATAAGCTTATGTAAGCGGGCTATAAGGATTAGAATAATATTTTTATGGTGACATGGAAGAGAGAGAAGTGGAGAGAGAAGGTGAGTGGGCTCTCATGCAAGAGCTAGCTGTAACACGTGCTCCTAGACACCTTGTAAGAGTGAGAGGTGGACCATGCATCAATAAATTAACCTATTTTTATAGCTCACTATTGTACATGTTGACTATATAGTTGGCTATAAGTGACGTGGCAATTTCTTATAGCCAGCTGCTAGCTCTACTATTGAACTTGCTCTAACTAGTTACCACAAACACTTCCCTCTTCATTAAATATGTGCCACATAAGCAAAATTGCCTTGAAATATGTGATGTTACTACCTTAGTTACTCCTATCGTGGTCAGCCTTAGGCCTTAGGTAGTGCTCGTCTCTTAGAGCAAGTACAACCAGCGGGATATAAGAACTAAACTAATATTTTCGTGCTTAACTGGAGGAGAGATGAAATAAGAGAGAATGGAAACATGCTTCATGCAAGAGACAACTGCAACACGTGCTCCTATACACTATGTGAGAGTGACATGTAGACCATGTATTAATAAAGTAGCACATACTTATATAGTATTATTATACATGTTGGTTATAGTCCTGGCTATAAATGACATGACAATGTCTTATAACCAGCGCCGACTATACTGTCCATCTAAGATTTTTGCTGAAGGGAAGAGAGGAGCCGTTTCTTCGTGTGTATACGACCCTTGTTGCCGTTTCCAAAACAAATAATGCATGCACCACTTGACCAATCAAGGCCTAGGAGAGTCCAAGAGATTGGATCAGCAGAAATAAATGGGCACGAGGAGCTATGGCTGAAGTGTTCACGTCTCCAATGTTAAGTGATGACGTGGATATGGTTTAGATACGACAAATGTGTTCTACACTACAGACGGTCTTATTTGATCCATGAAAACGAAAAGTGTATACAGAATCACATTTTCTCTCCACAATCTTTTCACGGTTCTCAAAAGCAAAGTTTGACATTGAAGTGATGTTATAGGGCAAGAACTCACATGTATGTGTAAATGTATATTTCGTTTTCCACAGATCTAAGCAATAAACCGTGACCAAAATTTCGACCAATGATATTCGTCCGTCACATCGTATGACACGGAGGAAATTTTTTCTGTTAGTGCATTAGCATCTCGGTAGTAATTAGGAGTATCATCATACATACGGAGTATTATCAGAAAATTACACAGAAAGATATCTTTCTACTAGTAATGAGTGCCATTCTATATAAAATATTATTAAAAATCAGATGAAAAAAAATTATCGTCTCTTAGAAGCCTTGTATCAACATCTATTCAGATCATATCTAGGCTAACAATAATTTTTAAATGGTGGCGGTGGCAATGCATGACCGATAAATAAAGGGTAAAGGTAACTATTGTCTTGGGAAATTTATCATTTTTAGAATGATGTCCTCGACCTATAAATCATTTGAAGTTTATCTAAAGAAATAATTTCTTTCCTCCCGATTTAAAAATCATTATTTTTGAGAAAACACAAATAAAATTGTCTCTCCCGGTTTTTAATCAACCGATATGTTACACACCACCAAATTTATGACTAGTGACATCCAATCCGCTATTCGTCATGCTTAAACTCTTGCCAGTAATGAACATCACACGGTTCTATATAAAAAAAATGACCAAAATAAAAAAAACAAAACTAGAGGCGAAGGGCTAGGGTATTTTTTAATTTAAGAGATTTGTTCGTTCAACACCGTGTTGCGAGTGCAAAGACTCGAACACGGGCGGCCCAGAACGCATTAGTCCGTCCAAGCCACCGGGCTACGCCTCAATCCACAAAAACAACCAAAATGTCACATGGAAAGATTTCTTGCCATTAGTAGGCATCATAGTGTAAATGTGTATAAAAGAGGAATAACACTCACACAGAAAAAACACCGATCTCGTCTCTGAGAATCCTCCCACCCATATCTATTCAGATCGGATCCAGGGTGTTCCAAACGGCGGAGGCGACATTGCGGCGCCAAGGTTACCTTCCTACCACGTATAGCGGAGACGACAACCACATGACGACGCCAAGTTATGACGACGTCGACAGAGCTCGGAGGAACAAATAAGGTCAGTGAAAGAGATCGATGAGACATGGTTAAATTTGTGGGCTAAAACAGAAAAATTTGCAGGTTTATTTCATAGGGAGACGATGGATACGACATCAGGCAGAAAGGAGGCGGTGGTACCCGCGGTGAGCACGACATGGCATCGACGACACGGTAGATAGTGAAACAAACAAGTTCATTTGTCGAATCACGGTGGTTCACCTCTGCCGCTCCGAATTTTTAACGGGCTCGCCGTCGTCAGCCTTTCGGGAATGAGATAAGGGGAGGGGGCACCCCCTTGGGAGGTTTAGGGTTAAAATCCCCCATGTTTCCGTGGTGGCGTGGACCATTCTAGGTGCCTCCGGTTTTGAGTCAAAGCTAGCCCTGCGGTTGTTTGGTCGGACGCACGAAGAATAGCTAGCCCAGCCCTGCCATTAGCATGTGCGCGGGACAGTATTTTCCGCCAATCCGGGTTGGCCAGCGCCTACCAAGCGCCTCGGCTTTCTTTTGGCCGCGCTTCCTCTCCGCCTCCTCCGGCGCCGTGCTTTCACCATGTCGCGCCCGCACGCCGCCGCCCAACCCAACACCATCGTCGCCGCCCCCGTGTACTATGCACACACGAACGCCGACGCCCCCACGCCCAGGCTTAATCCCATACCGATCCCGTTCCCTGGCACCTTCCCTGCGCCGTACCCGGCGCTCTTCTACCCAACGGGGTCGCCTCCAGTATTCCCACCCGGCGCTTTCCCCGGAGCTCCCGTGTACCCTCCTCCGCCACCACCGCCGGGTGTACAACCCGGTAAGCTAATTTCTGGAAACGAGCATCACTTGCTAGTTTTGCGACGGGGACGCCGCCTTTTGGAATTGCGGTGGACTGGAGCAATTTAAAGTGGGCGGAACATTCAGATTCTAGTGATTAGGTGCTGGATTAGAAATGGGCTCAGTCTTATTAAGATTAACAAGTTGCCGCTCACTGATTGCCTCATGTTTGTTTCAGAAGACCTGATGATCTTACATGAGCTTTGGTGTTTTTCCACGCCCTTGATGTGTTTGGTAATGCTTATTGGCTGCCCTATTTTCATATAGAAAATGCATTGCACACTTTCAAGTTCATGCAGTGGTCTAACTGAATGCATGCTGTAGATTTTTTTGCTGCTTGAGTCAGTGCAAATATTTTGTAATGTGTGCACCATTCCACCAAGGATAGCTGCAAACTTCAGTATTAGCATTTCTGAAATGTTTGCTATATCATCTCCATTTCTGTGTTCCCCAACCATTCTGATAAGAACCTGTGGAAAACACATTTCCTCAAGCATTTGTACACTGTAGTGCACTGCATCGATTATGGTACGAGGATCTCTCCGAGTTTAGCAAATAATTGCTACAAACCTACCGTGCTTGGTTAAGTGGAAATTTGGATATCTACGTAGAGACTTCAAAGTTTTCATTTTGTTTATTTTACCAAGATGTCATGCTAATTATTTGTGTTGACAGCAAGATTTGCATGAATTTTTTTCTGCTTATTGTATTACAATCTGTATTCATGCACAATCTCTCTAAGTTTTGCAAATAACCTCCCAATTAATGCATTTTTCTGCTTGCTGAGAATAGTGACCAGCATTGCTTTATTTGTCTGCTTTGATCTGAGCAGTATAGAGATTTTTCTCAGGTTATTCTGTGATGTACTTGTAGATAAGTTACTTTTCGTTTGGCCGCTAAGTTGGATTATTTGTAAGGATGCATCATGTGTTCGGATTACTGAAGACTTACTAATATGGCAGAAGGAAATTTGTGTTTTTTGTCTGCAGTCGATCCTAGGTATATCACGCAGTACCCTGTCTATCCAGGGCCTCCTGGCTTCTCTCCAAGCCTCAGCTATCCTCCTCCTTCTCCTGGTGTTTCCTCTTATCAAGGACCAGTGTTAATTCATGGGACCGTTGTCCCACCTGTTGCTCCACCCGACACACCACATTTTAAAATATACATCGGCAAGATTGCGCCAACTGTGGACAGTGAATTTGTTCTTTCTCTTCTTCAGGTATTGTTGCTTTTGCTTCTTATGAATTTATAGTATTATCTATGTTCGTAAAATCATCTCTTAAGATTGTATCACAAGAATTAAGTTGTTGTTCAAGCTGATCCTCTTAGACTTATTGTGTTCTGGCAAAGCATATTATAGGATATTTATCACGGATACAAGTTGGTTAATTGGGGTGTATAAAAGGAAAACTTGTGAGGCATTAGATCACATGTTCTTTGGGTTGAGGACATAGATAGTAATGTGTATGTGCCTCTTTTTTGCCACAGGTCTGTGGAGTGGTAAAAAGCTGGGAGCCAGTCACAAATCCCATAGATGGAACTCGCAATGGATTTGGCTTTTGCGAATTTGAATCTGCCGAAGACAGTCTTCGTGCAATGTGTTTGCTCAACAAACTGAGTGTTGATGGTCAAGAATTGGTGGTATGTCCTGGGCTGCACGTCTTTTATGCCTGAATTTTTTGGACATTAATTGTATAAACTAGGATATACGATATCCTGGAGAGGTAACCCTAGTTAGAGATGTTATTTTCAGAATGGGGTATATATTATGATTTTTGTAGTACAAGACATATCTCATTTTGTAGGACACTAGTATTACTTTGTTTTGAAAAGTATTGTAGTAACATTAGTAGGCATGCAATAATTTGGATTGGGGATAATATGCCTACAGCCATGGCAGCTTGAGGGATTTGGTGAGAATAGTGGCGTGCGCCTCTCTATAGGCAGAAGGTCTGCTAGGTAGGCCCATGGGGCAGTGAGCGGAGAGAAGATTCTGTCATGTGGGGCCTAGGGGTACTTTCGTTATTTTACGTGTCTTGAAGGGTGCACAGAAGAAGGGCTGTCAGGTGGGCCCATGGGGCAGTGAATGGAGAGGATACCGCCATGTGGGTCCAAGCCTCTTTTTTTTTCCGAAAAGGGGAGCATAGCCCCAACTTCTGCATCATGACGATACACACAGCCTCATTTGATTGCATAGTTTCAAAGTAAATATTTATACAACTCAAGGATCAGCCCCTAGGCTCCTAATGGTATTTTTTTCTTTTCTTTACGCTGCTTCTGGGGCTTGCGGCTTTCTAGAGACTGAAGAAGAGAGGGCTCATGCGGCAGTGAGTGGAGATAAGCTTTTGCCATGTGGGGCCTAGGGGTATCCTGGTTATCTTACGCCGCACTCAGTGTGAAACAGTCAGAGAGCTTAAGGCATTAGTTGCATTCAGGCTATTCACATAAATTTGAGGACATATGGGTGTTGCTCTAAATTTTTCTTAAAATATTTAAAGTGAATGACGGATGGTTTCTTGCATTCTCCCTTAAGAGTTGGGAGCCATATATGTATATTTGTGCGTGTTACAGAAGTAAGGTTGGATTGTTGACAGAACCGATGATCTCCATTATTATATATTTTTTACGTATAAAATTGTAGTGCAAATAATATAATACTTGTAGTTCCTGATAATATTTTGTGAAACCATTTTGGTAATGCTGAGTGATTAATTTCAGCGAGTTAACTATACAAGAAATCAACCTCGCTTAGTTATCCATATGGCAGCTGGGAACTGGGAACACTGCATCATTTTAGTTTTTTTTTCTTTAATGCTATTATATGCTTCAAAAGCAACTCGGTGACCTTGTAAGAAGCTAATAGTGTAGGAGAACATGCATTTGAAGAATTGAGTTTTTCCTTTTTGATTTAGTTTTTTTTTTTGCAAGTTTGCATGAGCAATTTATATTATTCTTTGCTAAGATTTCATGTGTAGTGTATTTCCCCTCAGGTTAATGCTCAAATTTGCTTTGCTTCCAAGTTTGCACCAGCAATTTATTTTCGTTCTTTGTGAAGCTTTTGTTTGTGATGCTTTTGTCAATCTAGTGAAATGTTTTTGTCAATCTAGTGAAGTTCTTATTTGTTACTCCAGAGATTGACATTAAGTATTATCTATGCTTGTTTTCTTTTGATGAAACTAGGTTAATGTCAATCAAGATACTAGAGATTACTTTCAAAAGTATGGTGAGAGTACTTCAGAAGGGAAGGCCAAAGAAGCAGAAACTGAAACAAGGGATGGAGTGGTATCTTTAGCGGACAATGGAAATGACTTGGCAAGGGGTGCTGTTGGCGGGCTGACGAGCACTAAAGAATATTCTGACGCTGATAAGGATGCTATGCAAAGGATACGCAGTATGATTGAAGAGAGAATGAAGAGTAAACTTCTTGTGTCACAAACTCCGGCAGTTCAGGTGTCTGCATGTATTGTTGATGAGAATGGCAATGATGATGCACATAGTGCACTGGAGGAGGGGGGAATCAGGAGACAATGTGGAAAAGAGGAACATTTAGGGGAAAGGGAAGCTGTGGGTTCAGAAGGTCAGAAAGGTAAGGAAGTGACTGCAGCTGGGAAGTCCTCTCTGCCAATTGATGAGGCACCGTCGATGGATGTCCATATGGAACGTGAATCTACAGTTGTGCACCAGAGAAGTCGGCACAGGCGAAGTGAGTTTTTTGTTTTTTGTTTTTTAATATACAAGGTTCCCATATTTTAGTTATCTTGAATTTGGTTTATTGCTTCATTGAACAGGAGATGGGGTTCGTAAAAGCAATGATGAAGAAAAGGGCAGGCAAAGGAAAGCTGTGGGTTCGGAAGGTCAGAAAGATAGAGAAGTGACTGCAGCTGGAAGGTCCTCTCTCCGAATTGATGACGCATCTTCGATGGTTGCCCCTATGGAGTGTGAATCTATAGTTGAACACGAGAGGAGAAATCAGCACAGGAAAAGTGAGTGTTTTTTTTTTGCTTTTTAATACACAATGTCTTCTCCATAATTTAGTTACCTTGAATTTGGTTTATTGCTTCATTGGACAGAACATGGGTTTCGTAAGAGCAGTGGTGAAGAAAAGGGCAGGGAAAGGAAAGCTCTGGGTTCAGAAGGTCAGAAATATAGAGAAGTGATTGCAGCTGAAAAGTCCTCTCTCAGAATTGATGAGGCATCTTCGATGGTTGTCCCTATGGAGTGTGAATCTATAGTTGAACACGAGAAGAGAAATCAGCACAGGGAAAGTGAGTGTTTTTTTTTTTGCTTTTTTTTTTAGGTTTTAAGGCAGGCGCTCTGCCATTCGATTAGGTAGATACATACAATGTCTTCTCCATAATTTAGTTACCTTGAATTTGGTTTATTGCTTCATTTGACAGAACATGGGTTTCGTAAGAGAAATGGTGAAGAGAAGCGCATGGAAAGGAAAGCTCTGGGTTCGGAAGGTCAGAAAGATAGAGAAGTGACTGCAGCTGGAAAGTCCTCTGTCCAAATTGATGAGGCGCCGTCGATGCATGTCCGTATGGAATGTGAATCTACAGTTGAACACGAGAGGAAAAGCCAGCACAGGGAAAGTGAGTGTATTTTTTGCCTTCTAATATGCAATTTCTTCTCCATATTCTAGTTATCTTGAAATTTTTTTTTTTTTTGCTTCATTGAACAGGAGATGGGTTTACTAAGAGCAATGGTGGAGAAAAGAGCGTTGTGTTTGTGCCAGGCCTCGTCTCAGATACGCAGAACATCAGTGCTGGTGAGAAAGTGGGCTTTGAATTGCAAGCTGCATCCAAGTCAGGGTACAATAAAACTTTGGATCTAAAACAGTTGCTTGCTACTGTCCCCAAGAGGAAGGAAGAACTATTTGCCCATGATATCAATTGGGCAATTTATGATAAGGTGAAACAGGATTATGCACCTTTTCCATTTTTTCATTCCAGTATCTGAAAAACAGGTGTTATTCATGTAGAAGTAGAATGGGAGCTTATTGATTTGTTGCCCTGCAGACCATGCTTTTAAATATTAATAGCTCCCATCACATTATTCTTACATCAAATACGTTATTTTTTTTCCCGTGCAGTATGGTTTGCATAAGAGGATGAGGCCTTGGATCTCAAAGAAGGCGAGTGGAGTTTTTGGTGAGGAGCTGGCAGAGTTTGTGGACTACGTCGTGGGATCCATCAAAGAGCATGTGGCAGCGCCCAGAATGTTGGATCTCCTTGAATCTCTCCTGGATGACGCCGCAGAAAAGTTTGTCATGTTAACGTGGAGGAAACTGATATTTGAAATTAGGAAAGTCGAAGTCGGATTAGCGTGAAGAGTGGAGGCCATGTCAGGTTTGTTGCTGTTGTCTCTTGAACTCGATTTGATATAATCAATTCCGGCCGGCATCTCATGTTCTCCAGCATTAAAGCGATTCCAATTTGATGTGGTCTGAATTTGAGCTGCTGTTCAAATGCATGGTTGAATTACTGACATTCTATGTGTGCTGCTTGCCTTTCAACAGTGCCCTCCTCTTGTTGCTTGAGGCGGTGGATAATTCGAAAGAAGTCGGCGCTGACCAACCGTCGTTTTGGATCTCTGCGCTGTAGCTGGCGGCTATCTCTTCTTATAGATCAGTCAATCTGGGCACCCGTGTGCATTCGTGTCCATTGCTATTCATGTCGTTGAGCGTTTTGACGCTGTATTGAATCTCTGTCCGTTCAGTGTATGGAGACTTGCAATGCAATGCAAGGCTGACATTAGAAGAAGCATGGATGCAACATCAGTTTTTCTTTTCTTTACTTAGCACTTGTTTATCTTTCGGTGCTGGCTTCCATGTACAGTAGTAGGCGGAGTGTGAGTTCCTTGGGGCTTTCGTAAAGCATACCATCCTGCTCACGTAAGATCGGAGTTGTAGGTCCATGTTTGGTTGGGCAACTCCATGATAGCGACGCCGGTGTGAAGCATACTATGCCTAGCGTAGGCCACGTTTTGGAATGCTCGTTTCCGGGGTGATTTCAGGTTGCTTTGCTTGTAGGATATGCTTTAGTATTCCTGAATCCTGACAGCCAGTTGAGGGAGGAAGGAACACTTGCCCCTGCTGGGAAGAGGCGATGGAACCCATCCTTGTTTTGTTTCTGAAGCTCAGCAGCACGCCACAGTTGTCTCGCTTCTTCCGAAGCTCGATCAGCTCGACACGGTTGGCATCGATGCAGTGCACTTTCTTGCTTGCTGTCGCGTCCAAGGACGACAAACGAAAAAACAGTTTGGAAGTTGGAACGAAGCAACGAACACCAACGGCATTGTGGCCTCGCTTGGCAAGCAAGAACGGCAAGGCCATCATTTCATTTGGTTCCTTGCTCTTCCTGGAAATGTGAACGAACCATCCCGGCGACAAGGGACGAACATGTGCTTGCTTCTCGCGCTCCTCCTCGTGCCTGCCCATCTTCACCTGCCACCTACATACAATTCATTCATGTGAC
Organism: Alopecurus myosuroides; assembly: GCA_028641055.1. Lineage (NCBI taxonomy): Eukaryota > Viridiplantae > Streptophyta > Magnoliopsida > Poales > Poaceae > Alopecurus > Alopecurus myosuroides. The sequence goes on along the minus strand of CM054063.1, from coordinate 205,936,210 downwards.
CTTCAGCAAGTGGATCGCAACCGCTCCATCATCCAGGTTCCGGTAAGGTACGTACAAATGTTTCTCTCCCATTTCCCTATCTTTCTCCACCTTCTACGCATGTTCTTCTCAAAATATACCAGAGCCGATCAACTAGTGCCACTATTATTTTCTTCGCTGCACTTTCGACAGTAGTAGTGCAATCGAATTGAAGCAATGCCCGATGGTAACGGGGAAACACTTGCAATATGTCTCTCTCTGCTTGCCCATGTTGATGCCGCGTTCTCTGTCCATGCCTTAGCCGCTAATAATCATCGCTGTCGGTGTCGGGTCAATCTCACATTTATGTTCGTCTACGCGCAGGGACACGCTCCGGAGCCCTGGCGAGACGCAGACGCAGAAGAAACCAAATTTGTGTTCACATCAGCCCAGTCAAACCAGAGAATTTTATGTTTTCAAATAAATCATCCTATAACCACTTTTGAAAACATAAAAGGAAGAAAAAAAACGAAAACCCTTGGAGTAAAATAGAAACAGACCAGACCAAAATCTAGATTGTGCAGGCCTGTATATAAGGAGGACGCGGCCGATGCGGAAATGGAAGAAGAAGCTGGGCCACACCTTCTCCCGCTTCGTCTCCTCCAAACCCCCATTCAATCTCGCCAGGCCCAGGCCCGACTTCACCCCACCGCCGCCGCCACCGCCACCGCCACCTCCGCCGCCGCATTCCGCCTACCCGATCCCGCCCGCGCCGCCGCAGCTCGCCATGGGGCACGGACGCCCCGCGCCGCCGGCCCCGGGAGGCCACGTGTTCCCCCAGGCGGCGTCCACGGTGCTCCCTGACCCGGCCCGCTTCTTCGCGCCAGGGCTCCTCGCCGCGCCGCTCCCCACCAACTGCTTCTTCCAGAACTTCACGCTCAAGAACGGGGACCAGCCCGAGTACATCCACCCGTACTCGGTCCGGTCCGCCGCGGCGGGGCTCACCGTCTGCTACCCGACGCGGAACCACTCCCCGTCCTTCGACATCCAGACCTTCGCCGCCGACCTCACCGTCTCGTCCCCGTCCGACGCCGCGGCGGGCCAGCCGCACCGCGTCGTCGCCTTCGACGACCTCTCCGTCACGCTCGACTTCTCCCCGTCCCTGCGCGCGTTCCTCGTCCGCGGCTGCCCCTTCGTCACCGTCGCCACCGCCGACGCCGCGGGCCCCGTCGACGTCTCCGTCGCCTCCGTCCACGCCTTCGTCGAGGCCGCGCCCTGCGACGACGCGCGCACCAAGTGGCGCCTCCGGATGAACAGCGGCCAGACCTTCCTCCTCTACGCCAACGCGCCGATCCAGCTCTCGCAGTCCAGCGTCACGCAGCTCGCCGCGCCCGGGTTCTCCGGCGTCATCCGGATCGCCTACCTGCCGGACGCGGCCATGGAGGCGGTCCTTGACCAGTACAGCCGGTGCTACCCGACGGGCGGGGATGCCGCGCTGAACCGCCCCTTCTGCGTCGACTACACGTGGCGCAAGCAGGGGCAGGGGGATCTGCTCATGCTCGCGCACCCGCTCCACATCCGGCTGCTCTCCCAGGACTGCCCCGTTCGTGTGCTCGACGACTTCAAGTACCGGAGCATCGACGGCGACCTGGTCGGCGTCGTCGGCGACTCGTGGGCTCTCAAGACCGATCCGCTCTCCCCAACATGGCATTCCACCCGTGGCGTCAACGACCACGGGGTCAGCGAGGTCGTGGCCGCGCTGCGCAAGGACGTGGACAGCCTTGCTTCCAGCCCCATCACCACCACCTCGTCCTACTTCTACGGGAAGGCGATTGCCAGGGCGGCCAGGCTGGCCTTGATCGCCGAGGAGGTCGGGTGCCCCGACGTCATTCCGGCGGTGCACAAGTTCTTGAAGGCCACCGTCACGCCCTGGCTGGACGGCAGCTTCCAGGCCAACGGCTTCCTGTATGATGCCAAATGGGGCGGCCTTGTCACCAAGCAGGGGCTCAAGGACTCCGGCGCGGACTTCGGCTTCGGGATCTACAACGATCACCACTACCATTTGGGCTACTTTCTGTACGCCATCGCTGTGCTCGCCAAGATCGACCCGTCCTGGGGGAGGAAGTACATGTCCCAGGCCTACTCCATGGTTGCCGATTTCATGACATTGTCACGCAAGTGTGGTGCGAGCTACACCCGGCTGAGGATGTTTGATCTCTGGAAGCTGCATTCCTGGGCCGGAGGTCTGACAGAGTTCGGCGATGGGCGCAACCAGGAGAGCACCAGCGAGGCCGTGAACGCCTATTACTCCGCCGCGCTCTTAGGACTGAGCTATGGGGACGCACATCTTGTGTCTGTCAGTGCCACCCTCACCGCATTCGAGATGCTGGCGGCGCAGACGTGGTGGCATGTCCGGGAAGGGGAAGGGATCTACGAGGACGACTTCAGCAGCAACAACCGTGTCGTGGGCGTGCTGTGGGCGAACAAGAGGGACAGCGGGCTCTGGTTCGCGCCACCCGAGTGGAAGGAATGCAGGCTGGGGATCCAGCTCCTGCCGCTCCTTCCGATCAGCGAGGCCCTCTTCCCGGACACTGGGTTCGTCAAGGACCTGGTGAGCTGGACCACGCCGGCATTGGCAAGGGACGGTGTCGGAGAAGGGTGGAAGGGGTTCGTGTACGCGCTGGAGGGGATCTACGACAAGGATTCTGCACTGGTGAAGACCAGGGCGCTGACATCACACGACGACGGTAACACGCTGACAAACCTTCTGTGGTGGCTCCATAGCCGTGGCGACGTGGACAACACGGTTGCTGGATCCGGCAGGTGCTGCTGGTATCGCCAGTACGGCCACTGACGGCACTGAGTGCGAGTGGCTGCTGGCCGTTCATGGATTGCTCTTCAGGCAATGTGCGTTTGCAGCTGAAAAATGCCCGGGTTTCAGAGCCGGAGAATTGTTGGTTCACTGTAAGAAGATACAGAGTGGTTGTTCATTGTGTTTTAAACATTAGTTCAACACGAATTTACGATGTTATAGTGTGCTATTCTTATTTGAATAAATGTACGGAGTAGTTGCTGTCGTGGATGTTTATATCAATTTATACGGAGGTTACAATGCGTTCAGAAGTAATATTCAGTTTCCTGCCGTGTGCCATCTTCTATGTTTACCTGTCATCTGTTGATGCCCAGAGTTGCCGGCGGGCACGATAAAGAGATTCTGCAGCAGACAATTGGGATATTTCGTAAGTATATTTGTTCAACAGCACACAATACACTGTCGTTTCACTGGTCAGGAGATGAGGAGAGGCAACCGACAGACAGAAGAAAGCACTGCTGAGATGCTCCGGCTCCATCTGAATGCTCTTCTGAAGTGAAAAATGGGGAGAACTCCGGATGCGGCAGACATCAAAATGCATGATTTGATGAGAGGTGCGACCGCAATCCACAATTTACCGCTTACACCCCTCTCTATTCAAGCCTTCGAGCAGTTTCATGATTTTCGGCTGAGATTCAAGATATTAATATCAGTGATTTGCCTGATAAATGGACTATCCAAGGGAACTTGAAGATTTATTCTTCGATGAAAATTTATAGAATTCTGAAAGAAAGAACGCCTGCACCAAGCTTCTTCATGCAAATCTGGAAATGTGCAGCTATTCTCAAATTCAAAGTGTTTTTCTGGCTCCTGCTTAAAAGCTTGCTTCAAAGGAAATCATTTCATCTGTCGAATTACAGCTGCATTTTTTGTTCTTCCAAACATATTGAGTCAGCCCTCCACCTTTTTTTGGGATTGCCCTTTCTCCTTGGACTGTTGGGACTCGATTTTGCAAAATAAGAACAGAGTAATCCCGGTCATAGATGAATGCATGCTAGCTATGGAATCTCTTCCCAAACATATTGCAATGAATGTTATTGTCATGGGTTGTTGGAACATATGGATTCAGCACAACAGACATATTTTTGAAGGCATCAAACCAAGTGTGAATTCCTGGCGTTTTCTCCTAAAAAAAGATCTCTTAAACATCAGGACTGCTTCAAGGAATGGATGGATACTGTCCTTCCTTAGTCTAGTTTTGTCTTTTTATTTCATTATGTTAGAAAAAATTGGTGTAGGCTCAACTTTCTGGATCTCCGTTCTGCTTGTAAATATTCCGTTCTTTAATGGAAAATACCATAGAACGAATTGTTCTATGTTTCATGGTTCAAAAAAACCACTGTCATTTCTAGATCTACGTTCTGCTTGTAAATATTTTGTTCAACAGCACACAATACACTATCGTTTCACTGGTCAGGAGATGCAACCGACAAACAGAAGAAACCACGGCTGATATGCTCCAGCTCCAGCTGAATGCTCTTCCGAGGTGAAAAATGGGAAGACCTCCAGATGCGGCAGGCATCAAAATCCATGATTTGATGAGAGGTGCGGCCGCAATCCACGATTTACCGCTTACACCCCTCTCTATTCAAGCCTTCGAGCAGTTTCATGATCTTCGACTGAGATTCAAGATATTAATATCAGTAATTTTCCTGATAAATGATCTATCCAAGGGAACTTGAAGATTTATTCTTCGATGAAAATTTATAGAATTCTGAAAGAAGGAACGCCTGCACCAAGCATCTTCATGCAAATCTGGAAATGTGCAGCTATTCTCAAATTCAAAGTGTTTTTCTGGCTCCTGCTTATAGATAGACTCAACACAAGAAGCTTGCTTCAAAGGAAATCATTTCATCTGTCGAATTACAGCTGCATTGTTTGTTCTTCCAACCATATTGAGTCAGTCCTCCACCTTTTTTGGGATTCCTCTTTCTCCTGGGACTGTTGGGACTCGATTTTGCAAAATAAGAACAGAGGAATCTCGGTCATAGATGAATGCATGCTAGCTATGGAATCTCTTCCCAAACATATTGCAATGAATGTTATTATCATGGGTTGTTGGAACATATGGATTCAGCGAAGCAGACAGATTTTGAAAGGCATCAGACCAAGTGTGGATTCCTGGCGTTTTCTCCTAAAAAAAAGATCTCTCCCTTCTAAAATTCAGAATCAGAGCTAAACATCAGGACTGCTTCAAGGAAGAAAAAATTGGTGTAGGCTCAACTTTCTGGATCTCCGTTCTGCTTGTAAATATTTCGTTCTTTAATGGAAAATACCATAGAACCATAAATACGTTTCATGGTTTAAGAAAAAAACAATTTACCGCTTACGCAAGACAAATGATCATGAGTAAACAGGATGGGGGAAAGGGGAGGATAGAGCTGGTAAGCCTTTTTTTTATAGTGCTGGTCAGCTTGAGTTGATTTGTTTGTACTAGAACACAATGCGAAAAAGGAGAAGTTGGGTGCTGGGCCGTACTCCAAAAACCGGAGGGCCAGCTCTAAACCCCAAACTAGGCCTCAATTATAAGAAATTGGATGTCCGCTTATAAATCCAAAACTAGGCCTTAATCCAGAACTGATTAATGTTGAGAACCAAGTTTTACTCGCTTACTTAGATGATCTCCAAAAAAAAAGAAAGACTTCGATGCTTAGTGAAGGTGGCTGCCCCCTACACTTTTTTTTTAGAAACTGGCCGGGGCTCCTCCTATTTAGTAAGAGAATTAAATTACCGGCGAAAAAACCCTTACAACTACTCCAAACTAAGAACAACTTGGGTCACCTAAAAGCATGCCCTGACTGACTGGGAGCCGAAGAAACCACCCCAAAAACGATTACTGTCACACCATAATAGATTACACCAGTGATAAAACCACGAAGCAATTTCTCACCAGGAACCAAACCCTAGGTTTGGCACCATTCTTGTCTCACCGAGATGGATTATTACTCTTTTCACGGTACATGATGTACGTGTAAACACTGAAGTATCTGTGGTGACTTCGTCGGTCATCAACTCTACGATTCCATTCTTTAGTAGATGTTGTATAAATATGTATATTCTTTTTAAACAAGGTAAAAGACTTGTCATTTCATTGATTAAGAAGGAGTTTTAGAACAAGTGCTGACGAAAAATCCCAGGACTATATGCAAAAGCTTACTCTATTGGTATTACATTGCTCAAGAATTTTGCAACAAAAGCTCCAATTTCTTGCCTCATCTTTGATCTTGGAGATAATAATAGTCGTGCCAGAGGAGAGATGCCGAAAGAACATCGCGTTGCATTCCTTCCAAATTTCTCAAGACACAAGCATGATCATGGAGGCCATGGCTTTCCTAGTGTTTCCTTTTTCCAACGCCAGTTTTGTTCATCAATCTTTGATGGATGTCTCAATTGCGGTGAAATGACATTTGAAGAGAAGGTGCGCCACCGATTATTGGACTTGGTTGCATAAAGGGAAATTTTCACAATTGGGCCACCCCCTAGTTGAATTAGGTCCACTGCCCATATCCTATTTTGCGTGACCAATTAAGCAAAAAAATTGCATTTTTATGGTGCCCAACTTCTCCAAACCAAGGTGTTAAAAGTGGTTGAGAGGATGTCTCCATATTGCAACTTGTAGGCTGACGAGACAGAGTATTTTCATCATTTTAAATTTTTCAGAGAATGCTACCGGGACGTCATAGGAAAGGTGGATATAAAAAATCAACTCTGAGGCAGAAAAAAATTTGGTGGATATGATCTATGTCAAAGCCTTGTTGCACGTTGAGTTAGTCCACCCAAAAATTATTTTCAACGCCGTTCGCAGCATGCAATTCTTTCCTTTTTTGACCTTGAAGAGCTTGGGGGCAATGTACTTGGGTTGTAGACCGTCCAACCAAGAATAAGCCCAAAAGTTTTGCCCTTTCATCATTCCCCATCTTTACGACTTGAAGGGTATTTACCCGCCTAACTGTTTTTGGTGTTAATGAGAGCCAGCCTCTGCACCAAGAAGATGTCATGTGTCCCGAAAAAAAACCCCGCATGTATGTGTGCTGCATGTTGGGTGTTTCCAAAAATAAGAGAGTTGACTACACTCTCATCTGCTGTTGCAATCGGCAAGGAACAAGTGGTTGGCCACGACTATGACATTTGGTACTCGTGAATTTATCCTGAGAACTATAATATTTGGTACTCATGACATCTGGAACTATTAGACTATCCTTTGTGTCATGTGAAGAATACTACTCCGGTTAAATGTTTCATTTCATCACCACCTACACACACTCACGTACTTTGTAATGCAATTCTCTTTTCTTCAGATATAGTCTGCGACTCTCTTTCCAGGCGCGAGCGACAAGTTTTACCAAAATCTACTGAGAGATACGTATAAAACAACAGTTTTTTGTAAAGAAAGATGAAAAGGAATCAAGAGTCGCGCTTGTAGTGTCTCCATGAGATTGGTGAGCATCAATTCTGCTACCCATCGTTCAGTTGGTTAAAGAAAAGGTGAGGGAGACAAGTCTAAGCAGGCAACTGAAAGGGAAACAAAATAAGGTATAGTGCGAAGATAGGTTTAAATAATGAGATAATTGTCACACATCTCCCCGTGTCCAACCCCTATTTGATCGGATCATGCACCAGACGGCCTCAGAAATTAAAGCCAGACCACTTCCTGTATATGGCAACACAAACTCATCTCCAACTCTTCTTCCTGCACAGGTGTTGAGTGCCCTACTAAGAACAGGAAGGCTCACTTACAAAGAAATCATGGCGATAAAAGCAGAGAGAAGAATGTTATCCTTTTCCAGATTAGAATTGACCACGATGGCACCTGCAGCAGTCAGCAATCTGCATGGAACAAGTGGTTGGCCGAAAACACGGCACTTGGTGCTCTGAATTTGGCCTGAGGATTATAAGAACCCAAAGTCAATTCAGGAGTGTTCTTGAACAGCAAACTGTTATGCTGTTCCTTATGCCCCATGTGAGGCACGTCAGGAGCAAGTGTCCCGGCAAAAAAAAAAGAAGAAGAGGAGCAAGTAAGGGCATATTTGGTGAGTACTAGTTGAAAGCTACATTTCATCACACCAGCGCACCAAATCAGAGTCGTCACTCACTTTGTCCAATATTCCTTTTTATTTCTTCAGATAGGAGTCCGAGAAATCTTTCCTTAGCACAAGTTCTTGGAAAAGTGAAAGACAAGAAATGGAAATCAGCACTTGTGCTTGGAGTGTTTTACAGAGATTGGTAAGCACCAAATGCTGAACCTGTGATCATCCATCCAGTTAGGGGGAGGGAGACAAGTGCAGGATGCCCGATTTGATTCCATAGAAACCATGAGAATAACCGCATCAGATACTAGTCCGAGCTCTGCAGCACCAGAAGAAACAACTAAGGAAGCATCCTTTCCGGTCTCAGCTGAGACACTCTTTTCCACATTATTCGTGCATATTGTGGCAAAGGTTTTTAGTCTTTCTTTAGCTTTTCCGTGCCGACAAGTTAGGAAATTTGCTTGGTTGGTTCCAATATCCTGTATGTGCTCTGAAATGCTGTGTATGCTTCGTCGCTGTCGATAATGGTAACCAGCAAGCAGTTGTACATAGACGCGTAGAATTATGCTCTGCAGGGAACAGAGTCTCGTTCCCAAGTTGGTGAAGGAGCTGAGCTTATTCTAAACATATCCTATTTTTCTTTTTTCATTTCCGTGTTGTGCATGCATGTACTCTTTAGTAGCTTTGGGCAGGAGTTCAAGCTGTAAACAAATGACAAATGAGATGAGAACTGTACAAGAACAATCAGCGAGCTACCATCCGTTAATCAGGAGTTGAACCTTGAACGTAAATGTTTAGTGCCAAATGTTCGAAAAAACCATCTGTTTACGTTTCAATCCCAAGAAGCCACCACCTCAATACTGAGAGTTTGCAATTCGTACAAATCCAGAATTGATCGTGAATTGATGCGATTTCTGACATGTGGGGCCCACCTGTCAGGGCTGATGTGGATTTTTAGCCCAATAAAAAAACACTTGGTCTCCCAAGCAGGATGACGTGGCACCTAAGGCCCACATATCATCACCTTGACTAAGCATTTTGTGAAACACCTGGTGTGCATCTCTGCTTAGTAAGCTTCGGCGTTTCTTCAGCCGCCGTGTTTGCATCCAAAATGTGCACACCGACCTCATCTGTCGTGTACCGCAGCTGCTACCGCCGCCTGCACCTCCTCCTCCTCTTCCTCCCCTTCCAGTCTTCCCTTGTGCTTCTTCTCCTTCTTGGCCTGCCTCACGATCGCGCACAATGCCTCATTGTTTTCCACCCCGGTTTGCTCGCTCTCATCGGAAGGAGGCATAGGAGGCGCTGCGGCTAAGAGGTCAGAGATGGACCACTTCTTTTTCGACGGCTTGACCTTCCGAGACGACCTCCTCGGGGACGGGGCCGCAACAGCAGCAGCCCCTGCGGAGGCGAGCTCGTCCGCCCACCATCGGAACCTCGATGTCGGTGCCTCGATAGGAGGGAGATCCTTGATGCCTAAGGGACGCCTCCCCTCCGCCGCCTGCCCATCCCTCATGCTCGATGTGAACCCTCTACGGACCGATCACAACGGAGATCAGAAAAAAAAGGCAAAAGTGGCCCCACATGTCAGAAATCGGGTCAATTCGCGATCAATACTAAATTTGTGTGAATTCCAAACTGTTAGTACTGAGGTGGTGATTTTTTGCGATTGAAAGGTAAAGTGGTGTTTTTTTTTTTTTTAATATTTCGCACAAAAGTGGTGATTTTATGCTAAATAGTCTGTGTGTACGTGTTGCCCCGTCATCAGGGATGAAAAATGGGTCTCGTTTAAACCCATTTAAGCCCACATATTTATTCTAACAGTTCAATAAATCGTTTTTCTGTTCCACCAAAATAAGCCATGAAGGTAAAATAAACGGCCTTGGTGGCGCCGGTTACGAGCCCATTTACACCCCTACCCGTCACGAAGCTGACAGAAGTGTAATGAGTATGTTTAACAACCTAATTAGCCAACTTTTCGACGAAAATGAGGGTAAGCTATATATTTGGGTTGTCGTAGGTTAGCCTTTTAGGTTTCTAAAAGCCGCTTCTGGTGGCCATGCAGTGCTTGCCTTTTTACTGCAACGAAACGGCGCCACAAAACTAAACAAGAATTTTGTTTTTTGTATTTTTGCGAACAAGTGTTGCCCCCTTTCCGGAAAGAAAAATAATCAAGCTATCAAGTCCTATTGTAGCTGACCATTTGATTTGATTTTTTTTTCTTCATCATACCAACGGAGGTCGTGCGAGCCATGTACGTAGCTCGGAGCACACATCCTAATAACAACAGGAGAGCTCGTATATGCAGGCAGTAACAGTTTAGAAATTCGGTATATGGTTGCACAGTTTCAGTTTCCTACACTAAATTTCCGTGTTTTCATCAAAAGCTTGCCCTCGGAGCCGGAGTGTTGTTATTATCAGGCTAGGCCCATCAATAATCACAATAGTTCCTGAATAGATTCCAAAGGCCTACTCATATGCATGGCAAGTCACTATGTTACAGTTAATTTTTAGAGTCACTCTGCGGAGGCATTTTAAAAGTGGCTAGAAAATTATTTTTAGAGGCATTTTCTAAATAACGCCAAGAAAAACCCTATTTTTAGGGGGATTTTTTAGTAGTGCCTCTATAAATCTGATTTTTTAAGGCATAATTTCATAAGATCATGCAAAAATTCGATTTTTAGCGGCCCTATTAAAAAGTGCCTGCAATAATACATTTTTAGGCACTTCCCAAGTGCCTGGAAAATGCGTGTCTATTTTAGGAAAACCCCCTATACATATTAAGCTAACCAAACCTGTCTTTCCATCTCCAACTTAACCGCCCAAACCATCTTATCAAAACTCCCTCCACAGTTATCGCGGCCCCAGCTCCATCCGCTTCCGCCGCCACCACCGCCACCACTTTGCCCCATCTCCCGCTACTGCTTGCCCCATCTCCCGCCGCTGCTACCCTCGTATCCCACCTCGTCTTCGCAAGATCCAGCGGAGGTGTCGCTGTCGTTGTTGCCCTCCCACGCGCAGCAAGGGGAGGCTGCTCTTCTCTCGGACCAAATCATGACAACTACTCTTCTCATGTACCAAATCGAGGCGACAGGGAAGCAGGGCTCGTCCCCATCAGCCTCCTCCTCCTACTTTCGCAGCGCGCGTGGTCGTCTCCACTGCCCTGTCCGCGGCGCAGCGCCCAGATGCATGGTTTGTCTCCATCGAGTGTTCACATGTCATTGGCGGTGCAGGGATGCGCCCAGGGGAGATCGAGGTCTCGAGTCGTCGTGCCTAGGATGTGTCCTTGAGCCCGACCTCACCTGTTGATGACCCACATGTCTAGGGGATCTATCATAGTCCTCTCAATAAATAAGTGTCCAACCCAACGAGGAGAAGAAGGTGTTGACAAGTAGTGTTTAGCAAGGTTTTACTCCAAATACTATGAGATATATTTTTATGGGTATTGTAGTAACGAGTAAATAAAGAACAAGTAAATAAAAGTAATCAAGAATAGTTGCAGCAAGTGTCCCAATCCTTTTTAGTATAAAGGACAAGCCGGTTGTGTTACTTATGTTGATTAAAAAGTTCCTGAGGAAACACGAGAATTTCGTCAAGTCACTTTCATCACATACCGTTGATTCACATTCATTATTTTGAGAAGTGTTGTGTTGGTGAACCTATGCTAGTGCACCGTCCTTACTTGAAAAAAATGCACACTCGTGATTAAACCTCTTGTAAGAATCTGTAACTACAAGTAAGTAATTAAGATAAAATTTAACCATAGCCTTAAAGTACGGGATCCTACGCTCTCTTGTGCAATAGCTTGCGAATTGGCATTCTGCTTTCCGTCACTTCGGCAACCCTACCATAAGCAAACGGAATACACAATGCATTCCCCTAGTCCCTAAAGGTGAAGTACCATGTAGTCGACGTTCACATGATACCACCAAAAGAATAGCACCACAATTTAAATATGAAACCATTGAATATTACTCAACATAATATGAATACCAGTAACAAAACTTCTCACATGTCCTCAAGAACTAAACGAACTACTCACAAGACATCATATAGATCATGATTAGAGGTGATTTATGAATGAATAACAATCTGGTCGTAACAAGAATTCACCAATAAAACTCAATAACATCAACTACAATAGGGTAGTCAACACTATGAGAGAGATCTCAATGAATAGCACAAGTTACATCCCTAATTGTTACAACTGGGTGGGAGGAGATGATGGTGATGATGGCGCTGGTGGTGGAGATGATGTTGATGATGATATCGATGATTCCCAGCGTGATGATTTCTACATGTCGGAGAGTCTTCTTCTCTCTTTCTCATCCCCCTTCCCCCGCGAGATGGCAGCGGAAAAATAAATTGAACTGCCCCCCCCCCCGACGTTTTAAGGTTAAAGGGTAGAAGTGCGCCAAAGGGGAGCTAGAGGGGGGCCACAGGGGCTACATGCGACCCCTAGGCGCGGCCCTAGGTGGGCCCATGCCTATTGGCCTCCCCCTCTACAGGGTCTCTCCAGGAGAATTTTTTGGCACCCCATCTTATTTCCTTACAAAGTGACTTTCTGATTCCCCCCCCCCCCCCCCCCCCCGTAATTTTTGGGACTCCGGAAGGGTGACAAATTGATGGGTGCTTTTTCCTGCTGATTCAGATAAGTAATTCCTAAAAACTAAAAACATGCAAAATAACATTAGTAATGCATTCTAATATGAAATATATCAGTGAATACAAATAAATTATGATATAAAATAGTGATGCAAAATGGACGTATCGGCTCCCCAAGCTTAGACTCCGCTTCTCCCCAAGTGAAACTGAGCTCGGTAAACATGACCGCATGTTTACCGAGTGAAGTGCTGATAATAAAGAATACAAACATGAAGCATCAATATTTACTCAATAAACACGAGTGCATTCTAAACAACAACCTTTTCACATAGAAATTCTCAAGAACAAGTGATGAACCAATAACATGTTAAGGTATAACAAAAGTAAAAGCTTATTGAGTACTGGCAAACTATCTTCTTGGTCAAAGAACAATTAACTTGTCAATCTTGTATTTCCAGAAGAATCTATAAAAGAGCTATTCATTCAGCAAACCACATGCTTCAAATATAAAATAATCTTTACATGAATTGGGAACTCTTAAAGTTATATTCTCATAATAAAAGCTCTAGTGCTAACACAAAGGAAGATGATTGTTTAGAAGAGCTCAACTTTCAACTTTTCTTTACCTCAATAGTAATGTCAACTCTAATAAAACATGATCATACATATTGCTGAAATATAAATGATTCTATCTAAAATGACACTATAGTTTTTCTTGTGGAGAATAGGATGAATAAGTGAATTTACTCAACATAGAAGTAAAAGGACAGGCCCCTCGCAAAGGGAAGCAGGGATTATCATGCATTAGAGATTTTCAAGTTTACGAAACCAAATTTAAGTAAATAATTTTGAGAAGTGTATGTTTCGTCAACGATTGGCATCAAGAACTAGTCATCTTCCATGCTAAACTTTAGTTTTTAGTCTTTTGAGAGCGGTTTTTATTCTTATTGGCACTAGTCCCCATCTTTGTCTTACAGAAACCATGACTAACTGAATTCACGGGTGGCTGCCAGCTATCATCAATCCACGGAGGAGTGTATTTATTTAATCATTCATTCATTAGTAAAGATTTGAGGTCATGTTTTCCAGCTCTCTTGCAAATTTAAATGAGGACAAAGAAGTCCTTAATAAACATCCTATAGAAACCAACATGACCAAGGAAACTGCATGTACCTTTAATATCACTTGGATATGGCATTTCCTTAATAGGTTCAATTTTAGCTATATCAACTTCAATAACTCTTTCAGAAATCTTATGCCCAAGAAAAATACCTTCATTAACCATAAAGTGGCACTTCTCCAAATTTACAACAATATTAGTTTCTCACAACTTTGCATAATTTTGTTAAGATTGTGGAAAAAATTGTCAAAAGAAATTCCATAGACAAAATAAATCATGCATGAATACTTCCACAATTTCCTCACAAAAACCATAAAAAATGGCAGACATGCATCTTTGAAAAGTAGCAACAGCGTTACATAAACAAAAACGCATACGTCTATAAGCATAAGTCCCATAGGGACAAGTAAAATGTGTTTTCTCTTGATCTTCATATTTAACATCAATTTGAGAGATATCAGAATAGACATCAACTAAATAAAAACGTGTGTTCTTAGATAATATTTCTAACATTTGATCAATAAACGGAAAAGGATAGTGATCCTTCTTAGTATCTTTATTTAATTTTCTAAAATCAATACACATTCTGTAACCAACAATGGTTCTTTGAGGAATAAGTTCACTATTATCGTATGGAACACCGGTCATATCACCATTTTTAGGAACATGATGCACATGACTAACCCATCCACTATGAGCATTAGGATAGATTATACGTGTTTCAAGAAGCTTAAGTGTCTCATTTCTCACCACATCCTTCATTTTTGGGTTTAATCGTCGTTGATGATCAACAATCAGATTTGCACCGGGCTCGAGATTAATTTCATGTTGGCATGTAGTAGGGAAAAATACCTTTAAGATCATCGAGAGTATATCCAATAGTAGCTCGATGCTTCCGAACTACGTTCAATAATCATTCCTCTTCATGTCCTGAAAGGTTAGAATTGATAATAACATGATCTATTTTCTTTTCATCTAATAAGCATACTTAAGAGTGTCATGAAGAGTTTTAAGCTCAAACACAGGATCTCCAATAGGAGGCGTGGGCATCTACAACGTCTCCACATGCAAATTATGCTTGAGAGTAGCTGGTTGTCTAAGGAAAATTTCCTCTAATTCGTCTCTTTCCTCCATAAATTGCTGCAAAGGGATCATCAGGAGGAAAAACAATAGAAGAAATTATTTCAATAACAAAATCCTCATTAGGAAATTCCTTATCATGACGTTATCTAGCAAAATTAGAAAAATTAAACTCATAAGGCTCACCATAAAATTTAACAGAAACCTTCTCCTTCTTAAAATCAATAACAACACTGCAAGTATTCAGGAAAGTTCTACCAAACATAATAGGAAAAAATTCATATTTAACTCAACCAAGTACTAAGAAATCAATAGGATACTTTACCTTACCACATATAAGACTTCAACATCTCTAACAATACCCACCAGAGAGATAGTTTCTCTATTATAAGGTTGGATAACTACATCAATATCTTAGATCTCAAAAGGTCCATTCTCATTCATAACCTCTTGATACAGTGAGAAAGGAATGGAACTTGAACTAGCGCCCATATCACAAAGTACATAATAGCAATGATCACTTATCTTAACTGCCATAAACAACAGGAGTACCAACAATTCTAGCGGTTCTATTAGGTCTAACAATATTAGAAACATTCTCACAAAAACATATACAACCTCCATCAACATTTTCAGTGACAAGATCCTTAACCAAAGCAAAATTAGGATCAAAATTTATTTTTTCTTTGGGTTCTTTAGCTTTCCTTTCACTTTTGTTAACTGCACTAGCAATCATAGAATGCTCTTAGCTCTTACACAAAATGGTAGTTTTCAAAGTAAACTACGGGTAAATAGGTTCAATATTGTGGAATCGGACCTCTTTAATAGGAAAAGTGTTGGAAAGCGTAGAGATAAACAAATTTTTTCTACACGGTACTTCAAAGATCTAGCCGAGGTAGAAGGCCACGAGGATTACCACTAGACGCGCAGGTGCGGATTATCGATGAAGCACGTCGATGCAGTGTAGTCCCACGATCCGATCCAGCCAATCCAATCCCGCGATCGTCGAAGTGCTGAACGTACAACACCTCTGCCGGTATCCACACGTATGAGGAGGAGCTCCGACGACAGACTGCTAGGTCCGGTGCGGCGGCTGGACTGAGTGGGGTTAGGGTTACCAACGCATGGGAGTGGAAACTTGTGCACGTTGGGCAAACTGCGCCCCTCTTTATATAGCGAGTGGGAGTAGGCTGCACAACACTTATGACCCATTCCCTCTGTGAGTCCAACTCACTAATTTAGTCCATTTCCGGTTCGGGTCCAGCCCGACCAATATACTTGCTCCCGCTCTTAAGTGTGCGACCCTGCAGCCTCATGGCGACTTGGACACGATTGGAGTCCGACTCCCAGTCGATCAATCGGTAGCGGCTCCTAGCAGAACGTGCCAGCTCCCAAGTGCCATAGAGCCATGACGATATACCTTCCAATGTGACTTTCATCTGAGTCCCTTTTGCCTCACGATATACCTTGTCGAATTATAGGCGAATTATCGGCATCCCTTAAATAGCTCAACTCTCTTCTCGGTCCGTGATATATGATTCATCTGACTAACTCTTAGTCAATAGACCCAGTTAACACTTAACTGAGTCACGCATGGCCATGCTTCCGGAATCACATCACTCGAGAGGGCCTAGAGAATATCTCTCTAGTCGGAGGGGCAACATGCCATCTTGATTATCCACATCACGCGGCTTGCTTCTCATTCGACCTGAACTCTGCCTTTATAACTGCCTTGTCACAGAACAGCGTTTGACAGAACCTAAGTTGGTGATTCACAACTCGGATTGTGCGACAACCTCAGGTTTAAGGATTACATTGATTGAGACATGAAAATGACGACTTGCTCGTTGCATCTCAATATGGGTCAGTTCGACTTGCTAAACTTTTTAGCCAAGTCTGTGAACGTTGGAATAGCATCGCCATGCCCATGACAAGTGGAACCGTGTCATCAACCAACACTCACATTAGTCTAGGGTGTGTGTCCAGCACAACCTTAATGACCAAGGACAATTTAGGATGAACAACATGAGTACATAGTTCCACAATCGAATCACATATTCAATGACATATATCAAATGTTCAAAACAAGGACAACTTAATAACTTTATGAATACATTGGGAATTACATCACACATGATTGTCTCTAGGGCATATTCCCAACAAAAAGTGCTTTATTTGCAAACATCTTTAAAATTTTCATGTTAATTGTCCCACTTTTCTTCAGGGATATTAATATGAGAGGCAAAAGATTTACAAAAATCATTTTGGAACTTAAGTCCAAATTAGCACTAAGATCATTATAACTTAAAGACCTAATGCAATCATACTCACAATTTATACCTGATTCTTTACCTTTGTCAATCTCCCAATATTCAGTATTGTGTTGAATTCTTTCAGTAATATACATTTATCATCAACCTTTTAATTGTGAAACACCCCACAGAAGAAGCATCAAGAAATCATTGCATAAAAAATATTAACGATAATCTCCCTCGAAAGATCACGATTCGTGGAATTTAAGCATTAATGATTTTAGTCTCCCCCAAGATTGAGCAATTCTATATCCGTCATGAGGACACAAATTATAGATATAGTTCCTATCTTGATGGATTTCATGAAGAGGATAAAATTTAGAGTAAAAGAGAGACATAAGCTCCTTCCAATTCCAATGCTTTGTATTTAAGTGATAATTAAAATAACTTCCTCATGATTACTTATCTTGAAACACCTTCAATCTTAAATATCTCACATAATTAATTTATATAAAGCAAGTGATAACCACGATGGACAACTCCATCTCCTGCATAGCGATTACTCATAGGACAGTTAACTATTCCCATATATATTTTGAAAGGGATAACTTCAGTAGGCGGAGGACCCTTATCCACTATGGGAGTGGTGGAGGGGTCAATCACAAATAGCGAATTAAAAGGAAAATGTTCCATAACGAAGTAAAGTAACAAATAAAAATAAAAACATCACTTGCTCCTTACCAATACCACTTACCAATAGCGCTACACTCCCCGGCAACCGTGGAAGAAAAAAGAGTCTTGATGACCCAAAAGTGTCGGGAATCTATCGCAGTCCTTTAGATAAGTAAAAGTATCGAACCCAACAAGGAGCAGAACGTGTTAACAAGTGGTGTTTAGCAAGGTTTCATTGAAAATATTACGAGACTGATTTTTATGGGTTTTTGTAGTAACAATTAAATAAAGAACAAGAATAAAATCAAACAAGCCTTGTTGCAGCAAGTGGCCAAATCCTTTTACCACAAAGGACAAGCCAATTGTGTTACTTATGATGATTAAAACATTCCCGAGGACACACGGGAATTTCGTCAAGTTACTTTGATCCCATACCATTGATTAACTTTCATTGTTTTGATAAGTTTTGTGTGGGTGAACCTATGCTAGTGCACCATCCTTACTTGGATAAATGCACACTCGTGATTAAACCTCTTGCAAGCATTCATAACTTCAATAAAGTAATTAAGATAACCATAGCCTTAAATTCTAGTATCCTATGCTCCCCTACGATTTGGGGTTCCTGTTTTTATCACTCTGATAACCCTACTATACGCAAACTAAGTACATAATGATTCCCCTAGGCCCATAAATGTGAAGTACCATGTAGTTGACGTTCACATGATACCACTAGAAAAATAGCACCACAAATTAAATATCAAATCATTGAATATTACTCAACATAATATGACTACTAGTTGTTGGAGATATGCCCTAGAGACAATAGTATCCAGTTATTATTCTATCTCCAAGTTTATGTCATCATGCTATAACCTCTATAATACTTGCAGAGTGAGTTTTCAAAGGAAAACCTTTGTGTGGGTGTGAAGATATAAAAAACAAGAGTTCCTAATCTTGTCTCTAAGACTATCTTATGATTTGTGACATGATCACGTTTTCTTGATCATGGACTTTGATAAAATCTAGCAAACATACGAGCTTATTGTTAGGCTAACAATAGTTCTGAACCGAACTCAAGTATATGATCTTTCTAGGAGACTAATAATTGTAATGTATTTAGCAAAGTACATATAGAGTTGTCATTGACTATAATTCCTATACTACGAGAATATCTAGTGACCGCACAATCGACAGTTATAGTTTGGATGTCTTCAACCGTCCACCATAACATGGGATTATCCACTATAACAGGGGATCGTTCAAGAATAGTACTTAACTCCTCCAGATAATACAGAGATACATGCTTTAGGCCCTCTCAGTACACCAATGTCAACCAATCGTATGGCCACAGACAATGTGATTTATCAAAAGGAAATCGAGGGTATGGATGAGAAAAGAGAACTTTGATTAGACAAGAGCACATTATCTCACCTCACGATATTGTTTGTATAGTGAAGTTAAGGGAATAAGTGCAGTGAGTAACTTGAAGGTTTTCTCGTTCTCGTGGACACACAGGAGCCATCATGGGCGTCCACGGCGCCACTATTTGTTATTGTTCGTTAAGTTCCCGAACATATATGTGTGTTACCGAACCTTTACAGGTCACACGCTTAAGCCATGCCAACATTTAATTGAGAGAATGAAGTTGTTGATAATAGTTTTATGAATGTTCAATGTTGATACGATGTCACATAAACAAGTCCGATGTTAACCGAAGGTGTTTCGGGGAAGTTGCTATGAGAGAGAAATAATGTTGGGAGAAGGCATAATTTTATAGGAAAGCAAGTGGAGGACATGATATGTCCCGGGGTGTTAGAAATATGTTTTTAACATCAATAGATAAGGTCGATAACTTTATCTATTCGGGTTACAAGGTTCCAGAAGAGTTTCAAGCAAAAAACCGAGAGGGAATGCTGGAGGGAGGCAGAATTGCCCCATGGCCACACCCAATTTTGGGGGCTGCTAGGTGGGCCCCAGGGCTCCACACAAGGAGAACCACTCTCCCTTGGTTCCTTCCTTATTTGGTTTGAGAGAGAAAAGGAAAATACCGAAGGAAGAAGGAAAAGGAAAAAGGGTGGGGAGTTGGACTCCAACATGGAGTCGAATCCGAAATCCCTTGGGAGGGGTGCGGCCACCTCCTTGGTGTAGACTGCGGAAGGCAGTAAGGGACTACCTCCCTCCCAAGGCAATTCTCCCCCTTGCTCCACCTATAAAAGGACCTCAAACCCTTGTGGCAAAACACATCAATTGGCTCTCAAGCCTCTCTCTCTCTCTATTGTAGAATTAGAGTCTCTAATTAGACTATCTAATTAGAGCCCCTCTAGTTGGATTAGGAATTCTTATAATTGGGTTTTGAGGTCTCCTATCCCGATTATACCTAACTCGAATAGCTCTTCTCTCTCATGTGTGGAGAACTTCCAGAATCATATAGCTCTAATCACAATTAATTAGAGCTACCAATTAGCAACGCCAGAAGGCTGTCTCTCTTTGTCGATGTTGAGTCTAGGACAGCGTAACACTGGCGGGTTGGCACGAGCGTATGCGTGCACATCATAAGAGGGATTACACATGTGTTCCTTGATGAGGGAAGTTTAGCGACATCCTTGCAACTAAGCCTAGTTGTGAGAATTTACGATTGTTCAGAAATCTTCTACAACTACATCGATCTTCCGCAGGCGGTGAGTCGTGGTTCCAGATCATTGCATTTATGGGCATGAGTCGTTATCTCCATAGTGATCTTGGCAGTTACGTAGGGCAAATTTTCTTTAATTCTGAAACGTACACTAGTAGTAGTAACAAGACTTCTCCTATGTACTCAAGAACTAAATGAAATACTCGCAAGACATCATATGGATCTTGATTAGAGATGATTTCTGAATGAATAACAATCTGATCATAACAAGAATTCACCAATTAAACTTATTTTTTTCAAAAAACAGTACAACGCAAGCGCTCATAAACACGCGTAAACACTCACCCCTATGAGCGCACGCACATACACCCAACCCCTATGAGAACCTCCGAGAGACTGAGCCCGTGGATCGAGTCTTGAGATTATGGAGTCACCATAGGCGCCTTGCTGTTCGACGGGAACATCGCATCCCACTGAAGAATATTCTGTCTTAGATGAGAAACACCAACGTTAAACCTGGAGTTTGAACTCTGGTGGGCTAGGGATAAAACCATCCTCCTAACCATCCTATCATAGGAAGGTTCTCTCACCAATAAAACTCAGTAGCATCAACTATAACAAGTGAAGAGGGAGTGACCTCAAAAATCTCCATGGCGAGGGACCTGGGTTTCGTGAAGGAAAAGGCGCTGGTGGACTACTCGTCTCGACGGGTTGCTGCCCGCTGGATTTTATTCCGATGAGGTGAACGTTATCGATTACAAAAGGTGTTGTTTTACAGATTGAATCTGGTGCAGCTCTGAATCTAGGGTTGTCTGTCCCGTTTGTGATCCCCTCCCGTGATTTACATAGGTAGCCGGATCCTGGGGGCCATACATGAGTTGGACTCGTTTCTGAGTCGGTTACTACCTTTTCTTATTCTTGTTGTCCAAGTCTTTCCTCTTTTAATCTTGTGTAGGCTTCTTTTGTGGGCTTCCATGCAGCTACTCGAGGAGCCTGTTAAGGCAGCCCTTACCGGGCCGCACCAGGTACACCCATCGCGGGGGATCTCTCGGGTACCCCCACGTCAACAGGGTAATCAACATCAGGAGAGTGATTCAAATGAATAACACAAGTTATCACCCTAGATCTTACAACAAAGTGAGATGAGATGATTGTGCTGGTGGTGGAGACGATGTGGATGATGATGCCCAAACTGATGACAATGACAACAACGACGATTTCTCCCTCGGGGAGGGAATTTCCCCAGCAAATCTCTGTCCGTCGGAGAGTCTTCTTCGCTCTGTCTCGTTTCCGCCCCGATACGGCGGTGGAAAAATAATCTAAAGTGCCCCCGGCCTGTTTAAGTGAAAGGGTAGAATTACACCAGAGGGGCTGCAGGCAACCCCTGGGCGCCCCCAGGTGGCCCCGCGCCTACTGGCCGTCCTCTTCGATAGATTTTTTGGCTCCCCGGCTTATTTCCTTAAAAAGCGACTTTCAGATTTTATTTTTCGTAATTTCTGGAACTCCGGAAGGGTAATAACTTGACGGGTGCTTTTTCCTGCTGATTTATGGCTCTTGTAAATAATTCTCTGAAACTACAAAACATGCAAAATAAGGAAAACTAACATTAGTAATGCACTTTAATACCAAATATTTTGATGAATACAAGCAAATTATGATATAAAATAGTGATGCAAAATGGACGTGTCGCCTTTCCCGAGCAGCTCGTCGATGATGCTGAGACAACGCATTACTCTTCAGGTTGCGGTGAGCTAACTTAGTCCAACGCGGACTAGGATATTCTCGATGCTCCCATCCCCTGCACTGACTATACACTCAGCCCCATGCTCGCCCGTTCCCAACATAGACATGCGTGAGGTGAGCAGATTCCATGCAGTTTCTCTCAAATTTGTTGGAAATTGGATCAATTTGCCAGAGTTAGTGCGGCGTTAGATCTAGTTAGCTATTTGTTTGTGTCAAGGCTGTTTGAGGACTAGCCACGAGGAGAGCTACGTGCAGCGAACGGCGAGGAGTGGTCGTGTGCGACTACACCGAGGTGGATGTGATGTCGTGTAGCAATGTGCTGCCATGGTGAATTGTATCATCAAGATCAGTGTATCCGCCACTGTACTCTACATTCTACTTGTATAACATGATTCTAGCTGAATTGGATAGAGTTTAATACGAATATGCTCATGCATATATGAAACACCGGATTAGATGGCAGATTGATTGACTGAATGAATGGACGTCTTGTGAATTTGCTTTACTACAAACAACCTATAACAATTTTTCAGAACCTAGTAAACATGAACAAAAAGAAATATGGTTTTTTATGTTGAAAAATATAGAATTGGAATTGTAGCAAAGAATCTTGGGAATATCTCTTAAAGTATTTCTTACCAAAAGCATGTAGCTGTGTTTGTTAACTATGTGGATCAGCCGATACACTTGTCTATTTTGTTTCTATGTTAGTTAGATTTCTTCTTTAGTTTTCAAATCCTAGTTACTCTCACTATAACAGTAGACATTGAATTAGTTTACCTAATTATAAATCACAATCTTCTTGGATATTTGATATTTTCTTATTAATATTATAAAGTACCTCAAAAGATCAATTTTCAAAGGTACTACTAAAAAGAGACTTAAAAGATCTTCTCTTACCCTATTTGATACATCACTTTTTAAAATGCCTTTAATGATCTTTTGAGGCACTTTAGGTATTTTTGGATGCACTTTTTTGTGCCTTCAAAAATCAACCGTCATGTAGTGAGTGGTGGAACCAACTTAAGGCATACCTTGTTTTTTTTTTAAAAGGGGATATATTAATATCAATGAGATACCAAATACACCCATTTTTCTAGAGAGATAGATCATCCGGTCAACATATAAGGTTTGAATCCCTTTTTTTATAATAGTTTAACCTATACGGTATTATAAAAGGCTTGCTACAAATCCAATCACGTATAATTCAGCTGGGAAAGATTGCAACTCTAAGTCTTTTATTTCTTTTTTTAATCAAAGAGGCATTCTCGTGGTCGAATATTGGTTCGGTTAGAGGAGCTGAAAACATAAGCGATTAGGTTCCCGTCTCCACCGTCGGCGTCACCGTCGGTTTGCCCCGCCTCCAATGGTTTTTCATGCCTTGGAGAGGTGGCAGACCACGGCCTCTCGCTGGTGGGAGAGTTCATGTTTTCCGTTTTAGGTAGTTTATCTGCCTCTTCGGGATGGTGAGACGGCAATGAAATCACACTGTCAAAATAAGTTCCTCCTCGCCCTATCCCCGCTCTTGTTGTGTGTAGAGCGTTGGCAGAGGGCGTGAGGAGTTGTGTGTCCTGCAGATCTATTTCTAGTTGTTTTCGTGTTCGTTGATGGGGTTGCATGTTAGACTCTTTTGATCTACATTCTCATCTTTGGCGATGGAGGCTTCTCTGTTGCGTTGGTCCTTTGGGGTCTTAGCGTGATGAATTCTCACGTGTCTGCTACAAAATTCTCTTCCACGACAAGCTTTGCCCGACTCCGGCGAGAGAGGAGCGATGACAACGGCATGCCTTTGGCCGGCTCCATCGCTTGTTGCCATTGCTAGACGATGAGAGGCACTATTTGTAATTCTTGTTACTTATGTGGTTCCTTGTTATGTTGTTGATGATTAATAGATCAGTGGGCCTTTTCGGGAAAAAAGGGACACCTGAGATTCCAAAGTTTTTCCCTGTATTTTCATGAAGTTTCAATGTGTAAAAGGATGGTCGCTTGTGACTAGGTGGAATACCATACTATTAATAGAAAGAGCACCTAAATAAGCATATATAGGTTATCTCAAAGAGAGTAACGAAATGCTTTACAAAAATATAGTGCATATGGAATATTTTAAATGTCAGACCATATAAACTTTGACCAAATATATATATAAACATATCTACAACAAGAATAGCAAATTGATACCATTGCTTGATATTGTTTATAAATAGGGTTGCTTACCACATCTTCCATTTGGTCCAAGTTGATACCATTGAATTCATCATGAAGTATATTTTCACATGGTATACATTTAATAACGTAAAAATAAGTAATTTTGTCAATAAACTTGGTTTAAATTCACACGGTTTGACTTAAAAAAAAACTCTCAATTATTGCAAGGAGTGGAGTATAAAGATACTCTTTTTTTTGGGAGTATAAAGATACTCTAATCCCCCAATTAGGAGACAAACTGCCTCCCTAACCAAATTAAGGACAGTTTAGTAAATACACACCATCCCTCGATCGGGCCTATATAATCGCTCGTCCTTTAGACTCCAAACTTTACCCACAGCATCCTTAATCCCCCAATTATGAGTACCAAACCCCAAACCACTATATTGCCCGACTACTAACTAGGACCCTGAAAGCAAAGTAATCTACAATCCGGCCCATCCATCTCCTCCGGGCAGCTTCTCCGGCCACCGTGCAAACTTGGCCTGACAGAATCCCGTGTTCTTCTCCGGCGGTGGCGGGAGCGGGATGGGGTTCTCTATGTACCCCATGAAGACGTCGACGCGCATGCTGTGGAGTACCAGCTTCTTCCGCCACAAGTTCCCGGCCGCCGCCGCCTCCTCCTTCTAATCGAGCTAGCCCCGGCCCGTCGGTCGCCTCCGAGTTTCAGAAGGAGGTGTAGGAGTGCGTGGTGCGCACACGTAAATATAATTAAAGTCCCGAAAGATAGGGTCTTCTTTGATTTTTTTACTTGAATTTCCATGGAATCCGGCCGCCTCATTTTCAGCTCCGCCCCGCCGTGCCGCTCTGCCGGCGGCGGAGGCGGGCAGATGATGCTCTTTGGTGGAAGTGGGAGCTTGCTTGGAGGTATGGATCGGTATTTCTAGCTTTTGTTCTTGGAGTACTCTGCTTTATTACACTTACTCGCATGACTATATGTAGGCTCGCCGGTGGTGGTCGGCGTGGAGGACGGGCGGCGGAAGCGTCCGTTCCTGATGACGCTAGACGATGATCAGCTCCAGCTGGAAGAGGATATGTACGGCTACTATGGCCTGGACGAGCAGGCGCCAGAGAGGAAGCGGCGGCTGACGGCGGAGCAGGCGGTGGCGCTGGAGCGGAGCTTCGAGGAGGAGAAACGGAAGTTGGAGCCGGAACGGAAGAGCGAGCTGGCGGCACGGCTGGGGATGGCGCCGAGGCAGGTGGCCGTGTGGTTCCAGAACCGCCGCGCGCGGTGGAAGGCAAAGCAGCTCGAGCACGACTTCCACGCCCTCAGGGCCGCCCACGACGAGCTCCTCGCCGGACGCGACGCGCTCCTCGCCGACAACCACCGCCTCCGATCGCAGGTGCTGATCATACCATATATAATTAACTTCGCACCAGTCCGTAACATAATTGAGTTCCCATGCTTGTACACCTAGACCAACGGGTTCACCTAAGGGCTTATTTACCTCTCTATTATTTATTAGGTTGGGAAGTTTAGGATTCAAATCCCTCAAATACTCTCCCCCATAATACACTAGCATGAGGTAGAGTTTTCAATCTAGACAAAAGTGAGATGGTTGGTGGGATATTTGTGGGTATTATCCCCTCCAAAACTGAAGTAGTAAACAGACTAGTGGGGATTTTTCGGAATTTGGTAAAATTCCCTACTTTCCCCTATAATACACTACAAGTAAACAAGGCCCAAAGTTTGATGAATTCGACTTCAGGACAGGTTCAAATGCTATTAAAAGTTAGTTGAGTTTGGCAAATCGTAGATTATATCCAACTAAATGAAAACATTTTTTTTTACTGTATTGAAAACTGAAATGACCACATGATTTTTCAAAAAAAGGAGAATTTGGTTAGGAAGTTAATTATGACCAAAAAGATTTTTTTTTGGAAAAAGGAACCATGCCCCGATCTTGGCAT
Organism: Alopecurus myosuroides; assembly: GCA_028641055.1. Taxonomy (NCBI): domain Eukaryota; kingdom Viridiplantae; phylum Streptophyta; class Magnoliopsida; order Poales; family Poaceae; genus Alopecurus; species Alopecurus myosuroides. The sequence goes on along the minus strand of CM054063.1, from coordinate 205,910,136 downwards.
CCATTGATGCATATGGCCCTCCATTTTATTCATTCTGATAAAAAAATGTAAACCGGAAGTATGCTTCTACCTAGGAGGAACTAGAGAGACAATTCAAACTTAAGTAAAGAACGGCCATCCAAATTCGTCGCAAAGAGTAAATGAAGATGTTGGATGCCCATAACCTATATCTAATAATTAGGAAGAAAAGAATAAAAAGTAAAGGTACCGCTTTGTAGTACTCCGTCTTTAAGTTAAGTCATGTTGGATTCTTTTTAAATCTTTTTCCACACCTTTGCTAGCATCTTTAGGACCCAAATCTGCAATGCTAAATATTAAAACCACAAAATTTAGTAAAATATCCGTACTATTTAAAAAAAAACAAGATATGTAAACGAAAAGTTTGTTTACAAGAAAAGTGTAGTGCAATTTTTGTTAAGGTGACATTGCAACAAAATATGGTGCAATTATGCCCGAGAAAATAAAAATATAAGTAACATAAACTCATAAGCAAAACATTAGAAAATACAAATATAAAGCAAAATATTTATATGGGGAATATAGGAATAAAAATCCATTTACAAAAAAGGTGCAATTGCACCAAAAGAGCAGTTACACAAAGAGTGTAATTGCACACCAGAAAGGTTGAATTGCTCGAAAAGAAGTGCAATTGCACGGACTTTTAGAGGTGTTAGTACACAAAAGGTACAAATACAAAAGGACACAATGATATAATTTTTTAGAAGTATAGTTACAAAAAATGTTCTTATGAAAAAGGTACAACTGCACACAAAAAGTTCTAACTGCACGAAAAATCATTTTTATGCGTAATAAATGAACAAATAAAATTCAAAAAATATATAGGTAACAAAAAATAATAAAAAATTTATGAATACAAATGTGAAACCAGTCTAATTATAGGGGATAAAAATCAAAACCATTGCAAATGTGAATGCACAACCGAAATAAATAAAATTATCTATTAGTAAGTGCACAACCTCTCTCTCATCCTTTAAGCAATGCACTAGGTTGAGTATCAACGGGTCATAAGATTTTTCTTTTAGAAAAATAGGGCTTTCCCCATTCCGTTCGTTGAATGAAACAACACGCAAAGCACCAAAATCGTTACAAAATACATGTTTTAGCTAAAGCTATAACAACAAGGTTCAACACCAAAAACAAAGAGCCCTAGATTTTTTTGCTAAGCTATCAAGACAACTAGTGAAACTAGAAGTTTTTCACCTCCAGTTTTCCATCAAGGGGAGATCACCCAAGTGGTGTAGGTGGAAAGTTTCTACCGGCGTTCCACATTTATCAACAAATTCGTAGCAATTTCCCACTTGTTCGCTTCAAGAGCATGATGCATCAATCTAACAATGTGGGTGTCTTGCATAGGGGCCACCAATGCTATAGGATATTGATCACGAGCGACCAAACCATCTTCATGTTCAACTAGCATGTACCCTGAAAACGAAACGAGTTGCCAATATTCTATAAGCTCACTAAATGGATGGAGTCATTTTAATTAGCGTTCTCCTTATATTGAAAATCAAATTGACCGCCAGTTAACAAAAAAACAATCCCAAAGCTTTAGCATAATACAAACAAAAAAAAAGGATTAAACTATATCCGATGGTAACAATCAAGGAATTTTTGGTTATAAATATAGACTCACAAGAATAGATTTCTTTTAGTGTTACTTATGTCTCGCTCACCCGCGGTTGTGGATGAGAATTTTGTTTGGGTAATTTTTTTTTTTTTTTTTTTTTTTTTTTTTTTTGAGTTTGTTTGGGTAAAAAGGTTGGTTGTGGTGAAGAACTTTGTTTGGCTAAATAAGTTGAAAACACCGGTTGAAGTGCGTCTCTTCATCCTCTGAATTTAAGGAATGGGATTGAGTGCTTCCGCCATCTCTCGCGAATTACGCCATCATGGAAGCAAAATAAATTGTCTCGTTTTTTAGACAATGGAAGAAATTGCTCCCTATAAAAGATCTATTTTCACCCATCAAAATATTGTCTTCTTTTTCCAAAAAAGGGATCAAGATATTTTGCCTTAAAGATATTTATTTGAATGGTCAAAATTCGAGAGCTTTCTCCGTTTGGTGAGAATTATTCCCTAAACAGAGTGTGGATTTATTAGTAAGCTCACATAACTGGAATATACCAGAAGAGGATAAGAATCTCGTGGATCCGCTCATGTCACATGGAAATCAGAATAACAAGGAGCAAATGGTAACAACTATAGTAAATTACTGACCAAACGGATATGAGAAGAGAACCCAAAAGGTCCATTAGTCCACTATAGTGCTACAGCTTCTAGATAACTGCAGGGAGCAGTAGTTAAACAACTTTGCACCCCCAAATCAAGAATTATTTACTGAACGAATGGGCTAAGTTTCAGTACTCAATATCAAATCATTTAAATCATTGTCATGCATGTAGTACACGGTTGTCCCAAATGACCTGAATTCAAAGAAGGCGTGTCACCTCCTGACCGAGCATGCACATTTCCGTGTACACCGTGCAGGTGACCTCACTGACGGAGAAACTGCAAGCCAAGGAGTCGTCGCCGGAGGAGCAAACCGCCGCGTCAGGCACGGCGGATGCCGGTTCCCCGGAAGCAACACTAGCCATTCAGCTGCAAGAAGGCTACGCCGTCCCTGCCAAGACCAACGCCGGCACCGGCACGGCGGGGGTGCTGGCCGGTTTCGCAGGGGGAGCCAACGACAGCCCGTCCGAGTCCTACTCCTACTTCGCCGACACGCGCTCGCCGCCGCCGTCCTCGGATGATGACTGTGCTGGAGCGGCCATCGGCGGGCTGGGAGGCTGCGCCTTCTTCCTCCCAGAGTACGCCATGCTCGACGTCGCCGCCGTAGAGCGCGAGAGCGTTGAAAGGGAAGAGGCGGAGGACGCGCAGCAGAACTACTGGGCGTCGTTCTGGAGCTGATCCATGGATTAAATTACTGGGCGTCGTAGTAGCATATCTCTCCAATTATTTGTCTGGAACAAAAAAATCAGCATACATGTGGACAGTGGATGTGCGCAGAAGCGTTGGATATAAAAGTATATCATCAGCATGGCATGTAACGGAAGCATGGCATGTAATGGAGTAATACTCTTACTGTATGAATTTTGGTGTTTTGACTATAATAGTGTGCATCTGACAATACACTTTAAGCTTATCACATTCGTACAAACAAGGCCTCATCCACCCTCAAATACAGATTTTAGATATCAAAGAACGATGTGACCAGGATGATCGCGTTTGGCATTTAGTGATCAGTTGTGTGCCTTTTTGTGCTGTTGGCGGAACTGCAAGCAGGTTGCAGAACAAAACTTCTTACTATTGAAGTCTTTTCCCCCACGCCGCTTTGAGAGTCCCCTGTGAGAGCGTTGACATGGGCTGGATCCGAGCCGTGCTCGCCGGCGACGCCGGAAGGAGATGGCGAGGTGAGAGCACCGGTTGTAGATATAGGTTTAGGTTCCTCGTTTTTCTTTGTTTGCTTTGTGTTGTCCTCTATGGCGTAGTGGGTAGGTCGCCGGCCATCTCCGGTCATGGTTGGTGCGCCCGGCGCACGCTGTTCTCGGCTACACAGCTCCGGCGGCAGGAGCTGCTGCAAGCGGGGGAGGCGAGCCCCGACATCCCAAATAAGACCGTCCGGAGCAGCTACCTTGGTGGTGATGTGGACGCACTGCCGGAGTGGAAGGGCTTGCCGCTGTTCAGAGCTCCACGGTGGAGGTCTTCGGCGACAAGCTGCAACCGCTGCTCCAATAAATCGTCCATTTTGGCTCCTCGCTGCACCTTTCTTCTTCGCCTGCCTCCTCCCGCCCGTGGCAGGAGTCGGGAGTTTGACGGCGGGCCGTTTGCTGCTCGAGGTGTTGGCGATGAGTTCTCAGCTGTAAGGTGCTCCTTCTCCTTCATTCTTCTTCTTCCATCAGGTGCTGCGGTGGCGAAGGATGGAGCTGAAGATGCGGCGAGAGGCGGTGTCAAGCAGCTATGGAGCCGGGAAGCTGTGTTTTCGAGCGCAAACTCGGCGGCCAGTCAGCGCCGTCCGACATCCAAGGCCACTGTCTGGCCTATCTGCAAGCCGGTGAAGGGCTCTGGCTTTTTAACAACCTCCTGTGTGAGGCCCCTCTTCGGATCGAAGGCCGCGTTTCTCGCCGGCACGGAAGCAAGTGGCTTCGTCCCCGCGTCCGGGCTTGGTGGCGGCGCTCTTGATCTTCGGCGCAACGGTGGAGATAGAGAAGGACCTGATTGCTTTTTCTTGGTTTTTAGCAAGGTCTTTTCTACAATTGCCAAGGACCTATGTGTAACACTCTACTTTATGGGGTCCTCTGTATCTTTGTGTACATCCACCGCTTGGAATTAATGAGAAGCTTCCAGCCCCCTCGGGGGCACTCCTTGTTCAAAAAAAAGAACAAAACTTCTTACTGACGAGCGCGCGCGGGGTCCGCAAGCTAGACCTGCCCATTGCAGAAGCTTGTTCCGAACAGGCTAGCCTCTCCATAGTCGGTGCAAGAACATTTGGATTTGAGCAAGGCGGAGATTCCACCCGGGTCATCCGTCCCGGTCTTATCTCGACCAGTATCATGTGTGTTGGAGGCTCGTGTTTTATACAGTACTAGTTTACAATCTTTTAGTCTTATTGCAGGAGCACCCCTCCAACTATCAATCGGCTTACTTAACCCCCACAACTATGCAATACAAGGCAATTGACCCCTATGGACGTTCAAAGCGGTTTGGAGCGATGGTTTTGCTGATGTGGATGCTGACATAACTGAATTCTATTACTTGAACACTCGACGACTTACATTACAATGGCCTGGCCACATATAAATACCGAGGATTGTACTGTGGATCATGTGCGCTGTCGTGCATATTATCTAGTTAGATCTAATGTAGGTCGTGGACTCGTTCTCTCTGTTACAGATAGAGCCGTTACATACTCATGTCAGGGTACATGTTAGACTTGGTAATGTACACAGTTCAACAGGCAGTTTGGCCGAGCGGGACCAGTTGGCAAAGATAGACCAGGTCGCTCCAATGCCCCCTCCCTCACCTGGCCTGGTCGAGCTAACTTCCGAGGACTCCTTCTTTGTCGCCTACGCCGCTTCGACATCCGCTCCTGCACTGCCGCTCTACTTTTCTTTCCCGACGACGGCGATCCGCACAAGGCACAGACAATTCTAGGGCGGCGCAACGATCGTCCGAGGTTAACTCTCATCTTTACTGTGACAAATACCCCCCCCCCCCCCCCCCCCCGTTTCTTTTCCGTCCTGTTCAAGGTGTGTTTAGGTAGGTTTAGTTTGGGGCTGATTTGGGGCCCTTCCGGTAGGATCCTGGCTCGAATATGATGTTATTATCTCAATTCTAGACTTTGTTGTGTGGATTGTGCGCTAGACATTAGGGTTGGTTTGGGTTGGATTGTAAAAGCAGGGGGTCTTATAGAAATTTCAGTCAATTCAGTTATGAACTTGTGGCTAAAAACTGTTTTTTGTGAAAATTTATAGGATTTGTCAATGGATCCTCTTGACTACTTGTAAGTGTGATTCCATCTCCATGGAAAATTTGAATGGGGTCACAATGGGAAGGAATGGATTTGGACATACGGAAGGCATGGCATGTCCGTTGTGCCTCTCCATTTGAAGCTATCAGTTTGATATTTCTAAAGAAGAAATAGACAAGGATGTCCTTTGTTTTAAGATACCAGCTGAGCCAATGAAACATGTCCTTTATTTGCTAGAATACATACAATCTGTAAGAACTATGGTCAAAGATTTTAGTGATGTTGGTGTCGTTGACATATATGCCAAGATACCTGTAGAGTTATGTCTTGATGACGCTGCACATGAAGTATACAACAACGACCAGTAGAAAATGCAGAAAGAAGAGAATGCAGAGAAGAGTGAAGAGCAAATGTGGGAAAATGCGGATTATCACAGAGAAGCAAATGCAGAGCAGAGTGAAGAGCAGATGCAAAAGAGCTGCATTACAATGTACAACAACATCATGCATAAAAGTTGCCAATTTTCATGTCCAAAGATGAGCAAAAAAGAAAAGGAATAAGATTGAACAGTGATCAAACAAAAACTGAAAATAAACTTCAGAGACTGATTATCACGAAGCAACTTATAGCACCAATTCAACTAACAATGATGATGCAATCAAATACACAACACAAGCAAGGGAACTAAAGAATAAAATAAAAATCAAATACTTGGGGAAGAGGAGTTTAAACCATGCAAAGTACCTGAAGAATTTATTGTGCCAGAAAATGTGAATCTAGAGGAAGATGATGGAGACAAAAAAGATTATGATGCCGAAGTTGAATTTTGTTACGACAGTGACAATGATGCCGAAGATAATGTGCAAACTACAAGGACAACACACAGAGTATATCATGAGCTAGGTGAAGTGAAGGAGTTTGAGCTAGGACAGGATTTTACTAACAACAGGCAGTTTAAACAAGCGTTACTGAATTATGGCTTGAAGAATTTTCACAACTTACTATTTCTGAAAGATCAGAAGAAGAGAGTGAGCACCAAATGCAGTTGGCTTAACTGCAAATGGAGCATATATGGTTCTATTAGTGGCAGGACAACTTAGTTTATTTTTACACGATATTATAATGTTCACACTTGTTTACCCAGGAGGGATAACAAGCTGGTGACTAGCACACTAATTGCAGAGAAATACTTCAGGGAAATCAGAGATAATCCTGGTTGGAGGATAGAGAAAATGCAGGAGGCGGTGTTAGAGGATTTATGTCCCGATGTCAGTGAATCTAAATGCAAAAGAGCCAAGCAGCTGGTGATGAAAAGGATTATTGATATAACAAATCCAGAGTTTTGCAGAGTATTTGATTATCATCTAGAACTGATTAGAAGCAACCCAGGTAGCATCGTGGCAGTGAGTTTAAATCCATACTTCACTGCCAGACATTATTCGAGAGAATGTATGTCTGTCTAGATGGATGCAAAAAAGCTTTATAGCTGGTGACATGAGAATAGTTAGTTTCGATGGGTGTTTTCTGAAGAAGTTAGTGGGCAACTCCTATGCGCTATTGGGAGATATCCAAACAACCAGATGTACCCCATTGCATGGGCTATAGTAGAGGAGAGAGAAACTACGACAATTGGTATTGGTTCTTATCACTTATGTAGAAAGATATCGAGATAAATCAGCATGGTAATGGATGGGTAATAACGTCGGATCAACAAAAGTTCCTAATCAAAGCAGTTAATGAGATAATCCCAGGGGAAAAGCACATAATATGTGCCGGGCATACATATGCAAATTGGAGAAAGCAGCAGAGAGATAAAATATTTCAGAAAATGTTTTGGGTTTGTGCTAAATCTTGTGATAAAATGCAGTTCAACTACAATAGAGCCAAGCTACCACAGAAAACACCGGATGGGGGAAGAGATATGAGAAAAATGGCTCTTAAACGTTGGTGTATGACTTTTTTTTAATATAGGTTTGTTTTGTTACTCTATGGAAAATAATCTATGTGAATCCTTCAATAATGGTATAATGAGAGCAAGATTGTATCCATTTATTACACAGATGGAAATCATCAAGATAAAGATAACTACAAGAATAGCAAAGAATAAGGCAAACTCACAAGGTTGGACTGGCATGATCTGTCCCAACATTTAAAAGAAATTGAAGCTAAATATCAAAAGACCTAATATTTTCCAGGTATTGTACAATGGAAAAGAGGAATTTGAAGTTATGAAAGGGCATCATAGAAGGTTTAGTTTCAGTTCTGGTAATTTAAAGTGCAATTGGAAGTACTGGGAGCTATGTGGATTGCCATGTTGTCATGTTATTAGTGTTATCTACAGTGTGGGAAAAGATGTTGATGAATATATAACACCTTGTTATAGGAATTGATATTTATGAAAAGATTTATAACAATGTCATGCAACCAGTCGAGGGGAAAGCGAGCTAACCGGTATCTTCAAATCCAAGGCATTTACTACCAACTAGAAATAAATCACCAGGAAGACGACGGGCGGAGAGAAGAGGATAAGAAGGAGAGAAACTAAAAGGCAACAAATTATAAAGAAACGGTGTAACTATTATATGTTCTGCGTGTGGAGAGGCAGATCATAACAGAAGAAAGTGTACAAAAAATCCAGATGTTATTAATCAACATCTAGTAAGCTAAAGCTGCCAAGAAAAGTAGGGAAAAAGATATAGTTGCTCAGGTAAAGGATTGTTTTCCCATTTTTATTACTATTGACAGATACATTACATATTGATTCTCCATTATTATTATTATTTTTGTATATGTTGTGCTAGAAAAACATATTTCGAGTGACAATATCTCCTGTTTTTCTTCTTTGGTTTACAGCAAGATCATGTGCAAGATTATGTGGAGCACACATAGTCCCAACAACGTAATGTGCAACATACACATGCCCAACAAGATAATGTGCAACACACACATGAAAAGCAAGAATATGTGCCCCCAAAGAAAAAGAAGAAACAAAAGGCCACTGTCTAGGAACAATCAAGTTCCCAAATAGCTCCTGGTGCTACAGTATCAAGTCAAGCTTCTGGTCAAATGCATTTTTCAAGATCTCAAACTATATCAATGTCCTAGGTAGTGACAGAACTAGTGCCAATATATGGGAGGATGAAGTGGTCAATGGGAGAAAAACAAAAGCAAGGTGGAGAGTAGTTTGAGTTGTTCTTATGTTCATCATGCATGTACCCAGTCGTAGAATTATTTTTGTCAGTGTCAAGACGATGTTATGACAGAACTATGTGACAACTTTGTGAAAATTATGTACTATGATGTTCAAAACCTATGTGTGTATTTCAGTGTCAATTTGGTACTCTGAAATGCCAATATTATGTTTGCAAATTCATGTCGTTTCCTTAACTTTCAATATGGTGCTAAAATACAGGCAAAGTGCTGCCAAAATTTAGAATGTAATATTGAAAAAATTGACTATTAATATGGTGAAAAAAATGGGCAAAGTGTGGACAAAATTCAATGAAAATGATTCCAAAATTTTGCCAAAAAAATGCAGGAAAATCTTGCTTTCCAATCTTATTTGTTTCGCCTAACACCATACAATCTTATTTGTTTGCCAAATAGTATACCGTGTATATGGTTTGTATGTATGAAAATATATTTCATTGTAGCATCCTCATATATACGAAATAATCATTTTTTTACCTTATGTTGCTAGTTTATTTTAGCCTTTTAGGTTTATGTTTGGAGAAACTAATTATTGATATTCTGAAACTGAAAGAGTGAAAGAATCTGAAGTTGTTAGTGTACTCTTAGTACTATGAATCATGCCTTGGAAACATGAGTACGAATTTGCTTCCTTTCTTGTTCTGATAGATGAAAACCTTGTTGTATTGTAATCTTACATAGGACTTCGAGGTCAAGGAAACCAGACGAGAGGAATATAGTTTGTGTTCTTGATTACCAACATCAGCTATATTGTAATTTTACATAGAAACAAAGATCAAGAAATCTAGTCCAGACAGGCTTGTTATATTGTAATTTTACATTCAACTATTCTAGTCCTAAAAATCAGTTTCCATGTGGATGTTTACAACCTCGAGACATTGACACATCACCAAATCCCTCTCTACAAGCAAAAGCTTCAGCAATCATTGCAGTTTCCATTGAGTTGTACCACTTTTGTCCACCATCGGTTGTTCAATCTCCAAATAAAAACTGTCTTCGATGCAAATTCATATGGTGGAGCCTGGAGCGGTGGCCGCCAGCAGATCACCTTCTCGAAGCTCCTGTGCCACATGAGCTCGCTAAAATGGTCCTCCACCACCACCTCCCGGCCAAATCTGGCAAAGTCGACGGGCAGTACTACTGGAGATATGCCCTAGAGACAATAATAATCAGTTATTATTCCATCTCCAAAGTTCAGAATTAAGTTTATGTCATTATGCTACAACCGCTATAGCACTTGAAAAATGAGTTTTCAAAGGAAAATCTTTGTGTGGGTGTGAAGACATAAACAGATAAGAGTATCTAATCTTGTCTCTAAAATTAGATTATGGTTTGTGAGATGATCACGTTTTCCTGGTCATGGACTTGGTTAAAAGTCTGGCAAAACATAATAGTTTATTGTTAGGGTAACAATAGTACTAGACCGACCAAAGTATATGATCTTGCTAAAAGAGACTAAACAATTCTACTGTATTTATCAAAGTACATATGAAGTTGTCATTGACCATAATTCCTATACTATGATAATATCTAGTGATCGCACGATCAAAATTTATACTTTCGATGTCATCAACTGTGTTGCCGTAACTGGGATCATGACGGTGATGTCTGGGTATAATCTAGAAAGTGTAATGGAACTGAGATCGTTCGAGACTAGTACTTAACTCCTCTAGACGATAGAGAGATACATGCTCGGGGCCCTCTAAATATCACAGATGTCAACCAATCATCTGTCCAGACACAGTGTGACTTATCACAACGACATGATCAAAGAAGTTTGATCAGGCGAGATCACATAGTCTCAACTCGTGATATCGTTGGTATCATGAAGTTAAGGTAATAAGTGCATTGAGTAACTTATAAGGCTCCCTCATTCTTCGTAAACACACAGGAGCCATCATGGGCGTCCACGGTCTCGCGGTTGTTTATTGTTCGGTATGTTCCTGAACATGTATGCGTGTTATCGAGCCTTTACGGTTCACATGCTTAATCCATGGCAACCTTTAATTGAGAAATAAATATATTGTTATTGCTTTTATGAATGTTTGATGTCAATACAATGTCACAAAAACAAGTCTGGTGTCAATCAAAGAGGTTTAGGGGAAGTTACTATAAGGGAGAAATTATGTCAGTGTAAGGCAGAATTTATATGAGAGATAACTGAAGGGATTCATAGCATAGGAAACAAAAAAATTCCTACGCGGAGAACAACCAATGGTCCAAGATCTAATCTAGAAAATGTAACCAACGAGTATAAAGAGTGCTAGATGGACTTACCCATGAAGACCAAAAAGTCTTACAACATCAAATCTCGTGGATGATGAAGATAATCACTTTTCGATCTCAGGATCGCGAAGAAGAGCACTGCAGTCTGGTAGTGCTTTCGCACTTGGGCACACGTACAGCTTGATGATGACCTCTGTTCCCTCGTTCCAGCGGGGCAGTGAAAGTAGTTGATCCACCAGAACACGACAACATGGTGTGGTGGAGAAAACTATTTGTTCAGGGCTTCACCAAGCGCACAAACAAGTGGTGGAGTAGCGGGAGGAGGGAGTAAGAGATGACAAAAGTGTGTGTGTGTGGGGGGGGGGGGGGTGGGAGGGAGCTCCCACCCCTCCGTATATAGGAGGGGGAGGCAGCCACGCAATTTGGGTGCCCCCACCTCTCCCCTCATCATGTGAGTGGAGTCTCCACTCAACCCACTCTGTCGAGACATCGTAGTAGTTTTCATAGACGGGGGTGCCATGAGACTACGGTAGAGACGTGGGGTAACGGGATAGCGTAGTAACACAGAACACGGGATTTTACCCAGGTTCGGTACGTCGTGACAGTACGGCGTACCTACTCCTGCACTTCTCACTAATTGGGACTAAAGCCCGTATAACAGGGTTACAATGTGAGGGAATAGATCTAGCTACTCGGCGAGGATGAGCTTCTCGGCGAGTTGCGTAGAGCTTGAACTTGTGTCTAACTTGTGCTTGTTTAATCTATCTCCCGTCCGGCTTTATATAATAGCCGGATTAGGGCTTACAGAATAGGAAACCTAGAAGACTACGTTAACTTGTAACTTGGAAAGCAAGGAATCCGTCTTCTCCTCCAAGCCAAATCACGTGGGCCGTGATCCGGGTTCTTCTAGAATCCGGCTTCTGCGCGTCGGACTACTGGGCCGCCCAATGGACCTAAGCCCATTACCATGTAGGCCACCCTGGTAGTCCGGCTCTTTGTCTACCATCTTCTATACCCCTATTCAGTATATATCCGACAGTAGCCCCCAGGAAGGATCAAAACTCTGATTCTCCGTCTTTCGTCAAATACATTTTGTCCGGGAAATCTTGATTCAGCAGTCTTGATTCTTTCTACTTTCCTTTTGAAGGAGATGGTAACATAAAACTCGGAACCATGAAAATCCGGCTTTTCTTCTCGCGATCCTTCGCGGAAAAGGAACTTCTAACGTCAGCGCTTTAATCATGCTGACGCAGGCGACGCTTGGTTTCACGCGGGAAACCCTGCAACGTATCTCTGACAGATTCTCACGGGAAACGAGGAGATAGCCATCATTCCCCTGTCGTTATATTTCCCGTAGTTTCCGGCGAGCGACACGCGTCGAGCATCCAACGGTCAAAAGAGCCGTTGGCACGTATCTAAACGGGTTTCTGGCTATAAATAGCCATCATCGTCTTCATCGGAAACTTTCCTCACTCCCTCACTGCCCACACCATTGACGCGCACGCGAGCTCGAGAGAAAGTCCTTGTCCCAGGCGCACTTAGCATCCAAACGCACCGAAACGCGCCACCAAAAGATGGCCTCCTCGCCGTCATCACCGACCCGCGCCGCCATCGACGAGCTCGTCAGCGATCTGGATCCGCAACCAGGATCGCCTAAGCACGCCGGCGGCAAGCCGGAGAAGACTACGGCTTCCGCGGCGGGCGGAGAAAACACTTCCGCCGCCGCGGACATTGCGACATCGAGCGCCGCGACAACCCCGCCGTTTGCACCTGAAACGGCGGAGGAAAAGATCGAGCTCCTCGGCGACGAACTCGCCGCCGCGGAGGCCGCCGCCGCCGGAGCGGACGAGGAAGCGGAATCTGCAGGCAACTGGAGTGCCTGCAGTATTCCCCCGGCTCTCCTTCCAAACTTGGAAAAGGAGGGCCTGGTTCTCAAGAAGAAATGGCGGCTGCCAGAAGAAGAAACCGAACCCGCGCCACGGGATGGCGAAAGGGTACTCCTTTCTTCCCACCTTTTGCGAGGTATGGGGCTTCCGCCATCTTCCTTCTTCCTCCAGGTTCTCTCTCATTACAACATCCAGCCCCACAATCTTCCCCCCAATTCCATTCTGTACATGGCCGGCTTTCAGGCCTTGTTCGAAGGCTACTTAGGGCTAGAACCTAGGTTAGATTTCTGGATGTACTGCTTTGGAGTTAAGCGAAACTCTTCGGAGGGCGCACTCCTAACTTGCGGAACTATATCCTTCACTCTTCGGAGATTCCGAGAGGATTGGTTCCCCAAGATAAAAACTTCAGAATCCGTCAAATTTTGGACGGGTTCTTTCTTTTATCATCCCGACGTGCCTTTTCCTAAAAAGGCCGTCGGGGTTCCACCTTTTGTGAATTCCGCCGCCGTTCCCCAGGATAACTGGGGAACAGAAGCCGTCCAAGTTCTGCCGCCAGATCTACTAAAGATCAAGCGGCGCATCGCCAAGCTCACCTCCATGGATCCGCCTCTAACTGGCATGGACACGGTTCTATGCTGGCTGATTAGGCGGATCCAGCCACTAGCCAACCACAGCGGCCGTCTCCTGTGCGATTACACGGGAGTCAAGGATCCCATGCGGACATCCGCCAAAGAGTGGCCCGCAAAGGAACTTAGGCGGCGCATCAATCAGTTGGTTGCATCGCGCGACCAATACACAGAGAGTCGGCCAATGTACACGGCCGAAAATCCGGTTCCCAAGGTAATTTTTCAGTCATTTGGGTACAGTTCTATTTTTTCTCGGATTTCCTGGCTTCTGATTTTGGTCTTGCTTATCCGACAGTTCGCGGATCTTTCAGATTCGGACTTGGTATCCGAGGCTGAGCTGGATGCGCTGCGCACCGCCGCTACCGGTGGACGCAAGCGCAAGAAAATAATTTCCTCGGAAGAAATTATCGATCTTGACGGAATCCCCGTCGCCACTTCCAGGTTATTTTCTTCTGGATTTTTCTTTTATGGGAACTTTTTTCATCCATCTCCGGTGTTTTAACCTTTTCCGGGTTATTATGTTTTTAGCCTGCCACCTTCCACCCTGAAGCCGAGGAAGCTGAAGAAACACAAGGTTTCTTCCAGCCGAGGCAGCCAACCTTCTCCCGCCGTCTCCCCGGACACGCCAAGCACCATGGCGGAAGAGCCTACTGCAGCCCCCACCATCAAGCCCCCAGAGCCCAGCCAGCCCATTGTGTCCGACACGGACGCGAGGGAAAGGGCGGCTCCAGAGGTGGGAAAATTACCTCGGACTTTCGACGAGGAAATTTGCTTTCACCGCAAAACCCCATTGCCTCTGCAGTTAGTCCGATAAAGATGTTAGCAGATCCGATCGGTAACACGCATGCACTTACCAGGTGGTTTTGCGCCGGTATATAGGATCCGTTGTCGAGGAAGCGCCCGACATCGTCGTCGAACTCCAGGCTTCGGACAGTGATCGATCTTCCAATTCCGCCGAGTATCCCAGATCGGAATTTCACGCCTGACGTCGTTTGCCCCACGGTGGGCGCCAACTGTCGAGACATCGTAGTAGTTTTCATAGACGGGGGTGCCATGAGACTACGGTAGAGATGTGGGGTAACGGGATAGCGTAGTAACACAGAACACGGGATTTTACCCAGGTTCGGTACGTCGCGACAGTACGGCGTACCTACTCCTGCACTTCTCACTAATTGGGACTAAAGCCCGTATAACAGGGTTACAATGTGAGGGAATAGATCTAGCTACTCGGCGAGGATGAGCTTCTCGGCGAGTTGCGTAGAGCTTGAACTTGTGTCTAACTTGTGCTTGTTTAATCTATCTCCCGTCCGGCTTTATATAATAGCCGGATTAGGGCTTACAGAATAGGAAACCTAGAAGACTACGTTAACTTGTAACTTGGAAAGCAAGGAATCCGTCTTCTCCTCCAAGCCAAATCACGTGGGCCGTGATCCGGGTTCTTCTAGAATCCGGCTTCTGCGCGTCGGACTACTGGGCCGCCCAATGGACCTAAGCCCATTACCATGTAGGCCACCCTGGTAGTCCGGCTCTTTGTCTACCATCTTCTATACCCCTATTCAGTATATATCCGACACACTCATTCTCTCATCCATTCCCAATCAAAATTCCAAGTGTTTTCTTTAATAAATAAATAAAACACCTTGAGTTGGTTGTTAAATTTATTAACAACCATTTGAAAATCCCCTTGAACTATTTCAAAATTACCCGAAAGAATTTTGGTGCTTTCCAAACATTTCTCCGATATTCTGTATCCACTCAAACGCATCATCAAACCTCAAGTGTGTCACCCTACGATTCGTGACTAAGGTAGACATGATCGAGACACTTCTTCGATCAATAATCAACAGCGGGGCCTGGAGATCTGTAATGAATCCTACACATTCAACGATGGACCTAGTGATCGTGTGAACCATAAACATCATAACCAATTCCCTTTGTCTCGCGATATTTTACTTGTCGAGATCCGATCATTGGTATCAACCATACCTAGTTCGGTATCATTACTGACAAGTACTCTTTTACTCGGTTTGTGTTATGGCATCCTTGTGACATAGTCACGTTCTTGCAACCGGTGTCGATATGATATCACCGAGAGGGCCCAGAGTATATCTCTCCATCATTTGGATGAAAAATCGCACTCTTGATCCATGAGCCTCAACAAATACTTTCCGAATACCCAACGCCACCTTTATAGTCACCCTGTTACGATGTGACGTTCGATGTCATCAAACCACTCTTGTGGTGTTAGTGATTGCCATGATCTCATGGTCTAAGGATTAGGGTTACTTCGTATGAATATAACAATGTAAACTTAATGACTTTATCACATTGTTATACCTACTTTGGATCTATGTTCAACACATCATTCTCCCAATGACATGACCCCGTTATTAACAACATCTAATCTTCATGATCAGAAACCTTGATCATCAGTTAATCAACGAGCTAGTTAAAACGAGAGGCGTTACTAGGAACTCTTGTTTTTATTAGACACACATGTATCAATGTTTCCGGTTAATACAATTCTAGCATGAGAAATAAACATTTATCATTAACATGGAATAAGATAATAACCACTTTATTATTGCCTCTCAGGAATATTCCCTTCAATAATGGAGGAGATGAGATGTACCGAGATGTTAGAAATATGTTTCTAACAGCAGTAGATAATATTTATGATTTTATCTATTAGGTTCATAGGGTTTCGGAAGAGTTTCGGGCAAAAACCGGAAAGGGGGGAGTGCCGGAGGGGGGCACTCTCACCCTATGGCCGCACCACTAGGTGGGGCTGACAGGTGAGCCCTAGTGCCTCCAATCATGGCCCTAGAAACCTTCCGGGGGTTTCCTATTTTTATTTGAAAGAAAAGGGAAAAAGGAAAAAGGAGAGGAGATGGAGTTGGACTCCCATATGGGAGTCCAATCCGAGTTGGGATAGAAGGAGGGGTGCGGCCATCTCCTTTGGTACGACTAGCCCCCTCCTAGATCAACTAGGAATCCTCCTCCCCTTTGGAAAGTTACCCCTCCCCTCCAAATATAAAAGGACCCCCAAGGGTTGAGTTAAACCATAATTTTGTCAGCAATTGTCTCTCAAGCCTCTCTCTCTAGTAGAATTAGAGGGTCTAATTAGAGACCCTCTAATCGAATTAGAGCTTCTTTAATTGGGTTTTGAGATGTCCTCTCTCGATTAGACCTAGCTCTGATTAATAGTTCTCGCTCATGTGTTAAGGAACTTCAAAAATCATATAGCTCTAATCGCGTTCGATTAGTGCTACCAGTTAGCAACTTCGAAAGGTTGTCTCTCTTTGTCGGTGCCGAGTCCTGGACGGTGGAGTGTTGACGTGTTGAAACGAGCATACACGTGCACACCATAAAAGAGATTACACGTGTGATCCTTGACGAGTGAAGTTTGACGACATCCTTGCAACTAGGCCTAATTGTGAGGATCTACGATTGTTCAGAACTATTCTACAACTAAATCGATTCTGCTGGCCGGTGAGTCGCGATCCTCATCCTTGCATGTATGGGCATGCCTTGCTATCTGCATAGTGATCTTGGCGGACTACGTAGGGATTTTTTTAAAGTATGTAGCGTAGATCGACCAGCAAATACATGGTGTTCCGCGGCCGGACTTAGGCCTGCAGGCCTAGAATTGACACGTCGTACAAAAAGGCTTTCTTCCCCATCTCCATCTTCATCGTAAGCCTCCGCCGTTCGCTGTTCCCCAGTGGCCGTCGTCGGTAGAGAGATGCACATTGTCGGCCAACAAGGAGAGTATGAGACGAAGGAGTGGGGCGAAGGTGGTCGAACGGACCAAGTCCAAGGAGCCTTGATTTTCCGGTGTGGACGGTCGGAACCAGCTGCCAGGATGCCATGTCAGCAAATCCGGTTGGAAAACAACTTAACGTGAGCAGAGGGGGTCAATTACCTAGTATTGAAAAGTTTTTGGGGCTAAGTATACCAATTTGTAGTGGGGAGGGGGGAGTGCTGCGTCCGAAATATGATAGTTATGAGGGTTGTATGGACTTTCTTTTACCATGCATGCGCCTGTACACTTTCCTACCTCATGATATCTTGTTTTCTCCCTCTCATATCCTATCTCCCATGTTTCCCGCCTAGTTTGATCTCCTCTCCCTCTAGTGTCCTATCTCCCATGTTTCCCGTCTAGTTTGATCTCCTCTCCTCTCCCTCTAGAGCAACACTCGACGATGTCGAGTGCCATGAAGAGGAATCGGTAAAAAAGACACACTCAGCATATTCAGCTTTTCTAAGTGTTGTACTCAGAATACTTATTAGTTTTCCGTGTTTGCACTCGGCATAATCATCTTTGTGAGACCACGGCTGACGGAAGATGGACGGTGGGATCAACTTCATCAAGTGTTTTTTTTTAAAAACATTCAGCGAAAAGGTAAAATAAAATAGCATGCACATATATATTTGGATTTTGAAAAGAATTTTTTTTATTTTTATTTTGAATGGTGTCAAAATGAGTTTTCAACTTTTCAACACATTTTTTTCTGAGTGACAAAGATATATTTTTAGTGAATCAAGTGCCAAAAAATATGGTGTAAAGTGGCACGTCTCCAATTTTTACAAAAGCTATATCACATTTCTCAAATATTAAAAAACTCAATGTCTAGCTACTTTTGCCATTTAAATGGTTGTCGACCGATGCCTTCAAAACAATTCAAATTTGATCGGATAGATAGTGTAAAACCAGTACATGGGTAGCGATAACTTATTTAAAACAAATGACTCTGCTAAGCGATTTCGATGAATAGAAGCCACTTAAGTGACACTTTTGTTGCCTATGTGGGAGAGAGATACATGAAAAATGAGGTGAGTGGGCTCTCATGTAAGAGACCACCTCTATACATGATCATATACAAAATTAATAAATATGAAAAAAAAGATAAAGAAATAGTCTAATAGCCTATTTTAGACTTCTATGATGCATTAACTCTTATCACACGATTGCCTCAGCCCCTGCGAGCCCAATGGGAGGAAGAGGATTCAACATCATTGATGGCATTATTGAGGGCCAACTTGCCACTGGAACCATTAGGGCTGGAGTGTCCGCTGTCACCAGAGCGTTACGAGAACAGCCGCGCGGATGAGGTCTAGGAGTATCTTCAACAACCAGGGTCTTCTGAGGACGATCATGGGGCTTAGGGGTACCCTTAGGATCTCTTGCCATGATAGGATTGGAACACAAAGAAGATAGGGCTACAGAAAGAAGCAGAAAGAATGAGGGCAAAATAAATTCTCCTTGTTGAGAATAAATAACCAAGCACTGTCTCTTTGTTTTCAAAGAAAAACAATTGATTGGTGATGGACAAATTATTCTAGCATCGCGGGAATCGAGGAGGTGGAGAAATATTTTCGGTTATGCGAATTCAAGAAGAATGAATTATTGGAGAAGTTTTCCTTGGACGAACAAACCCGTGACTCAAGGAAAAGAGGGGTCAAAATTGTCACAAAAAGATAAGCCGTGGTTATGCCCAAGCCAAACTGTGGGGCTAATGTTGGGATATATCTGACATGTGGGCCCAAAAAGGGATACGACTCGTGGAGAAGATAGCCCCTAGCGGCTTGCAAGCCCGAAAGAATTTTCCAGAAGACGACGTCTCTTCTTACCATATTGTAATTGGGAAAAGTGTTAATAGTTTCCTAGTTGGACCCCGAGTCCTAGTAGAACTCCACCCAAAGTCTTGTAAGGACCTATGAGCCACCGTGTATATAAGGGGATCGAGGGAACATGTAGAGAATAAGCAATAGACAATTTAGATCTCGATAGACAACTCACCTAGAGCGCTCATTGTAATTGAGACCTCATTGATAATAGAAAGAAAGAAGCAAGGAATGAGTAGGTCTTTACATCATATCGAGGGGACGAACTTGGATACATCGTGTTTATTTGCATC
This sequence comes from Alopecurus myosuroides, assembly GCA_028641055.1. NCBI lineage: Eukaryota > Viridiplantae > Streptophyta > Magnoliopsida > Poales > Poaceae > Alopecurus > Alopecurus myosuroides. Next base: position 205,890,782 of record CM054063.1, on the reverse strand, counting down.
GACTTCGATCTCAATGACTCCTAAGTCGCAAGTCATCCTCCGATGACTACTGCCGTGACAACCCCACGACAGATAGATAACCATTGCTCTGCAAGACACCTTGAAAGTGTTCCTCGCCCAAAAGGACAAGAACACCAACAAGAAGGATGAGAGGTACAAAAAGAAGCGCCATGAGAGGGACAAGAACCACTTCGAACTCCAAAATAAGAAGCTCGAGATAAATGAGACCAATACCCGGACTCGGGACACGGAAGTGGATCTTGCGAAAGAAACTCAAGAGGTGGAGATCATGACGATGGACTTGAGCACCTTGACCCCAGATAAGAGGTCTTGGTACGAGAAGAAGGAAGCCTATTTAGAATGAGATGCTTGATCATCTCGATTTTGTGTTGTGCATGAACAATGGCCGAGGAAAATGGAGCCTTGAACGGCACAATTCTTTTGGGTACTATGTTCTATGCCGACACAACATTATATTCTATTCGTACTATGAAACAATTTCAATGTTCTATGATTAATTTATCATATACTTAATTCTTATTTTGATGAGATTGGGGAATGGCAAACAAATGTAAATCATGACATGGGCGGACCAAACGGGTCAACGCGTTGGGTTCAATGGCCAGAAACGGCAGGACAGGGGCGGACGCACATCCGTTTGGTGACCCAAACAGATGAAATGGGGACACACCCGAACCTTAGATGGGTTGGCACTCTTGAGATCAACTCTAATAGATGACCTATTTTAGCCGTGATGGCCTAAAACCCATTTTGTAGGGCACGAAAGGGCAAAACAGCCCTCCAACAGATGTCTTATCACGTGCCCTTTTATAGGGTTGCACCGAGTTGTGCTCCTCTCTACCCCAAATTTGTGACAAAGAGGACACCGCGTGGACCCTGCCCTATCCTTCATTTTCACACGGGCGAACTCCAACTGTCGTGCGGAAACATCTGCCTCCCTGCCTTCTTTCCTGATTTGGCCCATGTCGGCGAGTTCCACGCCAAGGAGACCGACGGTGGTGCCCTCCCCGACTTCCTCGACCCTCCCGCAACCAATCCCGTGCCTTCTCTAGGCCGGCCGCTGCCCCCGCCGCGATGGAAAATCCTAGGGTTCCTGCCGCTCGACGCTCGGTGTTTACGCCACCCTGATCCACCTCCGTCGTCGGGAAATCCGTCCTAGGCGCCTGCCGCGGTGGTCATCACAGCCGATGGCCGCAAGAAATAGAACACCGCCGGCGGGAAGCGGGCTGCCACGCCGGGGACCGCGGGGAGAAAAAGAAGCAGAGGGCATGCTGCTGCTCCAAGCCAAAATTGCCCGGTGACACCGACACCGTCGACGCCGACCTTCCTCCGCCTCCACCGCCCAAGCATAAATTGGCGCCGTCTCCGACTGCATACAACGTGTTCGACAATATGTCCATCTTGGTTTTTTTGCTTATTGCATTTTCAGTCCAAATTTGTATCACTCATTCGTTTGCATATTGCATTATAGATTGGATGACGAGGCGTACATGAATACAATGGGTGTTGGAGCACTTTCCCGTGGCACCTCACGCAATACCACTTCACAAGAGTATGAACAAAAATAGGACCTCGACAATGAAGAAGAGGGTTTCGTGCCTAAGTGAGAGCAGCGAACTACACCGCCGCGGAAGAAAAATTGATTTTTGATGCATACAAGAAGGTCGGCCTTGATGCAGCAGTTGGGGTGGGGCAACCCAAAGAGGCATATTTGATACGTATGTGGGAGTACTTTGTTGCTAGAAACAGTAGTGTCATTGAACGAAACGTCAGTTCCATTCGTCAAAGGTGGAATGTGATCAACACCGATTGTCAAAGGTGGACGGGTTGCTTTACGAACGTGGAGTATGTTTATATATTTGTTTTCATCTGTCAAACATGACAAAAAAGAGGGGTGTGGTGCTGATGTCGTGCCCTAGAAAGGGCATCTATTGGAGAAACAGTGCCCTATTATAGGTCATCTTCTAAAGCAGAATTTTTTTTGGTGCCCTAAAACATTAAAACAGGTGCCCTATAAAATATAAAATAAAAATAGAGGTGTTGCTCTCACTAACTTTCTTGTCTACGCGGCTAGGCAGCTACTAGAAGGGGTTGACGCGCTTTTCCGCACCAGCGATTATTATTGCGGTGATCAATACATGACACATGGTGGTCTGAGTAAAGACTAGTAGCTCATACATCATCATGTACAAATTCATAGCCTTCTCAGCCAAATATTGTATCTATTGGTCTAGTACCTATAGAACAATACAAAGTAACAACTTTAGATTTGTTAATGTCTAAATGAGGCGAGCCTCGGGGCTGGCGCGTGGAGGCAGAGCTCGCTTGTGTCACTCATACACGTGTGTGTAGGGAAGGATGAGGCACGATGAGGAAGCAGATGAGTGGAAGGCCAGTAGGATAGCTCTCCGGCCGGATCCACCGACAGGAGGTGATGATGGCCGCACATGAGGAGATTTATGACAACCCTCGAGGTAAAATCTCTCCCAATCCGTGGTGCCCTCGAGCAATAGTGAATTCGCAACCAAATTGGTCACATTTGTGGTAGAGCTACCGGATTCGAGGGAAAATAGATGTGAAAGGAGGCGGCGGCAGTCACCAGAGGAGAGGCGGGAGGCCGACATGAAAATTCCGAATGGTAGTTGGCGTGCGCGCATTGCTCTTTTGTTTTACTGCAACAACCCAAGTGTTGTATACAAGACACATGATGGTCTGAGCTAAGATTACTTGCTCATACATGACCATGTACAAATTCATAGCTTTGTCAGGCAAATATTGTAAGCATTGTTCTAGTACCTGTATTACAATACAAAGTAACAACTTTGGATTTGTTAATCTCTGAACGAGGCGACCCAGGGTGGCTAACGCATGGAGGCAGAGCTAGCGTGTGTCCCTCGTGCGTGTGCATGTAGGGAAGGAGGAGGAGGCACGGTGAGGAAGCAGATGAGAGGAGGGCCACTCGGATAGCTCCGATAGCAGGCGATGGTGGCCATGTGCCGGAGGAGAGCTATGACAACCCTTGGGGCCAAATATCTCCCATTTTTTGGTGCCCTTGAGCAGTAGTGAATTCGCGACCGAATCGGTCCGAGTTGTGGTAGAGCTGCCGGATTCGAGGCCAAATAGATGGGAGAGGAGGCGGCAGCGATCACCGAAGGAGAGGCGAGAGGGCGACATGAAAATTCCGATTGGTATTTAGCGTGCTAGAGTCGCTCTTTTGTTTAACAGGAGCAACCCAAGTGTTGTATACATGACATATGGTGGTCTGAGTAAAGATTAGTGTCTCATACATGATCATGTATAAAATTTATAGTCTTCTCAGACAAATATTGTAAAAATTAGTCTGGTACATATAGTACAATACAAAGTAACAACTTTGGATTTGTTAATCTCTGAATGATGCGAGCCCGGGTGGCTCGCGCCGGAGTCGGAGCTGGCGTGTGGCGCTCGTGTTCGTGTGTGTAGGGAAGGAGGAGGCATAGTGATGAAACAGATGAGAGGAGGGCCACTCGGATAGCTCGCCGGCTGGATCTACTAACAGAAGGTGATGGTGTCCATGCGCGGAAAGAGAGCTATGGCACCCTCGAGGCCAAATCTCTCTCGATCTGTGGTGCACTCCAGCAGTGGTGGATTTACGTTCAAATCGGTAGAATTATGGTAGAGCTACCGGATTCGAGGCCAAATAGATGGGAGAGGAGGCAGCGATGATCACTAGAGGAGAGGCGGGAGGGCGACACGAAAATGCTGATTGGTAGTTGACGTGCGCGCGTTGTTCTTTTGTTTTACAACACCAACCCAAGTGTTGTATATTTATAGCACTTTGTCTTGATTTGTTTTAGACTGTGAAAATAATTTTGAAAATCGAGGCACACTTCACCAATGTTCGAGAAAATCTTCAATCTGCACAAGTGAAGCAAGGAGGTCAGAATATTAAAGGAGTAGAAGAAATCAAACACACAAGTTCAGTTTTAAGTTGTTCTATATGATTGAAATACGAATACATGTAGCCACTAAAGATTACCCCTATCCCCTTTAATCCTTGGATGAGATCATTTCGTCCCAAATTTACGAGATACGAATTTTTTTCAATTTGATAAATCTCCAATGGCATTGCTATTGTAAGCCAAATGCCAGGGAGGTTGAACTAAATGTGCAACAGAGGAAGGAGACTGAATGTAAGGATGCTGCAAACCTGCCCCGGTGTGGACTCCCGGAGACTCGTGTGGCAAAGTGGGGGCGCTTGCAGTTAGCCGTGTCGTCAGTGATGGAGCTCGGGGGTGTGGCTTTGAGGGTCAAGGCCTCTAGAATCGTCCATGTCGGCGTGGAACATGGGACCAGGCGGAGCGCACCGGATCACTGCCCGAGCGACCAGAGACCACCGGGACGGTACATGGTACCTCGAGAGTGCAGCCGACGGGGGTGACGAGGGCAGAAGCATCGAGGTGAGACCGTAACTGCACGTGATGGTGGACATCTGCTGATACCATTCGTCCACCAGCTACGCCATCCCTCACACCCAGCATGAGAAAACCCTAGTTCCATGCCGCCCGAACGAGAGTCTGTGAAAGTGCAATATGGTCTACTAGAGGGGGGGTGAATAGGTGACCTACAAATTTTACTTCTTTTTCACTTTTAATGGGGGCTTTAAGAAAGTAAATGCTTGATTACCTAAATGTGCAACTAAGTGAATACCCTAGGTGGTACGTAGCAAGTAGCAGCGGAAATAAAGGAACGGTACAAGATAACAACAAGTGAAAAACACGGAGACAAGAATATGTTTCCCGTAGTTCCTTCTTAAAAGAAGTACGTCTACGTTGGGGAGGTGGGGAGCCACCTAGGCGCTCCTCAATAGCACGGATGTGCACACCTTGTTCTCCTTGAGCTTCTCCGGTGAGGGAGATTCTCGTTTCCACGATGAGGTCGACTTGAAGGCGTTGACCAAACCTTTACAAGGGGTTGAGGCTACTCCACAAGTGAGATGGAGGCTCTCAACAATAGAAGCTTCTTGCTACAATGTGGAAGCTACAAGCACTAGGGTTTCCCTTGGATGACAAAGCAACCAAGAGATTACAAGATCCCAAGATTTGTGGTGTGGGTACACACGTTTTGGCTTGGTGGAAAGGTAGATCTAGTCCTCCTCCATGAGATCCTTGAAGGGCATCGAGTTTGGTTGGAGGAGGAGGGAGATCGGGGCGTTTTGAGCTCTACAACAATGGAGGAGAGAGAGGAATGGACGAGCTACCTATCTAGAGGAAGAAGACAACTATTTATAGGCTCCTCCAATTTCTGACCGTTGCAGTCCTGTAGGACCGGAATATTCCGGTGTAAGCACCGGAAATTTCCGGTCTGCCTGGGCCGGAATTTTGAATAGTCCAGGGGGCGGATATTTGAAATATCCGGGGGCGGAAATTTCCGCCCCAATACTCCGCCCCCCCTCTCTGCACGCGGGCACCAGCTCGTTGACGAAAAATGGCTAAGGACCAGGGGCCGGATATTTGCACCGGAAATTTCCGGGGCAAATTTCCGCCCCAGCTTCTGTGCGCGGGCAGCAGCCAATTGTTGAAAAACGGCTAAGGACCAGAACGCCGGAATATTGAAATATCCGGGGGGCGGAAAATTGAAATGTCCGGGCCCGGAAATTTCCGGACAGAATTTCCGCCCCCATCTCTGTGCGCGGGCAGCTGAGAGTGCTCCAATTTCTTCTAAGTCCCAGAGGGCCGGATTTTTGCACCGGAAATTTCCGGGGCAAATTTCCGCCCTGGCTTCTATGCGCGGGCAGTGAAAACACTTAGTCGTTTCAGAGATGCCAGAAGAGGGCCGGAATATTCCGGTGCTGGGGCCGGATATTCCGCCCCATAGGCACCGGAAATTCCGGTGTGCATACTGAAAAATCCGGTGGCATAGAAACCAGAATGTAGTCCTTCTCTTTGATTTTCCGTCAAGAATATAACAATAAGCATCTGAGATAAGAGCTGCACAGACTAAAAAAACACTGTTAGATAGATGATACCCGTGTTATCATCATCACCAAAATCATTAGAGGGATCATGAGCTTTCAATCTCCCCCTTTTTGGTGAATGATGACAACACGGGTATTTGCAGGGAAATAAACTACCAATGCACAATATGAAAACATCACAGATAGCTTATATAGGAGACATGCCTCCTAATAATAAGAGTTCACCAACGAATAACGAGTACGATAGAACGAAGTTCGAAAAGACGCACGAAATGATAAAAAAAGGCAAATGAAGAACGAAACCCTCCCAAGCAAATGCCCGCGATCATCTAGATCTTCTCCCCCTTTGGCATCAGGATACCAAAAAGAGAAAAGAGAGAGCTACGTCCCATGGAGCAAACTCTAGGCCTGGGTGTCCTCTTCTTCCTCTTCTGCTTCATCCTCGGTGACATCCTCCATGTCCTCATCATCATCCACACCAATATCCCAGTCAACGTCGCGGTTGTTCCAGTTCTTGTAGGCAATCCTGGGAGGAGGAAGTGGTGGCACATTGGGAGCACCAAGAGCAGTCATGATGTGATGCTGGTTCTCGAGGATGCTGCGGCGCTCCACATAGGCACTGTAGTTCTCCTTGTGGAGGCACACATTCATGCACATCACCTTCTCAATTGCGCGAACAAGCCATGAGCGCTTCTTCTTGCCAGGGGAAGGAGGACGCATGTGAGGATCACAGTGGCCTTGACCTGTGGCACCCACATCATGTGCAGCCTGCTGAGTGTGGGCAGCCTTCTTGTACATGGTGATGTCCTTGTGCTCCTCACATTCAAGCTCCAGGTCCTCACGGAGTGCTTCGGGATAGCGGGCCTTGATGAGCTTCATAATATAGGGAGCATATGGAGGCACTTTGCGGTGGAAGAGAGCAAAGTGGATCTCATTGAAGATGAAATTCATCACATCAATCTTGTGGGCCTCCATGTCAGTCATGTCGCTCTCAGTGAAGGTCAAGAAGGCGTGGTACATGAGGTTGACCAAGCCACCACGAATAGCATCATTATTGCCACCACTTGGGGCAATAGACTCCCGGAACATGCGCAGCAGGATGTCATATATGGGATACAGCCCTTTGGCCGAGCCAATCACACCTGTGGAGCCATACAACTCAGCCAGCCTGTTCTTCTCATACTCAACCCCGTGAATATCCATGCGGTGACCCTGGGGAGTGTTGAGGCCAGAAAAAGGATACCCAAGCTCAGAAGCAAAGTCATGGAAGTTGGCGGTGAGCAAGTGAGGGCCAGACATCCAGGACATCCCAATCTCTTCAGAATCATCAATGACAAGTGTGGCATAGAACTGCTGAATGAATGTGGTATTGTAGGAGCATCTAGTCTCCATAAGCGGATGCAGACCAAGTACCTCAGCTAGCTGAACAGAGTTGTTGAAGTAGGAGGGGTTGGCAGCCAGATGAGCAAAGTTGATCACCTTCATGGGGCACACGGGCTTGCTCATCACAGTGTACACCTGCTTGAATAGGGTCTCCTGCTCAACATGCCAAAAGCACGAATCAATGGTGGGGTCCTGAGGACCCTCTGTGTACCATGCCTTGGCCCTCCATGCCTTGAACTCCAGAATGGACATGGTGCCCACGTTGAGAGTGGCATTGCCTTGCTGTCTGCCGGCCTTGCGGGCAGCCCTGTCAGCATCACGTTGACGCTCATACTCTCTCTCAGCATCCCTCGCACGCTGGCGAGTCTCATTATCCTCAACATAAGTCCCCTATTCATTTTCTGTCAGGTGACGGAGGCGCTTGCGGGTACTGAGCAGCTTGCCGGGCCTAGAGCTTGAACCATCTGCGAGGAAAGCAGAAAAGATGCAAAGAAAACCAAACAAGAATAAAAAACGGGGGCTCACGACTTGAGAGAATGAAGCAAGTAGATGTTTGTTCGAGATTCAGTATAGGTCGGAAATTCCGATCGTCGGTGCGGAAATTCCGCAGGGCGGAAATTCCGGCCTCAGGGAAATTTCCGGGGTGCGGAAATTCCGGTCCTGTGGCGGAAATTTCCGGCCTGCGAAATTTTCGAATCCAGATCTGAATCTGGGCCTGGAACGAATCTAAAATGAGGAATCTAGTACAAAGATGAATCCTAGAGAATAGGTGATACGTGTGTGAACAAAGAACCGTGCTATACCATGAGGAACACTAGATAGGAGAACAACGCATCTAATCAACTCAAAATTGCGGAGAAAACGTACACATACCGGGATCCATGAACAGGAACGGACGTGCGGTCTCTTGATCCGCAAAAGGTGAGTAGAGGACGAGGAGGGGAGGCGAAGGGGCCTCCCGGAAGTCTCGGAGGCGGCGGCGGCGGCTGGAGGCGAGTGGAGGCGAGGGGAGGGAAGCAATCTGGAACTGCTCCCTCCCGTCGTCCTTATATATCCCCAGACCAACCACACCGGAAATTTCCGGTATTAAGGCCGGATATTCCGGGGCCCGGAAATTTGGGCCGGAATATTCCGCCCAAATATCCGGTGTGCCCTCTGCGAGCGGTCATGCGGGATATTTGGGGGATTATTCGAGTCCATTTTCGACCCCCGGAAATTTCCGGGGCTTAAGGCACGGAATATTCCGGCCCCCGGAAATTTCCGCTCCAATTTTCCGGTGTGCCTTCTGCGAGCGGGCACATCGGAAATGGGCGAAATTTCTGGGACAAATGTCTGAGGGCCGGAATATTCCGGGCCCTAGGCCGGAATTTCCTGTGTTCCCACGCCATCCGAGTTTTTGTGGAAGATGGAACAAGTCGTGAGCCTCCAAAAACGAAAAACACAAACAAACGCACGAACACGAGGAAAACATCAAAATACAAACTCAAAGGAAAAAAGTTGGTGGCCGAAGCCACCGTGTTTGAGTGATACCAAGGAGCCGCGAAGATGTATCTTGGACTCAGAAGTATAACTCACGTTTTAAGCACAATAAGTCACAAATTGACTAGATATGCATGACGTTGTGCTTGTTTTACGCATGATAGGTGGAGTGTTTGTTCATGAGTTGAACTACGCTCCCCCTATGTCCATGCCTACATCTAGACTAGATAGCACATATAGTGAAGGTACTCATGCAAGGGTTCAAGAGAAGTTAGACGCATCGATCACATTTAGTTCATTCCTCAAACCCCGAAATCTTGGTTCATCAAGGGCCTTCGTGAAGATATCCGCGAGTTGATCCTTGGTCGCAACATAGGAGAGGTCAATATCACCCTTCTCAACATGATCCCGAATAAAGTGATGCCGTATCTCAATGTGCTTCGTCTTGGAGTGAAGAACGGGATTGTAGGCGATCTTGATGGCACTCTCATTGTCGCACAAGAGAGGAACGTTGTCGAAGATGATGCCATAATCTCTCAATGTTTGCCGCATCCAAAGTAATTGAGCACAACAACTCGCCGCGGAGATGTATTCGGCCTCAGTGGTGGAGAGTGCAATGCAGTTTTGCTTCTTGGAAGACCAACATACCAATGAGCGGCCAAGAAATTGACAACTTCCGGATGTAGATTTCCTATCCGTCTTCTCTCCCGCATAGTCCGCATCCGACTACCCAATGAGCTGAAAGCTTGAACCCTTGGGATAACAAAGACCAAAGTTTGGGGTATGAACTAAATATCGAAAGATACGCTTAACCGCTTCAAAATGACTTTGTCTCGGGGAGGCTTGAAACCTTGCACATTTACCAACGCTGTACATAATATCGGGTCTAGATGCACAAAGGTAGAGCAAAGAGCCAATCATGGAGCGGTATACCTTTTGATCTACCTCTTTACCATTCGGGTCGGGTTTCAAGTCAATAGTCGTGGACACGGGAGTCTTCATAGGTTTGGCATCGTGCATGTTGAAGCGCTTGAGCATGTCTTGAGTATACTTGGCTTGCTTGATGAATGTGCCTTCGGGATGTTGCTTGATCTCAAAGCCAAGAAAATACTCCAATTCTCCCATCATTGACATCTCGAATTTATCCGTCATAAGCTTGCAAAACTCATCATTGAATGCGACGTTAGTAGAACCAAAGATGATATCATCCACATAGAGTTGGCATATGAACAAGTCACCTCCAACCTTTTTGGTGAAAAGGGTAGGATCGATTAAACCAACATTGAACCCACGATCTACCAAAAACTCTTTAAGGTGCTCGTACCACGCACGTGGAGCTTGTTTAAGCCCATATAGCGCCTTATCGAGTTTGTAGACATGATCGGGGTGGTTGGGATCTTCGAAACCCGGAGGTTGCTTGACATAAACCAACTCGTGGATGGGACCATTCAAAAATGCACTTTTAACATCCATTTGTTGCAATTTAAAGTTGTGATGAGAGGCATATGCAAGTAAGATGCGAATAGATTCAAGACGAGCAACGGGAGCGAATGTTTCATCGAAATCGACACCTTCGACTTGAGAGAAACCTTGAGCAACCAATCTAGCCTTGTTGCGGATGACGATGCCGTCCTTGTCTTGTTTGTTCTTGAAGATCCACTTAGTGCCGATGACGTTCTTGCAATCTTTGGGCCTTGGCACCAATTTCCACACCTTGTTGCGCTCGAAATTGTTGAGTTCTTCGTGCATAGCTTCAAGCCAATCTTGATCTTCAAGAGCTTCATAGACCTTCTTTGGCTCAATGTGAGAGACGAATGCATGCGCTTTGCTAAAATCCGCTAGTTGCCTCCTTGTGACGACCCTTCCACGAACTTGTCCAAGAATCATGTCCTCCGTGTGACCGGCACGAGCAAGATTATCTAGTCTCCTCTTTGCCCGACGAGCTAGCATCTCCTCCAAAGTTTCCTTGGATAGTACTTGATCATCACCTTCATCATCGGAGACATGACCACCTTGATCTTGATCATCAACAGGAGGTGGATCCCTTATGTTCCGAGTTGTATCATCACCATGTGTATCTTGTTCCTCATTGTGAGCTTGGCCTTCATCATGAGCTCGACCTTGATTGTTAGCTTGGCCTTGTGGTGAAGCGTGAGGGCTTGGTGCATCTTGTTGGTTAGCTTGGTTATCAATGGATGTAGTCAATGGCTCCACTTGAGTGGGGGCATAGTCCTTCTCCCTCCGTCATCCGGTAACCCTCAATGGGGATTATTTCACCAATCCCCATTCTTCTTATGACGATGGGAGGAATTGCATCTCCTACAATACCATGATTTATACTGCCCCCTTGGGACCCATTATCCTCATCAAATACCACGTCTATAGCTTCTTCAACTTGTCCGGTGGACTTATTATAGACTCTATAAGCATGAGCGTTTGAGGCATAGCCAACAAAGATACCCTCATAGGATTTAGTCTCGAACTTTGACAAGCGTTTCCCTCTCTTGCGAATTAAGCATTTGCATCCAAAGACCTTGAAGTATGAAACGTCCGGCTTCTTTCCCGTGAGAATCTCATACGGGGTCTTGTTCAAGATCTTGCGGAGATATAATCGGTTGCTAGCGTGACAAGCGGTGGAGACGGCCTCGGCCCAAAAATTATAAGGAGAAGAGAACTCCGCAATCATGGTTCGAGCCGCATCCATAAGAGTCCGATTCTTTCTCTCCGCCACACCATTTTGTTGAGGAGTGTAGGGAGTGGAATATTGATGAGCAATGCCTTCCTCACTAAGAAATCCCTCTACGGTGTAGTTCTTGAACTCGGAGCCATTATCACTTTGGATAGCCATGATGCTTGTATTATGTTGTCTTTCCACCAAAGTGATGAACTCGATGACCCGCTTTTGAGTCTCACTCTTTCTCTTGAAGAAGTACACCCAACAATATCGTGAGTAATCATCCACAATCACCAAGCAATACTTCTTGCCTCCAAGACTATCATATGATAGAGGACCAAAGAGGTCCAAGTGAATGAGCTCAAGGATTCTTGATGTGGTGATGTTTGTCTTGGTGGGATGTGCTTCTCCATGTTGCTTTCCTAGAACGCAAGAGCTACACACACGATCTTTGGCAAACTTAGCATTTGTTAGTCCTAGAACGTGATTGCCACTTTGAAGGTCATGCAACGTCCTCATATTGGTGTGGGCTAACCGGCGATGCCATAGCCAACCCACATCAACTTTAGCCATTAGGCATGTCGCGGCACACGTGTCTCCTTTGGAGAAGTCCACTACATACATGCCGTTCTCGACATGCCCAACAAAGGCTACTTTAAGAGTCGTTTCCCAAGTGACAATCACATTCTCCTTATTAAAGAAAGAGGTAAAACCACTTTTAGCAAGTTGAAGAACCGAGATGAGATTGTAGCCAAGGGACTCAACAAGAAGAACATTCTCAATTGACAAGTCATTTGAGATTGCTACCTTGCCTCGTCCCAATACCTTTAGTTCGGAGTTGTCACCAATAGTAACGCAATTGAGATGAGGTAGTGGAGGATGAATATCACTCATTGCGTCATTGCTTCCGGTCATATGTTGGGATGCACCACTATCCACCATCCATTTGCTCGAACCGGAAGCACTTCCCTACAATAGATTAGTTTCTTGATTTAGGGACCCATCTTTGAATGGGTCCTCTCATGTTAGCGACAAGGGTCTTGGGAACCCAAATACTCCAATGATAATCGTCACCATAAGAAATACCAACATATTTAGCATATACATGACCATCTCTAGACTTCATAAGAACATAAGATGGATTATATTTCCCGGCAAAGTTATTGTGAGTGGTGCTCCCCCTAGAGGTCTCACCACCCACAATGGTGTTGGTCTCCTTCCTTTTGGTCACCTCTCCCTCTTTCACAAATCTTACTCCTTGTGAGGGGGAGGTGACTCTCTTCTTGTTCTTCTTCTTGTACTTCTTCTTTGACTTGGCTATATAGCCAAGTCCCTCCTTTCCATTGTTGGCACGTTGAGAAGCAATCTCATGGGGATTCTTCTCATTTCCTACAAGATTAGTTGTACTACAAGCATTGCTAGGCAAGACATTCAAGCTAGAAGGTGAAGTGGATACAACTTGCTTGTTTGAAAGTTGGGCTAGAAGATTGTCACGAGATTTGGTTAACTTGTCATGAATTTCCTTAAGAGACATGAACTCCTTTTCAAGTTTTTCATGACGAGTGCCAAGTTCCTCGTGAGCAATTCCTAGCTTCAATTCTTCATGTTCAAGAGTTTTAATTAAAGCAAGAGATTGAGCATTTTCCTTCCTAAGCTTAGAGACACTTATGGCAAAGTTTTCTTCAAGACAAGACAATTTATCCTCAAGTGAGGCACGAATGGAACGCTCATTATCAAGCTCTTTTTCAAGCTCTTGCTCATTGCAAGTGTGACCTCCATGGCTTTCTAAGGCCATGATGATCTCCTCCTTTTCATCAACAAGAGAGTTAGCCTCATCAAGTTGCCTCAAAAGGGAGTTCACCTTTTCCTTAGTCTCACCTTTAAGGCTAGATAGCCATATGCTTAACTCATTAGACTCACTATCCTCCTCACAAGAATTTTAAACACAATCCAATAACGAAGGAGGGTTAGTGACAATGGTCTTGGAGTTGGGAGAGCATACCGAAGTGGCTTTTGCCATAAGACATGTAGGTCGGGTAGCCACATTCTCATTGGGGGATTCGAATAGGGAGATCGAAGGTGAGGATGCGGTGGCCTTGGCGATGTGAGCAACTCCAACTACCTCATATTCTCCTTCATCTCCGGAGATGTAGGTCTCAAGAACCGCCCCTTCTTGAACGTAGAGAGCCCTTGGCACCTTCCTTGCAAAGTTCTTGTTTTGAGGAGGCTTGGACTTGTTCTTGCGAACGAGCTTGCCTTTGTTTTCTTCTCTTGGCTCAAAGGGGCACTCCTTCACGAAGTGGTTAGCGCTACCACAATTGTAGCATGTCCTTGGTTGCTCCCCCTTCTTCTTGTAGTTCTTGTTTCGTGGAGGCCTTGGAGATCCGGCCTTGTGAGCTTCCCATCTCTTCCAATATCCATGCATAGCAAGGGCAATGCACTTGTGAGCTCCCGTGTAAGTATCTTCATAGTCTTCCTCATCATCATCATCTTCTTCACTTACATCAACCCGAGCCATTGCCTTTGACTTCAATGCAAGGTTGGGAGACTTTCCTATCCCTCTAGAGCGAGCTAGAGCATCATCCGCACTCTTGTGTGAGAGAGAGATTGCGATCAACTCACTAAGAACACCAATGGAGTTGAGAGTGTTGTAGTCCGCTCTTGTCCGGATACTAGTGGCGAGATTCTTCTCGAAGGGTGTGATAGCCTTGACAAATTTCCTCTTTATCCACTCATCGGTGATCTCTTCCTTGCCAAAGTCTCTCAGTTGATTGGCGAGAGTGACAACTCTTCTATAGAGCTCTTCAAGAGTCTCATCCTCTTGCATAACGAAGTTCTCGGAGTTGTCAATGGCCACATCATACTTGGAAGACTGAATGCTAGCATTTCCTTGAAACAAGGTGTCAAGTTTGTCCCAAGCTTCCTTGGCGGTCTTGCAACCGCGGATGTGAGTGAGATGCTCCCTTGGAAGAGCCTTCTGGATAATAACGAGAGCAGTTTTGTTGAGTTGAGATTCAACATCCTCCCTTGGAGTCAAGTTTCTTGGGTCATGAGGATGAAATCCATGGATCACGCTTCTCCACAATGCGGTACACGATCCTGAAATGTGAGATTCCATTTCAAACTTCCAAGAGGAAAATTCGTTAGTGTTAAGGATGGGTGGAACTCCAACATTAAGGATGTGTGGCATGGAAACGATTGGGTGGATAGAATCATAGTTTTGTGGTGGTGGAACTTTTGAATTGGACCCCGAACCATTAGACGTTTGAGACTTGGAGCCACCGTCACTCTCCTTAGCTTTGGCCTTAGCCTTTTGTGCGGCTTTAGCCTTAGCTTTGGCAATGTTCTCTTCGATTTCGGAAATATCCGGATTTGTTTCCTCATCCGAACTATCCTCATCGGTGACATGGGGAGAGTGAGACGGCCCCTTGGTTCTACCCATCATGTTCTCCAACATCTTCTTGATGGAGGAAACCTCCGAGCCCACACTAGAGCTAACCTTGGACAATTGGGTTTGAATGGTACAAACCGTTGTCTCTAGGTTGGCTATAGTGTCGGCCATTTTGGAGAGCTCCTCCTTAGAAGATTCGGGATCATCTCCGTTGACCATGATTACTCTTAGGCGGTTAAGCCCGATAAAAGAGCCGAGGCTCTGATACCAATTGAAAGTGCAATATGGTCAACTAGAGGGGGGGGGGGTGAATAGGTGACCTACAAATTTTACTTCTTTTTCACTTTTAATGGGGGCTTTAAGAAAGTAAATGCTTGATTACCTAAATGTGAAACTAAGTGAATACCCTAGGTGGTACGTAGCAAGTAGCAGCGGAAATAAAGGAACAGTACAAGATAACAACAAGTGAAAAACACGGAGACAAGGATATGTTTCCCGTAGTTCATTCTTAGAAGAAGTACGTCTGCGTTGGAGAGGTGGGGAGCCACCTAGGCGCTCCTCAATAGCACGGATGTGCACACCTTGTTCTCCTTGAGCTTCTCCGGTGAGGGAGATTCTCGTTTCCACTATGAGGTCGACTTGAAGGCGTTGACCAAACCTTTACAAGGGGTTGAGGCTACTCCACAAGTGAGATGGAGGCTCTCAACAATCGAAGCTTCTTGCTACAAGGTGGAAGCTACAAGCACTAGGGTTTCCCTTGGATGACAAAGCAACCAAGAGATTACAAGATCCCAAGAGTTGTGGTGTGGGTACACACGTTTTGGCTTGGTGGAAAGGTAGATCTAGTCCTCCTCAATGAGATCCTTGAAGGGCATCGAGTTTGGTTGGAGGAGGAGGGAGATCGGGGCGTTTTGAGCTCTACAACAATGGAGGAGAGAGAGGAATGGACGAGCTACCTATCTAGAGGAAGAAGACAGCTATTTATAGGCTCCTCCAATTTCTGACCGTTGCAGTCCTGTAGGACCGGAATATTCCGGTGTAAGCACCGGAAATTTCCGTTTTGCCTGGGCCGGAATTTTGAATAGTCCGGGGGGCGGATATTTGAAATATCCAGGGGAGGAAATTTCCGCCCCAATACTCCGCCCCCCCTCTCTGCGCGTGGGCACCAGCTTGTTGACGAAAAATGGCTAAGGACCAGGGGCCGGATATTTGCACCGGAAATTTCCGGGGCAAATTTCCGCCCCAGCTTCTGTGCGCGGGCAGCAGCCAATTGTTGAAAAACGGCTAAGGACCAGAACGCCGGAATATTGAAATATCCGGGGGGCGGAAAATTGAAATGTCCGGGCCCGGAAATTTCCGGACAGAATTTCCGCCCCCATCTCTGTGCGCGGGCAGCTGAGAGGGCTCCAATTTCTTCTAAGTCCCAGAGGGCCGGATTTTTGCACCGGAAATTTCCGGGGCAAATTTTCGCCCTGGCTTCTGTGCGCGGGCAGTGAAAACACTTAGTCGTTTCAGAGATGCCAGAAGAGGGCCGGAATATTCCGGTGCTGGGGCCGGATATTCCGCCCCATAGGCACCGGAAATTCCGGTGTGCATACTGAAAAATCCGGTGGCATAGAAACCAGAATGTAGTCCTTCTCTTTGATCTTCCGTCAAGAATATAACAATAAGCATCTGAGATAAGAGCTGCACAGACTAAAACAACACTGTTAGATAGATGATACCCGTGTTATCATCATCACCAAAATCATTAGAGGGATCATGAGCTTTCAGTCTGCTCCCTCGACCCGCCTCCCCGAGCTTGAACCAAGCATGAATCGGCGGTGGAAATGATGCTGAGGATGGATGAATGGGAAGGGGGCAAGGGAATGCGGCATGATCTCGATAGGACTGCTGCATGTGGTGGCACCGCGTGAGAGAGAGGATTGAGATTGGGAGGGGAGGAGAGGGTGCGCAACAAAATCTTCAAGGGGAAATCGGATGGCGAGTT
Source organism: Alopecurus myosuroides (assembly GCA_028641055.1). NCBI lineage: Eukaryota > Viridiplantae > Streptophyta > Magnoliopsida > Poales > Poaceae > Alopecurus > Alopecurus myosuroides. The sequence continues at coordinate 205,873,888 of CM054063.1, read as the reverse complement.
GACTTCTCAACCCGGGAGTTTTTTTAGATCGAGGGGACTTAATGGAGAGACGGGAATTATGTCCCGATTTGCGGACTGGGTGAGACGAAGGGGGGGGATGAAATGAGCGGATGGATGGACGACAGGACGCGTGGGAGGTCTGTCGGGCCCATGGATACCAAGGTGTCCTGGTCCGTCTACTACGGCCCAACCCAACAGGTATTTGGGACCTCATCAAGTGTAACTCATGAAGGGGAGTCTCCCCTGCAAGATTCGGTCCTCGTGAGGACTCAACCAGCAGAAGGTTGGTCCCTCTATTGGAGCTGCACCGCATACCCTTGGAGAGGAGTTCTACCTCGCCCCCGCTCCTCTCTAGAGGACATTACTCTCAGGAGGAGACAAGCCATGTGCGGATGACGCCTGTTCCCCTGCATGATGGTGAAGGCAACGTAGAGTCGCATAACCCCTTTGGCGGCAGTTGTCGTTCTCGTGTATAAAGCATGGGCGAAAGCTGAACACACTAAAACGCCGCCCTAGGACATCCTCTTCGGTGCAAGAAGACCAAGACGACGCTACAAGACGAAGGAAACGTCATCGGGCGTCCCAACCACCCCGCCATGGACGGTGGCGTTGTCCTCGATGACTAAGACAGTCAAGCGCCGCAAAGCTCCGCCTGTCTCTTCTTTGGCACCTTGGGGCAGCCCTTTACCGCAAGTATGAGCGGGAAAGAGGTCCAAACGCTGGTATAAAAGGAGTCCCTGGGCTCATGTAGCAGGGATGACTCAATTCATTCAGAGCCTGCCTATTCTGAACCAAGCACAAGCTCGCGCCTTGTACTGTAACTACAGCAATGAAACCCATCAGACAAGCAGGAGTAGAGTTTTACACCGCAAGGTGGCGTGAACCGGGGTAAAACTCCCCATGTCGCCATTGTTGCGCGCTCCAATCTCTCCTCGCAAAGCCTCTCGAGAGGTGTAGGAAGTGTGGTTATACCCAAGTGTTCGAACCTCTTGAGAGTCACTATCTTTGACACACCACTCTCCGACATTTGGCGCACCAGGTAGTGGGCTCAGGCACTCCTTCACCTTCTCGCTTCTATGGCACCAGCTGCTCGCCCACCCGAGTTGAGCGTGCTCGCCGCAGGGGCCAGGCCAACCCCATCGGCAACAATAATGACACACAGAAACTCGGCCCAACTGGCGCTGGTGGCGCACCCGTCGCCGAGGACAAAGCTTCCTTCCATTAGTCGCAGAGATACGTACGATCATATCACCCTCGGCCACCACCACCATCAGGGACACAGGGACGTCGGGAGCAGCCAACCCCCGCTGCAGCCCTGCTGCTGGCCCAGGAGCTGCATGTGCATCCGCCCGCGCCGGAAGGCACGCCGCCTGGCTCACCCGCCTCCAGGAGCTCGTCACTGCCGCAAACGGCCTCCCGCAACCGTCACGGGGAGGCAACACTGGCTAGCCCAAGAGTGTGGAAGCTCATGGCACGCCATCCCCTTCCCACGGTGCAACATCGCTGGTGTAAGGCGATCCCCGCACCCATGTCCCTGACAAGGCCCACATCACCAAAATTCCTGACAAGAGCAACAAAAGCTGTCAGATCTTGCGGCACCCGGCCCAACGCTCGCGTGTAGATCGAGCGCAGCTACGAGCGCGAACGATGCACCATCCGCGACCTCGCCAGAGCCGGTCGTGCCAACTTCCCAGCGGACAACGGCGCACGCGCTACGATCTACGTGGGGGTTGCCTCGTGTTCACCAAGCAGCTTCACACGATTGCATGGCCGCCAAAGTTCAACCCCACGCTGCCTCCTCGCTACGACGACACCAACCCTCCCATCGACTTCTTGCAGTTGTACAGCCTCAGCGTGTGCGCTGCGAAGGGAGACGACAAATGCATGGCCAACAAGCTACCCATGGGCCTCAAGGGGGCCGCCCTCATCTGGCTCATGAACCTGCCAGAAGGCTCCATCGGGTCGTACGAGGAGTTGTGCGTCAGCGTTGTCGCCAACTTCAAGGTCTCCTATGAGCGCACCCTCACCTACAAAGACCTCCGCGACATAGGACAGCGCCCAGCCAAAACATTTTTCCAGTACCTCTAGCGCTTCAGCCAAACGCGCAACATGATCGCCCGCATCGCCGACGCCTCGGCATCAAGGACAACCTCGCCTCCGCCGTCGAGCTCGTAGACCTGGCCGACAGTTGCGCCAAGGCCGAAGAAGGGAACCTCTTTAGGAAAAACACCCCTGTCGATGAATCCAAGCTTGTGGCTCCCAAGGCTAAAACCAAGACCAGGAGCGACGACGCGGACGCTAAGCGCAAGGCTCCAGCCATTCTGGCAACATAGCCCAAGCGCAAGTACGGCCGCAGTGACGGCTCTCCTGTGGTGGACTACCGCCCCTTCTGCGTGTTCCACAAGATGCACTCCCACTCCACGGAGGATTTCTTTCAGCTAGGGAAGATGCATGTTGATACCCTCATGAGGAATGGTTAGGAGGGCTACTCCCGATGCAGCAACTGGCGCAATCCTAGACGTGGCAGTTTCCGCGGTGGCGGGCGCCGGGAGGAACGCGGCCTGAACAACTACAACGGAAACAACTACAACACCAACACCGGTGGCTACAACAACAACTACCAGAAGTTCTCAGCAGCAGCAGCAATGCCCCAACCCACCCCCTCCTTAGGTGAACGCTGTCGCGCAACACCACCCTGAGGGGAACCAGGACAATGGCGAGGAAAACTGCGGGGGCTACCAGGAGCCCACAGGCTACATCGCCTGCATCGTTGGCGGAGCACAAGCTCCCCTCTCCAACTTCCACTTCAAGAAAATCTCGCGAGAGATCAAGACCGTCCTCCCAGGGATAGAGGCAGCTAAACCCCTCAAGTGGTCTGAGCACAAGGTCTCCTTTGACGTCTGCGACCACCCCAAGTCCACAAGGACCATGGGCATCATTCCCCTGGTCTGCACCCCCACTATCAACAACATCGCCATCACCAAGACGCTCCTTGATGGGGGTGTGGTACTCAACGTGATCTCAGTGCAGACATTCGAGAAGTTGCAAGTGCCCTACGAGCGCCTGGCCCCCACAAGGCCCTTCACCGGCGTCACCGACGGAACTACCGTTCCGTTGGGACACGTACGCCTTGTAGTCATGCTCGGCACTCGTCAGAACTACTGCACCGAGACTCTTCACTTCAACGTGGCACACATCACCCTCCCATACAACGCTATCCTCGGCTATCCAGCCCTGGCCAAGTTCATGCCAGTGACGCACCACACATACAACATCTCCAAGCTGCCTGAGCCTGCTGGAACCATCACCATCCATGGCGAGGTAAAGGACGCGATGCGCTCTGTCGAGTGCGCCTACAAGGATGGGGAAATCTCACACCCTGCCGATAAAGGCGACGTGGGACACCTCGACAAGGTACCCAAGAAGTGGCTGCTATTCTCTCCAGAGGTGGCAGCCACCCAGAAGACCTCCCCGAGCGCTGAGGGCTCGGGGGCTACCGCCACTCTCCGCACGGGTTTGCCTCCGAACTAGGGGGGCGCCCTCATCGCCTGCTCGCTCCACGAGGGGACCCCGTGACGCCACGGTAAAAATGATGCGAGGACCTCTCTCCATGAGGGTCTAATGGAGCTCTCACCAGGCGTGCCGCGTGGCCGCGAGATCTTCTACCCATACAAGTGGGAGCCCCGTTCCAGCGGGGCAAAATTTTGTTTCTCGAGAGTGCCACAAGGTCACTACATCCTCGAGCTATCCACCCGAACTCGCGCGGGTATCAGTCCCATGAAGATGGGAGTCCCATATCCACAAGACAACATTAAGTGCCTCTTGGGGGACCACAAGGTCACGACAACCCCACGTGTTTTGTAAAAGAACAATGCCTCACCCTAGAAGTAAATTCAGTTGCTTTCCCAAGCAATTCTCTCTTTGCATGCTGGCATGCTTGTATCTCTGCATCCAACACACTCATGTGCATTCATATCACCATGCATACTTTCCTCTCAAGAGGCGCGTGAGTGCCTTTTTTCTCACGAGAGCATCCCAAGAGCGGGGGCTGGGACGGTGTATGTGTATGGGTCGCTACTGTACACAACACCACACCAAGTCCCTTGGCGCAGGTCTCCTCACAAGATGATCATGAAGGAACAGAAAACGTCCACCGAAAATACAAATGATTGCAGACAATTACACTCTCCCGGAGGCCCGGGTCAACAAGAACTTATAATCGGGGACATACAAACCGGAAAAACAACAATATTTGTCGATACTATATTAAACCAAAAGAAAATGAACTCAAGAGGCACAAATGAGAGTGATACATTGTATTGTGTCTCGCTTGAGGGGATCAAATCCTTAGGTAATGGGACCAAGCAATGTGGCCTCACCTTACGGGATTCTTAAATCGGAGGTATCTTTTGGTACTAATCTGATTTAAAACAATCCAAGAACTTCCATAACATTGGCGTGATTCAGTTTGAGCAACAGATACTAACGTAATACATCTTCATAATGAAAATGGAGTGAGCCAAGGATCTTACTCTCAAGAGTGCTTCGATAGGCTCCACTCTCTCCCCTGAATAAGTAAGGCTCTGTTAGCCCGGGCTGAGATGGGGATAACGAGTCGACGATTGAATCCCCCAACGTTCTGCCAGATACTGTAAAGGGGTAATCTCTCTAAATGTGTAGATACAAGTGTAGTTTCGTGTAGTAGTAGGCACTTCTAGGCCCCTTCAACCACACAACCCTCAACGAGGAACCCAAGGAGATCCTCCACAAGAACCCTGAAAGATTCCCACAAGGGGCAACAAGAAGTCCGAGAAACACAAGCAAGGCCCCAAAAAGCGAAGTATCTTCACATAGAGCATTCAAAGCACAAGAGGAGAAAAGTATGAAAATAAGAAGTACGAAATATTTTTTACAAAGCTAAAAAAATCATAGGCATTCAAGATAAATACTATGAACGAGACGCACGAAATAGGCCCTCTGGCAGCTGGGCCACCCTTCTCCGGCTCTCCTCCAACATCAGAAGCTTGCCCTGCACCGCTCGGGGCTATGAGTGAGAAGGCCTTCACAAAGGCGCTCACAACACCCTTCATGTAGGCGGAAAGAGAGGGGGCAAGTTCCGTAGGGACCTTGCACGCCAAGGAACCGAGCTTGAAGTCAGGCTGGAGCATGATGACGCGGGAGAAGACATGGGTCGCCGCTGCCAGCAGAAGCTAGCGACACTCCTCGTTGATGATGGCATCCACGCTCTGGACGTCCTTCTGCAGCGAGTCAAGGAACCGAGCAAAGAAGTAGAGACTACGTACTGCGTCATACTGGCTAGGCGGGGCAGGCGTCTCGAGGCACAATCGCTTTCCCACCTCGCGAGCACAGTTGAAGGTATACTGGAACGTCTCCTCCAACTGGCGTTGGAGCTTCCGTGCTTGCTCCCACAGCTCCCCCTGTTCGGGCGCCTCCTCGGCGAGCGGCCGCTCCTGCAGCACGAACAAGTCCAAGTGGAACTACGTTGACTGCGCAACGACACGCTTCCTCGCATTCTTCTCCTTGTCATGTTGCTTGCGGAGCTTGACAATCCCTCCCTTGAGTTTCTCAACCTCTGGGAGCAGCGCCCACTCAGCCTTATCGGAGTCCTCCTTCTGCTGCTGGAGCCTGCCGCCGAAGTCCCGGTCAAGCTCCTTTCGCGCCCTACCTGGATTCCCTCCTCGACAAATTTGTGATGTTTCTCTTGGGTTTCCTTCAGGCCGCGATCCAGCTTCTCAAGGTGCTCGCGCTCCTCACTAACCTTGCCCACAAGCCGGGTGACCTCTGCTTCACGCTTCCCTACCTCCTCCTCGAGGGTACGGGCCTTCTCCTCCCTGGTGGCAAGGGAGGCCTCGCGAGACTTCAGCACCTCCTCGTGGGGGCTTGGAGCCTTTTCTCGGAGAGCAGTGGTTTCCTCTTGCCCCTGGCGAGCGAGAGACCACTCGTCAACCTTCCGGTGATGCTCCTCCCTCCAAGCGGATCTTCTCCTGGTGGTCCTTCTTGGCCATGAACAATATGATCTTGCCTCTTCGAGAGACGCGACCGCCTCCCGAGCGGAGTCCTCGCACTCCCACTCGACATGTCTGAGTTTCTGTTGGTGGACGACATGCGTGGCCTTCTCCCTGTCACGAGTCACGACATGAGAGCGCCACCTGGCGGAACTAGGCACCGAGGATTTTAAGGCGCTCGCTCTCATTGGTGATCAGGAAGGCGTGCATCCTCGTGCCGACCTGGAGCGCGTCCACAACGTCCCTCACAAACTTAAACAGGGGCCGTTAGAGTAAAGGTCATGAGGACCTCTATAACGGACCCGCATGGACCAGAGATCTTCCACCATCAATTCCTCGAAGAAATCGTTCGTCAAGAACAAACTGCCGGGCCCCGCAGTGGGGGTGTCCTCGAGCACCTTATACACCACAACAAAGAAATCCCACGACGATGGCCTGGCGACGTGCTCGCTGTGGAGCAAGAAGCACCCTCTTCATTTGAAAAAGGAGGAGGCGCAGCGCGGGCCTTCCTGGCACCCGGGGTCTCAATCTCTGTTTCTTCATCCCCGGCCTCAATGGGGCATCCGCCGGTGTCGCCCTCGCGGAGTGTTGTGATGGGCAGCGACAACGGCAAAACTCGGCGCACCTTTGGGACGGCAGAGGAGGAAGGAGGGACGTGTGCCTATGGTGCGTCCACCGTTAGGACGATGGTGGGTGCGACGCCCCCAGGCTCGGGGGCTTGCTCATGGGCCACGATGTACGCGACCACCATCGCCCCGGCCTCGAGAAGGATCTCGCCATTCCCCCGGACAAAGCGCCAACTCTCGGCAAGGAAGCCCCTTCATCAACGTTCTTCTCCAGCTCAGGAGTAGCCTCATTTGTCGCTTCGGCCAACTTTTCCTCTCCTACCTCAGGGTCGATAGGGTTGGTGGTCTCCTTGACAGGTAGAGAACGTGGGGATCCCATCTCTCCTCTGGTGCCACGAGGGTGTCGTTCAAAGGGAGCGGGTCCCCCACGGTGCTCGTCGTTCGTGTCTCCAAGGCGGCGCCACATCGTTAGGAGAGGTGGAAGGCGACCCCCTGATGCTTTTGCCTTCTTGAAGGAGGATCTGCATCATCGGGAAAAGTCAGCAATAAGAGCTGGTGAATACGAAGGAGTCTGTCTTGATGGACTTACTGCCCGGAGTATCCCCAAGTCCTTGGTATACGCCTCTTGGAAGGGACAGCCGCGTCGTGGCCATGGCTGCAAGAGAGGCGCTCGTGTCCACGTCGTCGTCCATGCGGCACGCTCTCTTCCCCACACCGGACTCTCTCTTGGCATCGCCTTGGGTATCATAGGTGTGCGAGCGCGCGGATGGAGAAGGCGAGGCACTTGAGTCCTCGACAAACTCGCTCTCCCCCTCCTCTTCTCGCCTGTCATCGGAAGAGACTTCCATAAGTTGGCACTTCCTCGATGTTCATTCTGACCCCTCCACGATGGGTTCAGAACCCTCCGTGCCTACAGAGTTCACCTTGTTCTCTTCAATCGGGCGTGGGGTGAAGGGGTTTTCCACCCTGGATTTCTCTTCCTCGCCGAGAGGACTGCTAATGCGTGTGAACACACGTTCGCTGGGAGACCCCAAGAGGAAGGTATGAAGAGTGCAGCAACAAGTTTTCCCTTAGAAAAGAAACCAAGGTTGAATCGACCAGTAGGAGGAAGAAGTAACTTCAGAAGGTTGATGAAGTTGAGATGGTAGGGCGCACTACCGGTTCAGCAGCAACATGGAACCTACATCACACAATCAATTCACTTTGCCCCAAAGAAGTAGTGAAGTTGTCAATCTCACCGGTTTTGATGATAACAAAGAGGTTAAATGTATGGTGTGGAAAAAAGTAGTAAAACAATATGAAAACAGTAGTAGCAGTGTGAAAACAGTGGAAACAGTAATTGCAGTGGTTGTATTATCAGTGTGAGAAAATGGACCGGGGTCCATAGTTCACTAGTGGTGTCTCTCCATAAAAGATGGATAACATGTGTGGTGAACAAATTACAGCTGGCCAATTGATAGATATTGAAATATACATGACATGATGATTACTATGTGATTTATGCGAGCATTACAACAAAATACATAGCCGTCATCCAACTGCATCTATGACTAATAATCCACCCTCCGAATATCATCTGAACAAACGTTGGGTATTAAGTTGCAAACAACAGATAATGTCAGTAAGCAAAGTGTGTAATGTGAACAAAGTAAACGTCGTTGTTTTCTCCCTAAAGGCAACAACACATCCTCCATCCGTCACGTTTCTGTCACTCGAGCATAGATGCAAAGGAGGCATGGACCCACTATCGAGCATAAATACTCCCTCTTGGAGTCACTAGCATCTACTTGGCCAGAGCATCTACTAACAACGGAGAGCATGCAAGATCAGAAATAACATACACATGAAGATAGCATGATAGATTGATAATCAAGAGACATAGCATTCAACATTCATAGGATCCTAGCAAACAAAACATGTAGCAGTACAATAAGATGATCTCGATCATGTAGGCCAGCTCACAAGATCTAAACATGAGGCATAAAGTGGAGAGGTCAACCATCTAGCTACTGCTATGTACCCGTAGTCCAAGGATGAACTACTCACGCATCACTCGGGAGGCAGGCATGGTGGTGTAGAGCCATCCGGTGATGATTTTCCCTCCCGACAGGTTGCCGGGGAGAACTCCAGAACCCTCCCGGTCTCGTGTTGACGATGAGGGCGGCCTCGGGTGTTTTTTTTTTGGAAAAGTGGTGTATTTCTAGGGTTAATGTATTGGGGAGAATAAATAGGCGAAAGGGCGATGGAGGTGGACGCCCGAGGGGCCCACACCACCCCCAGGCGCGACCAGGGGCGCGTCGCCCTATGGTGTTGCCCCCTGTGGCCCCTCTCGGGGCCTCTTCGGGACTCCGTGGAACCTTCAGGAATTCTAAGAATTCTGGGCTTCGAATTTTCCAATTCCGAGAATATTTCCAGAACAACTTTTCTGAAACTAAAAACAACAGAAAACGGGGAACTGGCTCTGTGACATCTTGTCAATTGGTTAGTCCCAGGAAATCGATAAAATTGACATAATGTGTATAGCAAACATGTAGCAAATAACATGAAAACAACATGGAACATCAGAGATTATAGATGCGTTTATGAGGTATCAACATCCCAAGCTTAGTTCCTACTCGTCCTTTAGTAGGTAAACGACAAAACAAATAATTTCTGAGGTGACATGCTACCAACATAACATTGATCAACAATATTGTAACAACATATGTAAGCTGAGATCATAGTACTTTAAACACAAGCATGGTAGATATAATTCTAGCAATAAAACATAGCAATCAGTTTGCATCATGAGAAGTAACACAAAAAGAAGATCATGAAAATGCATTGAATGTTATACATTGTTTCAAGCATAGAGAAAACATAACAAAGTGATATTTTGCTTGTCCTTAAGAGTGGAGCAAAACATAAATGTCAGGACACCTTTAAAGTTTAAGAGGAAGACTAGAAAAAATAAATTGAGAGCAAGTAATAACACATCATGAATCAATTAATAATGTTTCCGGGACAAATGCACATTGAACTCAGAATGGAAACTATGCTCTCTCAATTGTGCATAAAGTTATAAGATGGAGACTCAACATAAAAGTAAAAGAAAGACCCTTCGCGGAGGGAAGCAGGGATCACTCATGTGTAGAGATTTTTATTTTATTAAACAGAGGTCTTGAAAACATTTTTTTATATAGGTGTATGCTTATGTCAATGAATGGTAAACAGAAAATACAGTACGTCACAAACCAACTAGACTTCACAAGAGCTTCTCCCATTGAAGGGCACAACTGGGTAGAAGGTCATCCCTCTTTCTCTTTTGTTTATACAATTATGATTTGACTCATAAATGAGGGGCAAAAATAGTGAAGAGGATTTGCTTGTATTAATTTGGGGTGGGGCACCCCGCTGCCAGCTCTTCCATCAATTGGATAAGAGGATGAAGCCAGTAGTCTAGGGTGCGAAATCCAATTAACAAGTGAGATAAAGATTCTCTATTCACGTCCTCATGAGCTAAAATAGGAACACAAAATATGAGTAATTTTGAAAGTCTTAAAGATAACACATGAGCAATTTACTTTGGAGTGGCTGTTAAATACCACATGTATGTAGGTATGGTGGACACATTTAGCATACTTTGGTTTTTGGGAGTTTGATGCACAAGTAGAGCTCAGACTCAGTACAGGTGGTGCCTAGCAAAAGACTTGAAGCGAAAAATCAAGAGAGCGTAATGGCCATAATCATGCATAGCGACAAAAACATCATTAATCAAAGCATAAGTGTTACTAAAAGTTCAAAAAATAAATGATCATAGAGGTTATAAGTGACTAGTTTGTATTCATAAACATGGTGTAAGCATGCACCAAGTCAACCAAATAAAACATTTAAAGGAGAACACCACAAATTTATGTTTCAATATGACAAGAACAACTCATGATTCTTTCAATGACACATTAACACTCTCAGCTATTTGAGACAAATCATGGTACAAAAATAACACTAGGTTTTAGATTTAAAATAACATCTAGCATGACATGAAAAAGTCTATCCATAGTCTATACAAACTTCTATTTGCATCGTTATAATTTCTACCACATGCAGCAATTTCTTTTCCCAACAAGCACCATACAAAATATGTTTTAACAAAAACTCTCTAAATGATACAGGAAGCAAGCAAGAGAATACTCACATAACTCTACTAAAACTAACATCTTTGAATAAGAGATGCATGAAAACAAAACATGAGCTCAAAGGATTGCAATAACTAGAAGAAAAACTAAGAATATGAGCATAACGAGTATTCAAATGAAAAAGCGGAGTGTGTATCTCTCCCAAAAAAGAATGCTAGGTTCCAATGATGTTTATTGTAGCAAGGAAACAAAGGGAAAAAAATAAAAAAGAACGAAAAATAAAAGATGCTCCAAGTAAATTTTATATCATGTGACCGAATAAAAATATAGTTTCACTAGAAGTGACTTGATAATTTGTTGATGAAGAAGGGGATGCCTTGGGAATCCCCAAGATTATACGCTTGAGTCTTCTTAGAATTTTCTGGGATGAACCAAGTGATCATCCCCAAGCTTTGACCTTGCACTCTTCTTGATCACATTATATCACCCTCTTCTCTTGACCCTTGAAAACTTCCTTCACACCACACTCAAAAAGTAATTCGCATTAGAGGGTTAGTGCAACAATCAAAAATTCATGGGTTCTACATGGGCACAAGTGTTATTGATAATTTTAAACATTACCTACATCCACTGATGTTTCGTGAAGCAAAGAAATCCACTTGACATCGTAAAAGGGCAAATGCAAGAAAATTGGCAGAATCTGCCAAAACCAGAACAGTCTGTAATGACGAATTTTTTAGGGGCACTTAAGTTGATCAAATATAAAAAAGTAAAGAATAAAATAAGTTTATGAATTATATGAAGAATAAGCACAAAAAATTTCAGGTCATTTTGATCTTTCTGGAATTTATACGATTTTTTACGGTGGACAACAGAAATCCAAAACCAACTCCAACTTTCGTTAGAAACTTTACTTGGTAAAACTAATACATGAAAAGAAGGATAAAAAGGAGTTGATACAGAAGTATACATCCATTTGACTCAAAGAAAACAAAGAAAAACAAAGCAAAAATAAAACCATGGGTTATGTCCCAAGAAGTGGTTTTCTTTAACGCCTTTTAGCTAGGCTCAGAAAAGTGGAATCAAGTAGATGCTCACATAAGAAATATTAATTCAGAAAAAGAGAGCATAAAGAAGCAAGTATAAAACAAATTTAAGTCTAACCCACTTCTTATGCATAGGAATCTTGTAAATAAATAAATTAAAAAAAAGCTCAAACTAGACATCATGGGAAGGCGGAACAAGAGCAATTTTAAAACTTTCAACAAAAAGATAGGTGTTTTAGTAACATGAAAATTCCAACTACCATATTTTCTTATCTCATAATAATTTTCAGTACCATCATGAACAAACTCAACAACATAATTATCACATAAAGCATGTTTTTCATGGTCTAAAAGCACACAATTCACATCAATCTCAAAAATAGTGGGATCAAGTTTAAAAATAAAGACCTCTTCTTTCCCACTTTTAGCAATAGAAAAACAAGATGACTGGTCACACTTTAAAGGTATAGGAAACATTACATCAATCCTATTTTTAGTAGCATTATAATTTATAACATCAAGTAACATAGGACCATCATCTAGAGCCTTATCATATAAATTTTCTAAACAAACTTCCTCATTATCATGCATATCAATAGTTGGAATAAATAGAGGATTATCATAAGATTTATCAAAATAGCATGGATTATCATAAATAACAGTAGCAATATCATTCTCACAAGTTTCATTCAAAGTAGTATAAAGGTCACAAGTATAGCAAGTATCAATTTCAGCAAAAAGGGATATTTCAAAAGAATACATAGGATCATCACAACTATGAGTTAAAGAGTTACTCTCATTTGGAGGTAGACATGGGTAGCTACTCCATTCTTACTCCACTTGATCATCACTATCCTCCTCTTTTCATCCAATGAGCTTCCAAATTAAGCAATTTCTTCTTCCATAGGCTCCCGCAAGGCATTAGTCTCCTCCTTTGGGGGAGAGCATATATTAAGATATTTAAGTATGTAGTAATTACAATCCTTGTAATTATCAAAGAAATATTCAAGTATATCATAAATCTCATATTTATAAGGTGCATCGTCAATATTTTTAAGCAAATAAGCAATATCGAATGCACCCTTCCAAACAATAAATTCGTCAATTTGTTCCACATCATCAAAGTCATAATTTCCCTTAACATAATAAGATATGGTAACATTATCATTATACTCACATTGAAAAGGGAGGTGTTTATACCTCCTACAGTAAAAAGATTTATGAAATCAATAAGTAAAATTATAAGTAGAGAAAGAGTTTCTAGCATAGTTATGCAATTTATTAATTTTCTCCCATAAGTGTATCCCTTTTGTTACAAGCGGTGTTCCTTATAATATTTTTGTTGTTCATCGTGAACCCACCTTGCCAATAAGATCTAGTTTCAAAGACATCAGAAATTGATAGCAAGCATAGTAAAGCAACTAACAAGCAAAACAATAACAAAGTAAAAATGATTGGAAGTGAGAGACTCCCATTGCAGGAATTCTCTTCCTCCCTGGCAACGGCGCCAAAAAAAGTCTTGCTAATGTGTGTGAACACACGTTCGTTGGGAGACCCCAAGAGGAAGGTATGAAGAGTGTAGCAGCACGTTTTCCCTTAGAAAAGAAACCAAGGTTGAATCGACCAGTAGGAGGAAGGAGTAACTTCAGAAGGTTGATGCAGTTGAGATGGTAGGGCGCACTACCGGTTCAGCAACAACATGGAACCTATACAACACAATCAATTCACTTTACCCCCAACGAAGCAATGAGGTTGTCAATCCCACTGGTTTTGGTGATAACAAAGAGGTTAAATGTATGGTGTGGAAAATAGTAGTAAAACAATATGAAAACAGTAGTAGCAGTGTGAAAACAGTGGAAACAGTAATTGCAGTGGTTGTATTATCAGTGTGAGAAAATGGACCGGGGTCCACGGTTCACTAGCGGTGTCTCTCCATAAAAGATAGATAACATGTGTGGTGAACAAATTACAGCTGTGCAATATAGATATTGTGAAGGGAATATGCCCAAGAGGCAATAATAACGTGGTTATTATCTTATTCCTTGTTTATGATAAATGTTTATTTCTCATGCTAGAATTTTATTAACCGGAAACATCGATACATGTTTGTTTAATAAACAAACAATGGTTCCTAGTAAAGCCTCTCTTTTAACTAGCTCGTTTACTAATAGATTATCAAGGTATCCTGATCTTGAACATTGGATGTTGTTAATAACGAGGTCATGTCATTAGGAGAATGATGTGATGAACATAAATCCAAACTAAGTATAACAATACGACCAAGTCATTTAGTTTATATTGTTATATCTTGCATACGAAGTAACTTATTCCTTATACCATGATATCATGTCAATCACTAATACCGGAAGGGTGCTTTGATGTCATCAAACGTCACGCCATAACATGGTCACTATAAAGGTGCCGTTGGGTATTTGGAAAGTTTTAGTTTAGGCTCATGGATCAAGAGTAGGATTTGTCCATCCAAATGACGGAGAGATATACTCTGGGCCCTCTCGGTGATATCACATCGACACCGCTTGCAAGCACATAACTAGGTCACAAGGATGTCATATCACGGAATGAGTAAAAGAGTAGTTTTCGGTAACGAGATCGAACTAGGTATGGTTCATACCAATGATCGGATCTTAGACAAGTAAAATAGCGCGAGACAAAGGGAACAGTTGCGACGTTGATGGTTCACACGATCATGAGAGTCATCGTTGAATGTGTAGGAGTCATTATGCATCTCCAGATCCCTCTATTGCATATTGATCGGAGAGGTGTCTCGATCATGTATGCATTATTCAAGAACCATAGGGTGACACACTCAAGGTTCGATGATGCGTTTGAGTGGATACGGAATATTAGAGAAAAGTCTGGACAACACCAAAAAAAATTCGGGTAATTTTGAAATAGTTCAAGGGGATTGTTATCAAATGGTTGTTAATAGATTTAAAAACTAACACAAGGGGTTATATGTCAATGTTTGTTAATGGAATTTACAAATATTAAAATAAAGAAATAAAGTTGTTTTATTTATTTATTAAAGAAAACCCTTGGGATTTTGAATGGGAATTAATGGAAGAATGAGTTGGTTGAGTGAAGACTTCACTCGCATGATGAGGGAGGTGGAGACACCCAAAAATTCGTGGCTGCCATCCCCTCCTATAAAAGGAGGGGTGGGATCTCCCTCTCCCACACACACACACACTTGTGTCATCTCTTCCTCCCTCCTCCCACTGCTCCACCACTTGTTCGTGCGCTTGGCGAATCCCTGAACGAAGTTTTCTCCACCACCACCACGCCGTCGTGCTGCTGGAGTTCCGAGGGATCCTCTACTTCCGGTGTCCCGCTGGATCGAGGGAACAGAGGTCGTCATCAAGCCGCACGTGAGACCGATCACGGAGGCACCGCCGGATTGCGGTGCACATCTTCTCGCTCTCGGGATCGGTGTGAGTACGACTACGCCAACAACGCGATTCAATCTCGTAACGCTTTGAGTCTTCGAGGGTATGTTTTCTTAAGACTCTCTTTCTCCCTGTTGCACTTCATCTCCTAGATTAGATCTTGGCCCTTCGGGCATCTCTCGCGTAGGAAATTTTTTGTTTTATATGCAACGAACCCTTCATATTGAAACATGCATGACATGAAGATTACTTTGTGATTCATGCGGGCATTACAACAAAATATATAGACTGTCATCCAACTGCATCTATGACTAATAATCCACCCTCCGAATATCATCCGAACAAACGCTAGGTATTAAGTTGCAAGCAATAGAAAATCGCAGTAAGCAAAGTGTGTAATGTAAACAAAGTAAACATCGTTGTTTTCTCCCTAATGGATACAAGACATTCTCCATCTGTCACGTATCTGTCACTCGAGCATAGATGCAAAGGAGGCATGAACCCACTATCGAGCATAAAAACTCCCTCTTGGAGTCACTAGCATCTACTTGGCCAGAGCATCTACTAACAACGAAGAGCATGTAAGATCATAAATAACATACACATGAAGATAACATGATAGATTGATTATCAAGAGACATAGCATTCAACATTCATCGGATCCCAGCAAACACAACATGTAGCATTACAATAAGATGATCTCGATCGTGTAGGAAAGCTCACAAGATCTAAACATGAGGCATAAAGTGGAGAGGACAACCATCTAGCTACTGCTATGGACCCGTAGTCCAGGGATGAACTACTCACACATCACTCCGGAGGCGGGCATGGTGGTGTAGAGCCCTCCGGTGATGATTTTCCCTCCTGGCAGGGTGCCGGGGAGAACTCCAAAATCCTCCCGATCTCGGGGTTAACGATGACGGCGGCCTCGGGTGTTTTTCGTGGAAAAGTGGTATATTTCTCGGGTTAACGTATCGGGGGGGGGGGGAATAAATAGGCGAAAGGGCAATGGTGGTGGACGCCCGAGGGGTCCACACCACCCCCAGGCGCGGCCAGGGGGCACGCCGCCCTATGGTGTGGCCCCTCTCCGGGCCTCTTTGGGACTCCGTGGAACCTTCGGGAATTCTAAGACTTCCGGGATTCGAATTTTCCAATTCCGAGAATATTTCAAGAACAACTTTTCTGAAACTACAAACAGCAGAAAACAGAGAACTGGCTCTGTGGCATCTTGTCAATAGGTTTGTCCCAGGAAATCGATAAAATGACATAAAGTGTATAGCAAACATGTAGCAAATAACATGAAAACAACATGAAACATTAGAAATTATAGATACATTTATGACGTATCAAGGACCCCACCAATCAAAGCGCGACATCGCATTAACAATGGCGTTCCTCTCCACCTTGTCAAGGCTGTAGAGGGGAACGATGGAGGAACGAATGGTCAGAGAGACTCGTTCGCGAGGAGGGTCCGCATCACCCCCTCGAGCTCCTTGCCCTCGAGAAGAGAGTTGCTGAGCCTCATCTTGTCCTCAACATCGCCGCAGTAGCACATGAGGCGCCAGTGCTCCTAAAGAGGCGCGAGGCGCTGGTGAAAAACTTCCTGACGACCATGGCGGTTGTTGATACGTCTCCAACATATCTATAATTTCTGATGTTCCATGATGATATTATGCCAATTGCTACATGTTTTCTCCCTTCTTTATAGAATGTTTACATGTTTTCCGGGACTAACCTATTAACAAGATGCCAAGTGTTAGTTCCCTGTTTTCTGCTTTTTTTTATTTCAGAAAAGTTGTTCTAGAAATATTCTCGGAATTGGACCCCACGAATCCCGAAGTTCCTATTTTCCCCGGAAGCATCCAGAACACCGAAGAGGAGTCGAAGACGGGCACCAGGGGGCCCTCACCATAGCCAGGCGCGGCCCCTCTTGGCCGCGCCTGGGGGTGGTAAGGCCACCAAGGTGGCGCACCGACGCTGCCCTTTCGCCTATTTATTCCCCTTCGAATGAAAACCCTAGGCACCTGATAAAAAATCCCCGAAAAGTTCCGCAACCGTCGTCGTCATCAACCCTAGATCAGGGGGATTCTGAAGCTGTCTCCCGGCACCCTGCCGAAGAGGAGATCATCACCATAGGCCTCTTCATCACCATGCCTACCTCCGTAGTGATGCGTGAGTAGTTCATCCTTGGACTACGGGTCCATAGAAGTAGCTAGATGGTTGTCTTCTCCTCCTGTGCCTCAATGTTTAGATCTCGTGAGCTGCCTAACATGATCGAGATTGTTCTTATGTAATTTTATGTGCTGTGTTTGTTGGGATCCGATGAATATTGAACTTATGACAAGTTGATTATAGTCTTTATTTCATATGTTATTTGTGATCTTGCATGCTTTCCGTTGATAGTGGTTGCTCTGGCCAAGTAGTTGCTAGTGACTCCAAGAGGGGGTATTTATGCTCGATAGTTGGGTGCATGCCTCCTTTTCGCCTGTGCTCGAGTGACAGAAACGTAACGGGGGAGGATGTGTTGTTGCCACTAGAGAGAAAACAGCGGTGTGAGTGCCTGTGTGCACAATCATTGCTTACATTACACACATTGCTTAATGCGATTATCTGTTGCTTGCAACTTAATACCTAAGGGGGTTCGGATGATAACCTGAGGGTGGATTATTAGTCATAGATGCAGTTGGATTATTGTCTATGTATATTGTTGTAATGCCCGCACTAAATATCATAGTAGTTATCATGTCATGAATGTGCACTACCGTGCAACCTCTATTTGTCAATTGCCCAGCTGTAATTTGTTCACCCAGCATGCTATCTTTTATGGAGAGACACCACTAGTGAACCTATGAACCCCAGTCCATTTTCCTACACTGTTAAACAAACCACTACAATTCCCTGCTTTCTTTACTTACTGCAAGCACACACCATTTTCCATACTATCGTCTAATCTTTGTTTTTAGCAAGACTGGTGATATTGACAACCTCACTGTACCGTTGGGACAAAGTATTTTGGTTGTGTTGTCTGCAGGTTCCGCGTTGTTGCTGACACCGGTGAGGCGCCATCACCATCGTCAGTGGAATCAACCTTCTGAAGATCCTCTTTCTCCTACTGGATTGATAACCTTGGTTCTTAACTGAGGGAAATTCTTGCCGCTGCACTCATCACACCCTCCTCTTGGGGTTCCCAACACACCATCCATACCAACAAGAATTTCTGGTGTAGAGAAGAATTTCCGGCGCCGTTGCCGGGGAGAAAGAAGTCTTCTGGCAAGGGGAGTCTCTCACTCTCAACCTCTTTATTTTTTTATTGTCTTGTTTTTTTTGTCTTGTTTTCTTCTCTTCATCAAAAACACACAAAAAATTCTTATTCTAGTTGTTATTTTTTTCTTTATCATGCTTGCTATCAATGGTTGATGTCTTTGAAACTAGATCTTATAGGCAAAGTGGGTTCACAGATGAACAACAGAAATATTATAAGGAACACCGCTTGTCACAAAAAGGAATACACTTATGGGAGAAAATTAATAAATTGCATGACAATGCTAAAAACTTGTGCTCTACTTATAATGTTACTTATTGCTTTGATAAATCTTGCTGCTGTAGGAGGTATAAACACCTCCCTTTTCAATGTGAGTACAATGATAATGTTACCATATTTTCTTATGTTAAGGTAAATTATGAATTATATGACGTGGAACAAACTGAAGAATTTATTGCTTAGAAGGGTGCATTCAAAATTGCCTATTTGCTTGAAAGTATTGATGAAGCCTATTTGCTTGAAAGTATTGATGATGCACCTTATAAATACGAGATTTATGCTATGCTTGAATATTGCTTTGATAATTACAAGGATCATAATTACTACATAATGGAATATCTTAATAAATGCTCTCAACCTAAGGAAGAGACTAATGCCTTGCAGGAGCCTATAGAAGAAGAAATTGCTGAATCTGGAAGCTCATTGGATGAAAAAGAGGAGGAGAGTGATGATCGAGAGGAGGAAGAATGGAGCTACCCATGTCAACCTCCCAATGATAGTAACTCTTTAACTCATGCATTATTTGATGAAATTGATACTTGCTATACTTGCGACCTTGATACTACTATGAATGAAACTTGTGAGAATGATATTGCTACTGTTATTTATGATAATCCATGCTACTTGGGAAAATCTTATGATAATGCTCTTGATGATGGTCCTATGTTACTTGATGTTATAAATCATAATGATACTGAAAATAGGATTGATATAATGTATCCTATACCTTTTAAGAGTGACCAATTATCTTGTTTTGCTATTGCTAAAAGTGGGGGAAAGAAGAGCTGATTTTAAATTTTGATCCCACTGTTTTTGAGCTTGATATGAATTGTGTGCTTTTAGACCATGACAAACATGCTTTATGTGATAATTATGTTGTTGAGTTTTTTCATGATGCTACTGAAAATTATTATGAGAGAGGGAAATATGGTTGTAGGAATTTTCATGTTACTAAAATACCTCTCTCTTTGTTGAAAGTTTTGAAGTTGTTGTTGTTCTACCTTCCCATGATCTCTAGTTTGAGCTTCTTTGATTTATTTGTTTACAAGATTCCTATGCATAGGAAGTGGGTTAGACTTAAATTTGTTTTATACTTGCTTCTTGATGCTCTCTTTTGCTTTAATTCATATTTCTTATGTGAGAATCTTTTTCCATTTGAAAATACTTGATTCCATTTATCTGGGCCTAGCTAAAAGGCGTTAAAGAAAATCACTTCTTGGGAGATAACCCATGGTTTTATTTTTGCTTTGTTTTTCTCTATTTTCTTTGAGTCAAGTGGTTGTATACTTCTGTGGAAACTCCTTTGTATCTTTCTTTTCATGTTTTAGTAGTGCCAAGTAAAGCCTCTAGTGGAAAGTCGAGACTATATTTCGGATTTCTGCGCGGGAAACAGATTTCTGCTGTCCACTGTTAAATTCGTATAAAATCACAGAAAAATCAAAATGCCCTGAGTTTTTTTGTGCGTAATCCTGGGCTATATACGCAACTTTCTTAGTTGAAAACTTTTTGATTTGAGAAACAAAATATTTTCGAAAAAAAATCATCTTTACCTCATGTCCTGTTTTGACAGATTTCTGCCAATAATTGCATTTGCATCTTAATCTCTTTCTTTTGGTGTTCTTTTGAGAAAAAGAGTTTTAAAAGAAGTTGTGACAGTAGCTAATGTGTTAATGAGTGTTAGGCTTGTGTTGAAACTAAACCATCTGAATTTATTATTTCGATTGCACTAACGTTGCTAATGAAGATTGTGAGAAGTTTGGTGTGAAGGAAGTTTTCAAGGGTCAAGAGAAGAGGATGATATGACGTGATCAAGAAGAGTGAAGAGACTAAGCTTGGGGATGCCCCGGTGGTACATCCCAGCAAATTCCAAGAATACTCAAGCGTCTAAGCTTGGGGATGCCCAAGGCATCCCCTTCTTCATCGACAAATTATCACGTCACTTCTAGTGAAACTATATTTTTATTCGGTCACATCATATGTGCTTTACTTGGAGCGTCTTTTATTTTTTTTCTTTCAGTTTTTTTTTATTTTTGCAATAAGCTTGGTTGGACCTCATAATTCTTTTATTGGGGAGTGACACGCTCCGCTTTTTCATGGGAATACTTCGTATTCTTAATCTTTGTCTGGCTGCTGCATTTATTTAGCTCTTGTTTTGCATGCATCTCTTATCTAAGAGCTGTTAGTTTTAGTAGTGTTATGTGAGGTCTCATTTTTCCTTGCTGTATCATGTAAAGTATTTTTGTTAAAACATATCTTGTATTGTGCTTGTTGGGAAAAGAAACTGTTTCTTGAAGTAGAATTTTTAATGGTGCAAGTAGAAGCTTGTATAGACTATTGCTAGAACTTTTTCATATCATGATAGATGCTATTTTAGTTTTAAATCCTTGTGGTTATTGAGTAGCATGATTAGCCTCAAATAGGTGAGAGTGTTTAATGTTCCATTGAAAGAATCATGAGTTGTTCTTGTCATATTGAAGCATAAATTTGTGGTATTCTGTTTTGAATATTTTATTTGGTTGACTTGGAGCATGCTCACACCATGTTTATGACTATGAACCATTCACTAATAGCCTCTATGACCATTTAGTTTTTGAACTTTGGTACCACTTATGCTTTGATTAATGATGTTTATGTCGCTATGAATGATTATGGCTCTTATGCTCTCTTCATTTGTCGCTCCCAGTCTTTTGCTAGCCTCCACCTGTACTGAGTATGGAATTCTACTCGTGCATCCAACTCCTTAAAACCAATTTTTCCCATTGTGTCAACCATACCTACCTACATGTGGTATTTAACTGCCACTCCAAGTAAATTGCTCATGTGTTACCCTTAAAACCTTCAAATTTACTCCTGCTTTGTGCTCCTATTTTTGCTCATGAGGACGTAATTAGAGAATATTTATCTCACTTGTTGATTGGATTTCACACCCTGGACTAGTGGCTTCATCCGCTTATCCAATTGATAGAAGAGCTGGCAGCGGGGTGCCCAACCCCCAATTAATACACACAAAATCTCTTCACTATTTTTGCCCCTGATTTATCAGTCAAAGCATAATTGTGTAAACAAAAGAGAAAGAGGGATGACCTTCTACACCAGTTGCGTCCTTCATATGGGAGCCGCTCTTGTGAAATCTAGTTGGCTTGTGACGTACTGTATTTTCTGTTTATCATTTGTTGACATTAGCATACATCTCCCAAAATATAGACACTCCTCCATGGTATGTGATTGGTGGCAGGCACCCGAGGATTCGGTTAGCCATGGTTTGTGTAAGATGGATGGGAGGAGTGTCAAACTTTTAATACCTCTGTTTAATAAAATAAAAGCTCTAGCACATGAGTGATCCCTGCTTCCCTCTACGAAGGGCCTTTCTTTTACTTTTATGTTGAGTCTCCATCTTCTAACTTTATGCACATTTGAGAGAGCATTTTCGCCATTATGAGTTTTATGTGCATTTGTCCAGAAACATTACTAATTGATTCATGATGTGTTATTTCTTGTTCTCAAATTATTTGTTCTAGTCTTCCTCATGAACTTTGAAGGTGTCCTGGCATTTCTGTTTTGCCCCACTCTTAAGGACTAGCGAAATACCACTTTTTCATGCTTTCTCTATACTTGAAACAATGGTATATCTTTCTTTGCATTGTTATTCATGTTCTCTTATTTGAGTTACTTCTCATGATGAAAAGTGATTACTATGCTTTATTATTAAAGTTCTATTTATCATTTTTGTTTTAAAGTTCTATGAGCTCAGTTTACATGCTCTGCTTTACATATTATGACCAAGATTGTGTGGTAGCATGTCACGCCAGAAATTATTTTGTTTTATCGTTTACCTACTCGAGGAAGAGTAGGAACTAAGCTTGGGGATGCTTGATACGTTTCCAACGTATCTATAATTTCTGATGTTCAATGATGATATTATGCCAATTGCTACATGTTCTCTCCCTTCTTTATAGCATTTTTACACGTTTTCCGGGACTAACCTCTTAACAAGATGCCATGTGCTAGTTCCCTGTTTTCTGCTGTTTTTTATTTTAGAAAAGTTATTCTGGAAATATTCTCGGAATTGGACCCCACGAATCCCGAAGTACCTATTTTCCCCGGAAGCATCCAGAAGACCGAAGAGGAGTCGAAGACGGGCACCAGGGGGGCCTCACCATAGCCAGGCGCAAGCTCCTCCTTGGTCGCGCCTGGGGGTGCTGAGGCCACCCTGGTGGCCCACCAAAGCTGCCCTTTCGCCTATTTAGGGCATGTACAGTGTTGCCAAAGCCAAATTTGTCACATAGATTTATTTGGCATGAGTGCTAAGGTTGCTATGTTAGCTACAATGTGGTAAAGCCAAAGCCAAATGCCAAAATCACTAATTGTGTGGCCCACTAGGTATAAAGTAATAATAAAATATTCATGGGCTGCTCACTTCTCTCTAGTCCCACCCCTCCATCATATTATTTTATTCACTCAAATGAATTTGGCATTGGATCTTCTAGTTGCTCCTACGCCAAATTATTTGGCTTTGGCATCAAGATTTGGCACCTCTACAATGTAGCAAACCGATGCCAAAAGCCAAATATGCTATTTGGCATCTATATTTGGCACACACTGTGGATGCCCTTATTCCCCTCCGAAGGAAAACCCTAGGCACCTGATAAAAAATCCCCGAAAAGTTCTGCAGCCGTTGCCGTCGTCAATCCTAGATTAGGGGGGTTCTGAAGCTGTCTCCCGGCACCCTCCCGGAGAGGAGATCATCACTAGAAGCCTCTTCATCACCATGCCTGCCTCCAGAGTGATGCAAGAGTAGTTAATGCTTGGACTACGGGTCCATAGCTGTGGCTAGATTGTTGTCTTCTCCTCCTATGCCTCAATGTTTAGATCTCGTGAGCTGCCTAACATGGTCGAGATTGTTTTTATGTAATTCTATGTGCTGTGTTTGCTGGGATTCGATGAATATTGAACTTATGCCAAGTTGATTATAGTCTTTATTTCATATGTTATTTGTGATCTTGCATGCTTTATGTTGCTAGTGGTTGCTCT
Source organism: Alopecurus myosuroides (assembly GCA_028641055.1). Taxonomy (NCBI): domain Eukaryota; kingdom Viridiplantae; phylum Streptophyta; class Magnoliopsida; order Poales; family Poaceae; genus Alopecurus; species Alopecurus myosuroides. The sequence goes on along the minus strand of CM054063.1, from coordinate 205,850,156 downwards.
GGCCAAGTAGTTGCTAGTGACTCCAAGAGAGAGTATTTATGCTCGATAGTTGGGTTCATGCCTCCTTTTCGGCTATGCTCGAGTGACAGAAACGTGACGGGGGAGGATGTGTTGTTGCCAGTAGGTAGAAAACAACGGTGTGAGTGCCCGGGTGCACAATCATTGCTTAGATTACACACATTGCTTAATGTGATTATCTGTTGCTTGCAACTTAATACCTAAGGGGGTTCGGATGATAACCTGAGGGTGGATTATTAGTCATAGATGCAGTTGGATTACGGTCTATGTATATTGTTGTAATGCCCGCACTAAATATCATAGTAGTCAGCATGTCATGAATGTGCACTATGGTGCAACCTCTATTTGTCAATTGCCTAGCTGTAATTTGTTCACCCAACATGCTATCTTTTATGGAGAGACACCACTAGTGAACCTATGAACCCCGGTCCATTTTCCTACACTGTTAAACAAACCACTACAATTCCCTGCTTTATTTCCTTACTTCAAGCATACACCATTTTCCACACTATACGTCTAATCTTTGTTTTCAGCAAGACCGGTGAGATTGACAACCTCACTGTACCGTTGGGACAAAGTATTTTGGTTGTGTTGTGTGCAGGTTCCGCGTTGTTGCTGACACCGGTGAGGCGCCATCACCACCGCCAGTGGCATCAACCTTCCGAAGATCCTCTTTCTCCTACTGGATTGATAACCTTGGTTCTTAACTGAAGGAAATTCTTACCGCTGCACTCATCACACCCTCCTCTTGTGTAGCTCGTCCATACGCAGCACCAAGGGTTCCATGTCCACGCCATCAAGCGCTTCTTGACTCTAGCCAGAGTGCTTCCTGGGTCGTGCCAGGGGAATCTTGAAGAGCTCCCTGGAGATGTCGTATCCAGGTACACCCAACGCATAGTGAAGTCATCCACTTTCTTTATGAAATCCAAGTGGGGGAACAGGGAGCCTCTGCCCAATCCTATGCAAAACGAGACACAGCCGGTGCAACGGGTCTTCCCCGTCACGTGCAGGCTGAACATAGACCGGAAGAAGGCAACAGAGGGCCTGACACCCGAAGGCAATGATCACCAGGTGACGTAGGGATGACTCCCAGGACTATCGGATGAGCCTACCCGGTCTAAGGCCCATCACTAAAGCCCAGCATGAGAGGCTCTGGAAGGTCCAGCCATGGCCCACCCGCAAGACTTCCGGGTCAAGATGGAAAGGTTCCACGGACTAGAGCTAGGGTTTGTAACCCCCCCCGGGTACGGGTTTGAGACCTAGCCAACTATATAAAGGCTGGGAGAACCACCCGAGGGGGGACATCCAATCTAGGGTTTACACCATAGAAGCCGCACCTCGAGATCCAATCTCTCGACCCGTGCACCCACCATTGTAACCAAACATCATAATACAGAGACAGACAAGCAGGAGTAAGGGCATTACCTCCACGAGGGCCCCGGACCTGGGTAAAATCGTGCCCCTATTAGCCGTCGAGTCCACCAGCGCCTACATCGTTCCTCTACTTGAAACCCTACCGGCTCACCGAGGGATTTTTTTGATATTTGTCATCGACAATTGGCGCCGTCTGCGGGAACGGCGGGCGCTGGATCCACGGCTTCACCGACTTCATCTGCATCGAGCTTTGACTAGAGCCCGAAATCTTCGGCTCCTTCAGAGCCAATCTGCTTCAGGTCGTTCGTCTGCACGCCCCACTCGCTGGAATCTCGCCCGCTGTTCAGCGGTCTCCAGGAGGGCGTCAACATGACATTCGACAACATCCACTTCCGCACCAGCAAGGAGGGGATCCTGCGCTTCCCCGACTCTACTACGCTCGACGAATCTAACACTGAGTCCGTCTCAACCACGGCGACCCAGGAATCGCCGCTCAACGACGCCGACCACGACTCGGAGTCTAGCGATGGCTCTGTTCGCCGCAACAGGCTCGACTTCCACACTATCGCGACTGAAGAACCCGCCGATCTCGGCGAGAACTACTAGCCTGCGCCAAGGACTTATGAGTCATATCTGGCCCACGTCTGCATAGCCGATCTAGTCGAGGAATCCGCCGAAACAGAGGCAATCCTGGTGGCAAGGCAGCAGGTCCACGTCTCGTGAGCCGCCTAGAACAAGGCGAAAACGGCGGTACAGAAGAGCCAACCGCTAGCAGGCGAAGCCACGCAGGAAGATTCGACAGCGTACCATTACTTCCTGTCGGTAAAAAGTCAAGTTATGGAAAACACCCATAAAGAACTCGACGCACGCCAGCGCGCGGCGGAAGCTTCGAGTGCGCGACGGGCAGCGCTCTCCAAAACTCGCGACTCAATGGGAGAAGAACCCCCCATGAGAGGGAAGCACGCCTACAAGACTGCTCGCATGAACCAAGAAGCCCTCAGCGAGATTTCCAGGACCATAGAGACCTTGTTCATGCACGTCGACAAAGAGGGCAACATGCACCAGACAACTCCTGCCGCCGCGGTCCTAGCCGCCGCTACCTATTTCCACGTAATCCATCCGCCAGAAAACGAATCCCGCGCGGAACAGCATCGCCAAGTCCAAAGAGGGCTAGGTCTAGCTGGAGTGGCAATCGCTTCCCAAAATCACAAGAAAACGGCCACCCCGGAAGCCGCGACGCCTTAGACAAACAAAACACCTCGCAGACGTGAGAGCACATCGCCCAGAAGAGGAGACAAAGAGTCGCCCCACCGTCACAGGGGTAAGGAAGCATGGCACAACGGCGACAACCCGCGCAACGACGATGATAGTCCGTGGCACCGCGACGACAGTCCGCGACATCGCGACGAAGAACCGCATAGTAACCGTGACTCACGACACCGTAGCAAGGAGCCACGGTGGGGAGGAAGTCGCGACCGAGCCTCTTATGACGCACGGGACGATATCACCCAAAACAAAGTTGACAGGGCCCGCGCGGCGTAGGAACCGCACCCTCTTGTCATCCACCTCCTCTGACGAGGAAGCTTGCGGCGTGATGTGCTTCAGCAGCAGCATTCACGAGGCACCAATGCCCAAGAGAGTCAAGCTCACTTCGAAGGTCCCAAAGTATGACGGCTCGCATGAACCAAGGATCTGGCTCTCGGATTACCTGACCGCGGTAAAGTGCCAATGCGGAAACAAAGTGATGACCATGCAGTACTTAAACCTGCACCTCGTCGGAGTCACTCGAAGCTGGCTCGAAGGCATGCCACGCGCGTGTTACAGATCCTGGGATGATCTCACCCGCGATTTTGAGAAGAACTTTCACGCGGCATACAAAAGGCCCGCATCTGTCAAACAGTTACGAGCTTGTAGACAGAAGAGCAGCAAATCGGCTCGCGAATATATCCAGAGATGGACCACGCTCAGAAACACGGCTGGAAACATATCGGAGGAAATACCAGTCGAAGCTTTCACCAAGGGCGCGCGATGTGCAGCCTTCCGAGAAGAACTGGGATGATGCGCGCCCAAAACTATTGGAGAATTGATGGTGATAGCCGACAAATGGGCGAACGGTGAAGAATCACTGTGCAACAAGAAACCCTCATCACCCGCACATAACGACAATCGCAACGGCGACCGCTGAAGGAGAAAGAGATGACACTACGATCAGGATGATCAGTCAGAGTTTGTGGCGGCTGAATTCACGAGAAACCACGACGGCGGGTCCCGCGAGAATCGCGAGTGGAAGCCAAAGCAGAACGACAAAACACCTAAGGAAGACCTGGACGGATACTGCTCCCTGTATTTGTTCAGAGATAAGCACATAGGCAAGCTCAAGGCCACCCATTTCCTCAAAGACTGCCGAAAGTTCAAAGACATCCACGAGGCATACATGAAGAAACATCGGATAGCCACCAATCAAGGGTACCCGCAGCTGCCGAGAGGAAACGCAGTCGCAGCACCACCGCCCCCACCTCCACCTGCAGGACAACACAACATGGCGTTAGTCGCAATACCAGCACCAGCAAACCCAACCGTAGTAAATCAAGGAGCCAACATATACCCGAACCCCCAAGGGCTCATAGGCATGATACAGAAGATCTGCCTGTCCCGAAGAATCCAGAAAACCAACACCCGCCACGTCAACATGGCAGTACAAGCTCCACCTTCCAAAACAGAGTACCTGAGGATGTCTGAGCACCCGATCACCTTCTCCAGAGAGGACCACCCGTCACGGGGTGTACCGACCAGGGCACGCAGCACTCGTCATCCAGGCGCAAATAGGAAACTACGACCTAGCCAGAGTATTCATGGACGGAGGCAGCGGGATAAACATCATATACGTGGACACACTCCGCAAGATGAATAGGAACCTGGAAGGACTCGCTGAGTCAAAAACATCCTTCCACGGGATAGTAGCTGGAAAAGCTGTCCGGCCACTCAGAACAATCAGCCTGGAAGTTATACTCGGAGACCCAAGCAACTACAGGCGGGAGTTCCTCAACTTCGAGGTAGTCGACTGGCCATCGCAGTACCACGCCATTCTTGGCCGACCAGCGTTCGCGAGATTCATGGCAGTACCTTATTACGCCTACCTTAAGCTAAAACTGCCAGGAGAATACGGCACAATCACTATGAACGGCGACTTCCAGAAATCTGACAAGTGCGACAATGACTTCCACGAGATCGCACAATCTTTCGGGATGCAAGAGGAGCTGGAAGAGCTGGCAAAAACCACGGACAACTCCGTGATGTCGCTAACCAAGAGAAATGCTCCAGACCTCGAGTTCAGCCCAAGCAGTGAGACTCGAAAGCATCAAGTCCACCCGACAGATTCCGTGAAGACGGGGATGGTGTCAACCACCCTCTCCCCGCGTAGGAAAGCATTCCCGTCGAGCTCCTCCGTGAGTTTGGGAGATTTTCGCCTGGTAGCCATTTGATATGCCAGGGATCCCCAGGGAGTTCTCCGAGCATTCATTGGAAGTGTTCAAGGATGCAAAACTAGTAAAAAAACAACTCGGCGCTTCTCCGAGCCGAAGCAGCACGCACTCGGAGAGGAAGTGAACAGACTACTAGCCGCAAAGTTCATCAGGGAGATCAAGATTTCCACATGGTTCGCAAACCTAGTGATGGTCCTGAAGAAAAACACAGACATCCTTCGCGTGTGCATCGACTACACGTCGCTGAACAAACACTGCCCCAAGGATAACTTCCCGCTCCCACGGATCGACAAGATCATCGACTCTACTGCAGATTGTCAACGTCTCTCCTTCATGGACGCCTACTCAGGCTATAACCAGATCCGGATGAAGCAGGAGGACGAATAAAAAACAGCATTCATCACACCACACGGTGTATACTTCTACACAACCATGCCCTTCGGGCTCAAGAACACAGGCGCCACATATCAGCGCTGCATGCAAAAATGCGTTGCCAAGCTTGTTGGCAAGAACCTACAAGTGTACATTGACGATATTGTCATGAAGACTCGAGTGGAGGACACACTCCTCGAGGACATAAAGGAGACGTTTGACGCCCTCAATGCGTATAGAATCAAGATCAACCCGAGAAAATGCGTCTTTGGCGTACCCGCAGGCCAACTGCTTGGCTACTTGGTCTCAGCCCGAGGAATAGAGGCCAACCCGGAGAAAATTCAGGCCATCCTAGCGATGAAGGAACCGACAAATCTCCGTGGAGTGCATCAGCTGGCAGGGCGACTAGCCGCCCTCAGCAGATTTATCACAAGATTAGGAGAGCAAGCCCTCCCTTTCTACAAGTTGTCAAAGAAAGCAAAAAAGTTCGAGTGGAACGAAGAAGCAAAGGAGGCGTTTGTCGATCTGAAAAAAGCGTTACAGAGCAGGAAAGTACTGGCCACACCTCAAGAAGGAGAACCCTTGTACCTATACCTAGCCGCAACTAGTCAAGTGGTCAGTACAGTAATCGTGGTCGAGTGACCAGAGGAAGGGAAGATGCATGGCGTACAGAGACCAATCTACTTCCTCAGCGAGGTACTTTCACCATGCAAACAACGATACCCCCACTACCAAAAGCTCGCGTATGGGGTGGTCTTCATAGCTCGAAAGTTCAAGCATTACTTCCAGGAGCATACCGTCACGGTGCTAAACGACGCATCACTCGGTACAATCATGAACAACCCCATGGCATCCAGAAGGATCCCCAAGTGGAGCATCTAGCTAGGCGCCTGGGACATAGTGTATACAGGGCGAAACGCCCTCAAGTAACAAGTAGTCGCAGACTTCATCTCGGAGTGGACAGAACTGCAAACTCCAGGACCTCCAGAATACTCGATTTCATGGATCATGTACTTCAACGGGTCGAAGAGGAACGAAGGAGCAGGAGCCGACGTCATCCTCATATCACTGAGAGGCGATAAGCTCCAATACGTCGTGCGACTCTACTTCCCACTCTACGACCCAACATCCAACAACGATGCCGAGTACAAGGCACTCCTGCACGGCATGAAGATGGCGTCGGTATGCGGCACCACTCGACTGATGATCTACGGAGACTCCAACCTCATTGTGCAGCAAACAATGAAGGAATGCGACGTAGTCGGGGGAAGCTTCAAAGGATGTGAATTGAGACACATTGCATGCTCGAGTAACGAGGAGGCCGACAGATGCCCCAGTCCTGCCAGGAATCTACTTCTAGAAAATAAACAAGAGGTCAGTAAAACTCAAGAACCCCATAGAGGTACCCGCAACAACAGAGACGGAGGCCAGTCAAGAAAGCGCTCTCATCGCCCTCATCCATCACATCTCGCGACAAGTCTTCCTGGTCGATCCAGTCTAGACGCACAAGTATCTCGACTACCTACTCAGAAAGCAGCTCCCGGGAGACGTCTCTGAAGCAAGGAAAATAGTACGATGCAGTAAATCCTTTCGGGTGATAAATGGCGAGCTCTACAAATGAAGCATATCGGGCGTCCTTCAGCGGTGCATCGCACCCAAAGACGAAAAAGAGTTACTCCGAGATATACACCAAGGGGACTATGGACACCGTGCAAGTTGGAGAGCCATCTTGGGCAAGGACTTTTGAGCAGGATTCTACTGGCTCACAGCGGCTCGAGATGCCAAGGATCTGGTCGAGAGATGTGAAGCTTGCCAACTCGCACCCAAGACGCACGCACCAGCCGCAGAGCTCCACATGATCCCACTTTCCTGGCCCTTCACTCGATGGGGGCTAGACATGGTGGAACCACTCCGCAAATCAACACCCAAAGGATACACTCATCTGTTGGTCGTAGTCGAAAAGTTTACAAAATGGATAGAGGCGGTCCCAGTCACATCTCAGCATGCAAAGTGTGTCGTCAAGTTCCTCGATTCCATTGTTTGCAGATTTGGCGTTCCCCACAACATTATTACGGACAATGGGAAAAAATTACAACCAATGAAACACAAGCTTTCTGCGAAGAAAAGGGGATAACTCTCAGTTTTGCCTCCATGGCACACCACCAGACCAACAGCCAAGTCGAACGATCCAACTGATTAGTTTCGGCTGGCCTGAAGAAGAGATTACTCGCCAGACTAGACGCAACAGCCGGGAATTGCGCCGAGGAGCTGCCATCTGTCCTGTGGAGCCTGAGAGCAACTCCAAACAGGTCAACAGGATACACGCCATTCTTCATGGTTTATGGCACCGAGGCAGTCCTACCCAAAGATGTTCGATTAGTGCATCACAAGTTGTCGCCTACAGTGAAGAAGCCTCCAATGTTGCACTCGCCGATGACATGGACACACTCAACGAAGCTAGGGACGTCGCACTCGCAAGATCCTCTGTCTATCAGCAAGCTCTACGCAACCACCACAGTCTCTGCATCCTCGGTAGATGCTTCGTGGTAGGTGACCTAGTGTTGCGGCTCAAGCAAGACAGTGGTCACAAGCTCGAGCCACCATGGGACGGACCCTTCATCATACACAAAGTTATCCCTAGAGGCGTCTGCATCTCGAAGAACCCAAAAACAGGCGGCATCTACTCCAACCCGTGGAACGTAGCGCACCTGTGAAAATTCTATCCTTAGGAGAGTAATGTACTCGCAAATAAGGCTGTTCCAGCCACGATGTAATTCGAGCAAACACATGGCTTTTCAGCCATAGAAATAAAGATTTGTTCGACTGCATGCTCCAGTTATTGACCAATCAAGTACATACTAAAAAAGGTCACACCCCAACGCACGGGGGCTACGCCAAACTAGCATAAACTACACAAGAGAAACTACAAATAAAAAAATATTTACAAGATCACAAGGTACACACCTTAACACACCTTCAAAAAATCACAAAAATACAAGGTACATACACCTTCCAATCAAACTACTGTCGACTAGCACCTTCCCGGAGCAATCGCTCCGTCTCGGAAATAGTTAGCCGAACAATACGCTCAGCAGCTGGGCGCACCACCTCATAATAAGGACCAAAATCTACAGGAACCCCTCGGATAACATGTAGTTGCGCTATAGAATTGAAGTTCACATCTGGGTGCCACAGCCGCACAAATGCAAGACCAACCTGAGCTCCGCAGATAAGCTGATGACGCACGCACTCGCGAACAACTTCCACTCGACGGAAGGTCCTTAGCAGCGTGTTCAGTCGATCAGGTACAATTCCAAATGGATAAAAGGTCCGATGGACTTAAGAGAGAGCTTCTCGGCACGACTCGACAAAAACGTGCACTTGACGCACCCGATACTGTAAAGTCGCCAAGATGACGCCTCTGCTTCGATCAAACCAGAAATTGCAGGCATGGGGATTCGAGCTACTAGACTCGCAAGAAATCTTATTGTTCATCCAGTGACCTTCAGATGCTGCAGGCTCGATAAATGCACAAGCACGGAAAATGTAAGCACACAGCTACTTACACCGAACTAACTCGGGGGCTTGTGGAACTTACACAGCAAACTCTTGGCAACACTGGCCAATTCTTCAATGATGAACACCTTGCAAGGCCTTTAGCTTACGCTCGCCATCCGCAACAGGACCACGGAGAGAAGCGAGCATACTTGTATCTGTCAACAAAGGCACAGCCGAGGGTATAGGAGCACTCGACGGTCCTCCGGCAGAATCAACAACCTGCAAAAGTGCAGAGCACACCAGAGTTTGAGTCACACAGCTGGAGGTCACTCGACGTTTGCATCAAGAAAACACTTTTGAGTGCTCGGGGGATACTGTTGGAACGCGTAAAGATAAACAAAACTTTTTCCTACGCGGTACTTCCAAGATCTAGCCGAGGTAGAAGGCCACGATGATTACCACTAGACGCGCGGTTGCGGATTATTGATGAAGCGCGTCGGGGCAGTGCAGTCCACGATCCGATCCAGCCAGTCCGATCCCGCGAACGTCGAAGTGCTGAACGTACAGCACCTCTGCCGGTATCCACACGTACGAGGAGGAGCTCCGACGGCGGACTGCTAGGTCCGGTGCGACGGCTGGACTGAGTGGAGCTAGGGTTCCCAACGCATGGGAGTGGACTAACGTGCCCGTTGGGCAACCTGCGCCCCTCTTTATATAGCGAATGGTAATGGGCTTCACAACACTTGTGGCCCATTCGCTCTGTGAGTCCGACTCACAAATCAGTCCATTTCCGGTTCGGGTCCAACCCGACCAATACAATTGCTCCCGCTCTTAAGTGTGCGACCCTGCAGGCTCATGGCGACTTGGACACGATTAGAGTCCGACTCTCAATCGATCAATCGGTAGCGGCTCCTAGCAGAACGTGCCGACTCCCAAGTCCCATTGAGTCATGACGACATACCTTTCAATGTGCTATTCATCTTAGTCCCTTTTGCCTCACGATATACCTTGTCGTACTATAGGCGATTAAATAGTCATCCCTTAAATAGTTTGACTCTCTTCTCGGTCCGTGATATATGATTCATCTGACTAACTCTTAGTCAACAGACACAGTTAACAGTTAACTGAGTCGCGCATGGCCATGCTTCCTGAATCATATCACTCGAGAGGGCCCAGAGAATATCTCTCCATTCGGAGGGGCAAAATCCCATATTGATTATCCACATCACGCAGCTTGCTTCTCATTCGACCTGAACTCTGCCTTTATAGCTGCCTTGTCACAAAGAAGCGTTTAACAGAACGTAAGTCGGTGATCCACAACTCGGATGGTGCGACAACCTCAGGTCTAAGGATTACATTGATTGAGACATGCAAATGACGACTTGCTCGTTGCAACTCAATGTGGGTCAGTCCGACTTGCTAAACTCTTTAGCCAAGTCCGTGATCGTTGGAATGGCATCACCATGCCCATGACAAGTGGAACCGTGTCATCAGCCAACACTCACATTAGTCTAGGGTGTGTGTCCAACACAACCTAAATGACCAAGGACAATCTAGTATGAACAACATGAATACATAGTTCCACAATCGAATCACATATTCAATGACATGTATCAGATGATCAAAATAAGGACAACTTAATAACTTTATGAATACATTGGGAATTACATCATACATGATTGCCTCTAGGGAATATTCCCAACAGTCTCCCACTTGCACTAGAGTCAATCATCCTGGCATCATATGCCTAGGCATCTAATGCCCATACCTCTCGTGTGCGCCTCATGCTTAGGCTGTGGTAGCGCCTTTGTCAACGGATCTGCAATGTTTGTATCCGTGTGTACTTTGCATAACTTGATATCACCTTGTTTGACAAACTGGCGAATGAGGTGGTACCGCATGAGTATATGTTTGTTCTTCTGGTGTTGTCTAGGTTCCTTGGCTTGTGCGATAGCACCATTGTTGTCACAATATACGTCCAAAGGATTGGACGCGTCCTGAACCACACCAAGATCTATCAGGAGGTTCCTGATCCAAACAGCTTCCTTTGCCGCCTCCGAGGCAGCAATATACTCAGCCTCTGTTGTAGATGCAGACACCGTATCTTGCTTGGAACTCTTCCAGCTCACAGCTCCTCCGTTCATTACGAACACGTATCCAGATTGCGAACGAGAATCATCTGAGTCGCACTAGTGGAAACAACCCCTCTCGTCCAGGGGGCCAGGGGGCATCTGTCCCGGCTGCAACCAAATCCGGGACAAATGCCATGCATTGGTCCTGGTTCGTGCGCCCGGTGCAACAGAAACAGCCTGGGGGCATTGGTCCCGGTTCGTGGGGGAGATATCGGTTCCGGCTCGTGCCACTGACCGGGACCCATGCCTAGCCACATGCCACGTGGCACGCGCATGAGAATTTGTCCCGGTCCAGGCCACGAACCGGGACCAATGTCCCCCTTCCCCTATATATACTGCCCCCACCCCCCACCCTTCCATCTTTTTTTTGCTTGGAGGTGTGAGAGAGGTGGGTGTTAGTGTGTTTTATTTTACTATGTACACGAGGTGTTCGACAAAATTACCGAGCCACATATAAGCTCCCTGAAAATGGTATCTTCGAACGAGGTTAACAAACTTATCTTTTTCATCTGTAACTGATACGTAAAAAAGTAGTATTTGTCGATGTACTGTGGTCATCTCTGTATTAATATGTTATTGTAATGTATTTTTGATAAACTTCATTAATTATACGATGCAGATGGATGCACGACAGCGATGGATGTACGGTGACCGACGCACTTCCGAATATATGGCAGGCCTGAATGCATTTCTTGCTGTAGCTCAGGCAAACAAATATAATGGCTTCATGTGTTGCCCATGTGTTGATTGTCGGAACGTCAGAGAGCACTCTTCCGAAAGAATCCTTCACGGCCATCTACTTCGGAGAGGTTTCATGCCCAGCTATAATTGCTGGACCAAGCATGGAGAAAGAGGGGTTGTGATGGAAGACGATGAAGAAGAAGAAGAAGATCCTTTGTTCCCTGAATACGACGATACTGCAATGGAAGAGAATGGAGAAGAAGGAGGTGATCAAGAACATGCATCAGAAGAGCCCGATGATGATCTTGGCCGAGTTATTGCTGACGCAAGGGAAGACTGTGAAAATAAATTGGAGAGGTTGAAGCTGGACAACATGTTACAGGATCACAAAAAATTGTTGTACACAAATTGCAAAGATGGTAGCACAAAGCTCGGTACCACACTGGAGTTGCTGAAATGGAAGGCACAGAACGGTGTGACTGACAAGGCATTTGAGAGTTTACTTCAACTAATGAAGCCAAAACTTCCAAAGGATAACGAATTGCCTGAGAGTACGTACGAAGCAAAGAAAGCTCTCTGCCCTCTAGGATTAGATGTGCAGAAGATACATGCATGCATTAATGACTGCATCCTCTTCCGCGGTGAGAAGTACGAGAATTTGGATGAATGTCCGATATGCACTGCACTGCGATATAAGATCAGAGCAGATGACCCTGGTGATGTTGACGGCGAGCCCCCCCCCCCCCCCCCCGTAAGAGGGTTCCTGCTAAGGTGATGTGGTATGCTCCTATAATACCACGGCTGAAACGTCTGTTTAGAAACAAAGAGCATGCGAGGTTGTTGCGATGGCACAAAGAAGACCGTAAGAAAGACGAAAAGTTGAGGCACCCCGCCGATGGATCGCAGTGGAGAAAGATCGAGAGAGACTTCCCAGACTTTGCAGGAGAGGCGAGAAACTTATGGTTTGGTCTAAGTACAGATGGCTTTAATCCTTTTGGGGAGCAGAGCTCTAGTCATAGCACTTGGCCTGTAACTCTATGTATGTACAACCTTCCTCCTTGGTTGTGCATGAAGCGCAAGTTCATTATGATGCCAGTTCTCATCCAAGGCCCGAGGCAACCTGGCAACGACATTGATGTGTATCTAAGGCCATTAGTGGAAGAACTCTTACAATTGTGGGGCAAACCAGGTGTACGTGTGTGGGATGAGAACGAACAAAAGCCATTTGACCTACGGGCGTTGCTTTTCGTAACCATCAATGATTGGCCTGCTCTTAGTAACATTTCCGGACATACAAACAAGGGATACAATGCATGCACACACTGTTTAGATAAGACTGACAATGTTTTTTTGGATAAATGTAAAAAGGTTGTATACCTGGGGCATCGTAGATTTCTTCCGATCAAGCATCCCGTAAGAAAGAAAGGAGGGAAGCATTTCAGAGGTGAGGCAGATAACCGGAAGAAGCCTGAGCTCCGTAGTGGTAATGATATATTCGATATGGTCAAGGACCTAGAAGTAATCTTTGGTAAGGCTGCTGGCAGCCAACCAGTTCCGTACGGCCCTGATAAGCGCGCACCCATGTGGAAGAAGAAATCTATATTTTGGGAGCTACCCTATTGGAAAGTTTTAGAGGTCCGGTCTTCGATCGACGTGATGCATGTGACAAAGAATCTTTGTGTCAATCTGCTATGCTTCCTGGGCGTGTATGGGAAGTCCAAAGATACGCCAGAAGTACGGGAGGACCAGCAACGTATGAAAGACCCAAGCAACAAGCACACAGATACAGGGCGCCATTACTTAAGCAGCTACGCTCTTACTAAAGCAGAGAAGGAAATATTCTTTGAAGTCCTTTACAGTATCAAGGTTCCGTCTGGCTTCTCGTCGAATATAAAGGGGATAATAAACATGGCAGAGAAAAAAATTCCAAAACCTGAAGTCTCATGACTGCCACGTGATTATGACGCAGTTGCTTCCGATTGCATTGAGGGGGCTTCTACCGGAAAATGTTCGAGTACCCATTGTGAAGCTATGTGCATTCATGAACGCAATATCTCAGAAAGTAATCGATCCAGAAATTCTGACAAGATTACAGAGGGATGTGGTCCAGTGTCTTGTTAGTTTTGAGTTGGTGTTCCCACCATCCTTCTTCAACATTATGACTCATCTCCTGGTTCACCTATGTGAAGAGATTCATATTCTTGGTCCGGTATTTCTACACAATATGTTCCCCTTTGAGAGGTTCATGGGAGTCTTGAAGAAATATGTTCATAACCGTGCTAGGCCAGAAGGAAGCATCTCGAAGGGCTATGGAACAGAGGAGGTCATTGGGTTCTGTGTTGACTTTATTCCTGACCTTAAGACAATTGGTGTTCCTGAATCGCGGCATGAGGGGAGACTGAGGGGAAAAGGAACGCTGGGAAAGAAAACAATGATACCTAGGGACGGGCATTCTTTCACCAAAGCACACTAAATAGTTCTAAAAATTCTATGTTCATGGCTACGTATCTCGAGGAACACAAGAATATTGTACGGTCTGCAAACCCGGGGAAGGATGACTCATGGATTAAACGCAAACACATGGAGACTTTCGGAAGTTGGTTGCAAACACATCTTATAAATGACACCACTGTTGAAGATCAGTTGTACATGTTGGCAGGGTCACCATCTTCGACTATTGGGAGTTTTCAAGGGTACGAGATAAATGGGAATACATTTTACACGAGCTCCCAAGATAAGAAGAGCACCAACCAAAACAGTGGTGTTCGCTTTGATACAACAAACGAGAATGGAAAAAATGACACATACTATGGTTACATAGAGGAGATATGGGAACTTTACTATGGACCTTCTTTTAAGGTCCCTTTGTTCAAGTGCAAATGGGTCAACCTGAATGGAGAAGGGGTAAAGGTAGACCCGCTTTATGGAATGACAACAGTGGATCTCAATAATATTGGTTACAATGACGAACCATTCGTCCTAGCCAATGATGTGGCTCAGGTCTTCTATGTGAAGGACATGTCTTCCAGACCGAAGAAAAGAAAAAATAAGGAAACAAATTCATCATACGATGAGCCGAAGCGTCACATAGTTCTCTCAGGGAAAAGAAACATCGTGGGAATCGAGGACACGACAGACATGTCAGAAGATTATAATAAGTTTGTTGAAATTCCACCCTTCACAGTGAAAGCTGACCCCACCATCCCGTTAAATAATGAAGATGCTCCATGGTTACGGCCGAAGCGATCATAAGCAAGGGACAAGGGTTCATGGACCATCTCTACACGAAGAAATTTCAGAAGACTAACAGGGATGTTGTTGGTGATGTGTAATAGTAAACGTGGAATACATGATCATAGTTCTGTTGAAAAAGTGTTCACAAATATTCTGTAATAATAAACGAGATTTTGTTAGCCAAAATGATATTTATACCTATTATGTGATTATGAACGGAGTAGGTGCATGTTTGACCAATAATTTGTATTGACCGGTCAAAAGCTGGCAAGCATTGAGTGCTTGACAACTATGACCAGCCTGACTTCATTATCATCTCAACCAGCGGCCACCCACACACTTTTCTGTTTCTCTCTCCTCCGTATCGTCCATTGAGATGTGCTTTGCACACAGGGACGCTGTAACCAGCCCTGTGTGCAGCCATATGGGCTTTGCCTTATGGGTGTCATATATTCTGCGCAGATATTGCAGGCACACTTCCAAGTGATAGTACCGATACCATCCTGGAGCAAGTTGAGCTTATTTTGCAAGCAAAGCTGCATGACAAACCTTCCTTGAGCACTTCGATGTTACCAACAGTGAACCTCGCAGAGGAAGTAGTAAGAATAATAGAAATGCAGAGATTCTATGTGAAGGACATGTCCTCCAGACTTCGAAGTGATATTACGGATACCATATTGACAGATATCCTTAAAACAGAAATAGATCTTCGGTACTTCTTTAACAGTTATGATAAATTTTTGGACGAGAAACGTCTAGTTGAACAACAAGCTAACTACCTTGGAGTTCAAATGACGCAAAGGGTTGCACCCGTGCGGTTACTTTGGCAAGCTGCTAATGCATACACTCCTGCAATGTAGGTCTTCCGTGTTGCCAGGTACTGAAGGTTCTTGAGATCAGAAATATTAAAGAAATTCCACCACACTATGTTTTGAAAAGATGGCGAAAGAATGCTCAGAGTAAACCTTCGAAGGAAAACTATGGTTTTTCTGTTGTAGACGAAGATCTCAAATTCACCGTGTCAATAAGGTACAACTCGCTTTGTCGAACTTTATATAAATCACCCGGGATGCCTTGTATGCTCTGGACTCACTCGGAAGATCACGAGAGAAAACAAAAAGTGTAAGATATTTATATTCAAATTATATGCAAATGGTAAAATAATTAATAGTTTCAATAGTTAGAATAATTATTTAGTTAAACGAAAAATGGATTTGAATTAGTTATGCAAATTCTAGCATTTTTCATGTTGAAATTTTTGTCAAATTCAAAAGTATATAGAAGTTGTTAATGTGCAAACTTAAACAATTTTCAAATTTTGGCGCTAAAAATTTTTGGGCGCGCAGGGTGCCACCAAAATTCGAAATAAGTTTTGGTCCCGGCCCGTGGTACCAACCGGGACCAAAGGGGCTCTAGTCCCGGTTGGTGGCACGGGCCGGGACTAGAGGCCCAGTTGTATAAATATCTCGGCCCTCTCTCCAGGCCGAGCGACCACCCAGGACAGCGGACATGCCTTCGCGAAGCCCTGCCGGCGGCGGGAACGGGTAGGAAGATCCCGCCGGCGCTGGTTCCGCCGGCGGGGTTGAACTAGGGACGCGTTGTTTCGACACAAATATATATTAAAAAAGGCCCGGGGGCCGTGCTTACATAGGGGGGCGGCGCGGTCACAGGCGGCCGGCCGTGCTTACATATAGGGGGCGGCCGGCCGTTTCATTGGGGGGTGGTGGGTAGCTTAGTCTATTTTGGGGGGGCGCACCGGCGCCGGCCTACTCCTCCTCGTCGGAGGAGATGCAGTGGTAGGGGGGTGCCTGCCACAGGTGGGCAGTCAGCTGGGGCGGGCCCGCCGGTGGCTGCGGAGGCATCGGGGGCGCGTGCGGCGGCGGCGGGGGCAGCTCCTCCGGCTGCGGCGGCGGTGGCGGCAGCTCCTCCGACGACCATACGCCACCGGTCCAGGCCCAGGTCATCCCGTACTCCAGGCCGGGGGGCAGCGGCTGTGGCGGCGGCTGGTCCTCGGACGCCTCCAGCTCGGCGTTCATTGTCTGCCACCAAGGGGCAGGCGCCGAAGGGGGCGGCATGGCTTCGCCGTCGGCGGCAGCGGCGGCCAGGACCTGCTCCCACCGCTTGACCTCGTCCTCGACGAGGGAGCGGCGGGAGGCCTCGTAGGCTTCCTCCAAGCCGGCCTGGAGCTCGGGGTCCTCGTCCTCGGCGATGTTCTCGGCGATGTCCTCCAGGAGCCAAAGCTCCGGCTCCCTACCCGGCGGTGGCGCGGGGTAGTCGGCGGTGCTCACCTCCTGGGCTGTGGGGATGTAGGAGCGACGGCGGTGGTCGTGCTCCGGCTGGAACCAGGTGGCCCAGTAGGGGGAACTCCGCGCGTACGCGCGGTCCCTGAGGAGGTGGGCCGGCAGGAGCGCGCGCCGGCGGTCGATCTCCTCACGCAAGGCCTCGTTGGTCGGGGACGGCGGCACGGGGATGCGCTGCGGGTTCAGGTGCCAGCCGTCCGGGAGGTGGACGTCCGGCCAGAACACCGGCGTGGCGTGGTCCCAGTGCCACTTGGCCTCCTCCTTCCGCACATACCGGCGGAAGCGCTTGCCCTTGGGCGCGGCGCGGGGCGGCGCGCGTGATGCCGGAGGTGGAGCGGGGACGCGCGGCTGCCCGCCAATGCGGACACCTCCCGGGCCGAAGCCGAAGGCCTCCGCCTGTGCGCGGGGGACGACGGCGCCTCTCTGGCCAGCGCCGCTCGAGGACCCGGCCTCGTGCTCGTTCCTGGGGCGCTTGAACCAGCGCGACATGGCGGCTAGGGTTGCGTGGGCTGGGACGCGGCCGGGGTGAATGGGATGTACGGGCGGCGGGGGGCCTTTAAAAAGGACCCGGGGGGGCTGGCATGCCAACCGGCGGCCGGAACGTGGCGGCGGTTGCAGGTGGCCATGAATGCCGGGGGGGAGCCGAGGCGTGCCGTTCGTGGCCACGCGCGCGCGGGGAAGTGGAGGCGCGGGAAGACGAGGCGGCCAGTGGGCCCTTTGACCGCGCATCCCTGTGGTCTTAATTTAAGGGACCGGGCGAGCCAGCCACTAGGCCGCTGGCCAGTGGCCCCTTTGACCCCGCGTGGCCGGTGGCCCCTTTGACCGAATGTAGCCAGTGGGCTTATAATAAAAGACGCGGGCCAGTCGGCCCTTTGACCAAAATGTGGCCAGTGGGCTTAATTAAATACGTGGGCCAGTGGACGCGGTTGGGGAAGGGGAGGCCGGTTGGGGATTGCGGGACATCAGCGAAAAAAATGAAACAAAAAAAACCTGCCGCCGCAGGCAAAGTGGGGGGGGGGGGGAATATTTGTTTTTTCAGAAAAGGTATCCATCCCGGTTCCTAAAACGAACCGGGACGAACTCCCTAGCCATGTTCACCATGTGGGCCATCCCTACCATCCCTGGTCCTGGCACAACCGGGACCAATGGGGGAGGGCCATTTGTCCCGGCCGGCCCATCCCGGTTGCACTACCGGGACAAATGGGCCTTACCAACTGGGACTAATGCCCCTGTTTCCACTAGTGTCGGTGAGATAACTCGCATCCGTGTAACCCTTTACACTGAATTCCTCATCACCTCCATAAACTAGGAACATTTCCTTAGTCCTTCTCAAGTACTTAAGGATGTTTTTAACCGCTGCCCAGTGGGCTTCGCCAGGGTCAGCCTGGTATCTGCTCGTAACACTTAGAGCATAGGAAACATCTGGCCTAGTACAAATCATGGCATACATGATGGATCCGATTGCCGAAGCATACGGGATCACACTCATCCGACTTCGCTCATCAGTCATCGAAGGACACTGGGTCTTGCTAAGTTTTATGCCATGGGACATCGGTAAGAATCCTTTCTTGGACTCTTCCATTTTGAATTTCTTCAAAACTTTGTCCAGATATGTACTCTGACTCAATCAAATGATCCGCCTCGATCTATCTCTATAGATCCTGATTTGTCGGGGGGTTACCCCCGAGTAGGGGTAAGGCAAGTGCTAAAGGCAAGGTCAAGATAGCTGTTTGACTGAGTAGGCTGGCTACCCGGTACTTGCTACCCGGTAGACAGCTAACCGGCCGTACCCACTAATGGCCAGGAGGAAGAATCAAGGAAGTTATGTTCCTCCGAATAGAGGAGTTGATCCGAGTAGAGGGAGTGGCTTCCTACTCGGACCAGAAATCAATGGAGCCGTTCTGACAAAGGATCCCGCGTATCCTGCGTCCGTAAGGCGTGCGGTTCAACTTACGGAGCGCGTGATTATCCGCGCTCCGGCGTGGCTACAGTACGGTAGGCGCCTGTCTAGTCCTGTCACTGACAGAGGGGACAGGGCTAGGGGCCTACCCTATCTCACTGACAAGGGTGGACAGGTCCCATCTCCGAACGGCGCGACGACTTACGGTGCAAGCGTCAGCAGGAACCCGGAGGCGTGCGCGGTTCTGCAGTGCTCCTGTCCCATCAAGCTGTACCTTTTAGTCTTATTCTATCCGGCTGGGCACCAGTATATAAGGTGCCCTGCCCCCTCCTGTGCGAGGGTCGACACTCTGGATTGCTTCACTACTCACAGAGAGAACTAGAGAGAAGAGCGGCTACTCGGCTGAAGGCCTGAATTGTACTGTGGCTACTCGGTAAACACACATATAAAGAGAGAGGCAGGAGTAGGGGTGTTACCTCCACACGAGGGCCCTGAACCTGGGTAAGATCGTGTTGTTTGCAGTGTTTGTGACTTACCACATGAAGCACCTCCAGCATCCATCAGCCCCAACTTTAGCCATCCCATGGCATCTGCCGTGATACCACCACGACAGTTGGCGCCCACCATGGGGCAGACAGAGGCGCTGGCTGGAGTCCATGTTCGGACGGGACTCATTTCTGCTACTGGGGAGCGCGTGGTCTATGGCCTTGTCCACAGATTCGGCTCCTTCGACTTCGTCACCGACAACGCCGGAGATTTCGGCGGGAGGCCCATACCGGCAGGCGGCTCGGTGCTCTCCTTCGGCTCGCACCTCATCTACGTCGCCACCGCCGTCGTCCGCGAGTTCCCAGAGGAGGTGCTAGTCACGGAGGATCCTCCTGCCGTGCTCGCTGCCCGCGGAAATCCGACTGGCTGCTCTGCGGACAGCGTGGAGGTGATGATGACCGGCCTGGCTACCGATGCCGGGAAGGGCGCGGCTGCTGCCGCGGAGGTCATCGAGGATCTTGCTGGCCCGAGTGTTGGCCAGAGGGTCCACAAGCCCTACGAGAAGGACTCCAACATCCCTCTCTCCACTACTCCGACGATACCGGCATGCGCCGTGCGGATGGGCATGCCGCCTCCCACCGAGATCGAGCTCCTGACCATGAGGGCGCAGCTCGACCGACAGCGTCAGGAGCTGCTCGCCGAGCACCTGGATCTTGAGAAGGTTAGGCTCGAGCTTAGCCTAGACCAGAACGAGTACAACAAGGCCCATGGCTTTACTCCTGCAGTTAGGAAGCCTAGCAAGGTAGGCGCTACGCGTCGCAACTTAGGCGCCGAGATGGCGACGGTTGGTGAGGCTCCTAGCCGGTCTGCCACCGCAAACACCGCTACCAGGCCCAGATACAGCACCCCCGCCAAAACACTTAGAGCTGCAGAGGCTGTAGCTGCTGAGTTGCCAAACCTTGCCGGCGACGCGCACGCTAGGTAGCAGGAGAAGCTCAATGAGTTAGTGCTAGAAGCTTCTAGGCAGAATGAGGAGTTCCGGAAAGCCAATCCGGGTGCCGGTGCTTCTTAGGTTGTGCACTCGCATGCGGTCAGATATACGGATCAGGCCTCATCGCCGCATCCCAACCGTGAGAGGGACCAGATGTGCGCTCTGGGAAGAGTAGACAGATGCAGGTGTACGACCCGGCTCTCGCCGCGAAACAGCGCGATGTGCCGCGAGAGTCCGGTCAAAAACACACTACTGCAGGAGCAGGCTATCAAGCCCATAAAGCTCACAGCAAGGGGCAAGACGGAGACAACGCGGGGCCTTCTCGGCGTCCTGCTGCTCAGCCTACTCGACAGAGGACGCAGCAGCCTGCTGCAGCACAGCCGCGTGCGGCTGCGCCAGCAGCCAACCCCGTGGTGCAACCCGCTGTTGTACAGGAGAACATGTATGATGATGGCTACTCGGCGATGGGGCTAGCCGGCTATGCTGACCCAAGGAATGTTGCTGATCGCCTGGGTGAGCGCATGTTGGAGCCCAGTGATTCCAGGTTCAAGCTGGACCGGATCAATTTGTCCGTGCAACTCGAGAACAAGGGGCCGCCTGGGCCAGAATGCTTTGGCCCTCGCATCATGAACGAGCCGTCCGTGAACCACTTCCAGCTGGCCAGGGGGACCAAGTGCTACTATGGCAGCACCAAGCCGGAAGACTGGTTGAGTGACTATGTCACATCCGTGCACATTGCAGGCGGCAACCGGAGATGGGCTGTGCGGTATGTTCCGCAGATGCTTGAAGGTCCAGCTCGGACTTGGCTCAACAACCTGCCCAAGGACAGTATCAATTGCTGGCTGGACTTCTCGGAGGCCTTTATCAGCAACTTCACCAGCACTTTCAAGAGGCCAAATAGGCCGCACAAATTGTCCGCTTGCAAGCAGCGGGAAGACGAGACCGACCGCGAGTATCTTACACGGTGGAGCACCTTGAGGAACACCTGTGAAGGTGTGAATGAGGCCCAGGCCATCACTTGGTTTGCGCAGGGTTGCAGGCATGGCCGCATGTTGTGGCAGAAGCTGCAGCGCGAGATGCCGAGTACTCTCGCTGAGACCATCAAGATCGCGGACATGTATGCACTCGGCGATCCAACTCAGCCTCTGATGGACTCCCCCGAGCCGAGAAGGAACTACAACAGCAACAAGCTCAATGATTTCGGCAACAAGCGCAGAGGTGACTGGATTGATACTCGGTATGATCCCGAGGAGGTGAATGCTGTGACTATGGCTGCTGGGAGTAGCCAAAGGCAAAAAACTGCTGGAGCCCAGTACGGGCAAAACCAGAATCAGGGCCAGGACATCAAGAAGCCGTACAATGCTCCCCAGCAGGGTAGCGGCAACTCGGATCCTGCTCCGAACTTTGTCTTTGGGAGCATGAGGGATGGGCCGTGCAGCTTCCACACTCGGCATCCGGCCAGGCCAGCCAACCACACTAATCGGCAATGCAGCTGGTGGGAGCAGATCAAGAATGAGGGCTTGCCCCCTCCTCCTCCTCTGCCAGCTGCGAATGCCAATGTGCAGCCAGCTCGAGCACCTGCTCCTCGGCCTGCAGCCTTCCCGAGAAGAGATAACGTGAACCAGGTGGCTTTAGGAGCCAACCGCAACTTCGACAACGACCGCTACCGCAACAACAACAACAACCGCAACCGCAACTTCTACACCTGCAACAACAACAGGAACAACAACAACAACAACAACCAAGGTAAAAACAACAACGGCAACAATGGCGGTGGAGACCGCAACCAGTAACAGGAACACCACGAGAGCTATATGATCTTCACCTCCGAGCCCGCCGACAAGCAGTCTCTGCACAGGCGCGCGATGGAGGTCAACGCCGTGATTCCTGCTGTGCCCCACTACCTGCACTGGTGCAACCAAGAGATCACTTGGTCCAGAGCTGATCATCCCAGGGTGATGCCCAACCCGGGTAGCTATGCTTTGGTGGTGGATCCCACCTTCTTGGGTGCTCAGAAGAACGTCAGGTTCAGCAAGGTACTGATTGACAACGGCAGCAGCATCAACATTGTGTATAGAGACACACTCGAGAAGCTCGGGATGGCCGAGAACATGCTGCTACCCAGCAAGACCACTTTCCATGGCATTGTGCCGGGAGTGTCTTGCTCTCCGATCGGCCGCGTCTGGATAGACGTCCTATTCGGCACCAGGGAGAACTGCCGCACTGAAAGCTTGGCCTTCGAGGTGGTTGACCGCCAGAGCCCATACCATGCCCTACTCGGAAGGCCTCCTCTCAGCAAGTTCATGGCTTCAACCCATGCTGCGTACTTGAAGATGAAGATCCCTGGTCCCAATGGAGTGATCACCATCTCGGGTGACTACAAGAAGTCCATGGAGTGTGCCTCTGCTGGTTCCCAGCTGGCGGAATCCATGGTCATTGCTGCCGAGAAGAAGAAGATGTACGAGGTGGTGGCTATAGCGCAAGCAGCGCAAGGTGGTGCGCCTGGCATGCCGAGTTCCCAGTACGGGACTGCGTTCCAGGCGTCCCGGGAGACAAAGAAGGTCCAGGTCGATCATGAGTTCCCAGACCGCGTTGCCATCATTGGCGTCGGGTTGGAAGAGAAATAGGAAAGCGAGCTCATCCACTTCCTCCGTGAGAATCGGGACGTGTTTGCCTGGTCCAATGAGGATTTGCCGGGTGTCCCGAGGGAGTTGGTTGAGCACTCGCTACATGTGCGGCATGATGCCAAGCCAGTGAAGCAGGCGATGCGCCTCTTTGGTGATGAGAGGAGAAAAGCTATTGGTGACCAGATCACCAAGTTGCTGATAAGCAACTTTATTATGGAGGTTTTGCATCCGGACTGGCTAGCCAACCCGGTTATGGTTGAGAAGAAGAAGGAGGACCCCAAGGCGGATACCGCTTGGCGCATGTGCGTGGACTACACCGACCTGAACAAGGCCTGCCCCAAGGATCCCTTTCCGCTACCCCGCATAGATCAGGTGATCGATTCCACTGCTGGTTGTGAGCTTTTGTCTTTCATAGATGCCTACTCTAGTTTTCATCAGATAGCTCTCAACCCTACTGATCAAATAAAGACTGCCTTTATTACCCCGTATGAGGCTTATTGCTATCGTGTCATGTGCTTTGGGTTGCGGAATGCTGGGGCTACCTATCAGAGATGCATGCAGAAATGCTTGCATGATCAAATTGGCAAAAATGTGCAGGTGTACGTAGATGACATTGTCATCAAAACGAATAAAACACATACTCTGCTTAGTGACATTGAGGAAACATTTGCCAACTTGCGCAAGTACAAGATGAAGTTGAATCCGACTAAATGCACCTTTGGCGTCCCGGCTGGCAAGCTTCTCGGCTTCTTGGTATCCATTCGGGGCATTGAGGCCAATCCTTCAAAGATAAAAGCTATAGAGAGCATGTCTTTGCCGAGATCCCTGAAGGATGTGCAAAAGTTCACTGGTTGCTTGGCTTCTCTAGCCGCTTCCTGGGCAGAATGGGCGAGAAGGCCTTGCCCCGGTATCAGTTGATGAAGAAGAGCGACAAGTTCGTCTGGACACCGCAAGCTGATGTGGCATTCAAGGAGCTGAAAGCCATGCTGGGTAGCGCTCCCATCTTGGCTAGTCCGCTACCCAAAGAGCCAATGCTGTTGTACATTGCTGCGACCAACCGAGTGGTCAGTGTTGTGATTGTGGTGGAGAGGGAACAGGAAGGCAAGACTGTGCAGCGGCCAGTATACTATCTTAGTGAAGTGCTGTCTAGCTCCAAGCAGAACTACCCGCATTACCAGAAGATGACTTATGGCGTGTACCTGGGCGCCAAGAAGCTGAAGCACTATTTCCAAGAGCATCCCATCACTGTGGTGAGTTCTGCTCCCATCTCGGACATCATGGGAAATAAGGAGGCAAGTGGCAGAGTAGCCAAGTGGGCAATCGAGCTAGCCGCGTACGCTCCTGCGTATGCGAGAAGAGAAGCCATCAAGTCTCAGATCCTAGCAGATTTTCTGGTGGATTGGGCTGAGGTGCAATATGAGCCTCCTACTCCGGTAGCCAACTACTGGAAGATGCATTTTGATGGCTCCAAGGTGAAGGAGGGCTTGGGTGCTGGCGTGGTGCTCACGTCACCCAAGAGAGATCAACTCAAGTACGTGCTGCAAATTCACTTCAAGGCATCCAACAATGTAGCAGAGTACGAGGCTGTGGTACACGGCTTGAAGGTGGCCAAGGAGGTTGGCGTGCAGCGCATTATATGCTATGGCGACTCGGATCTGGTTGTGCAGCAAGTTTCAGGCACTTGGGATGCTCTGGATGCCAACATGCCTTCATATCGGTTTTTGGTGCAAACCATGACTGGCTTCTTTGAAGGATGCGAGTTCAAGCACATACACCGAGCAGAGAATGAGACAGCTGATGAGCTCTCCAAGTTGGGGCCTTCTCGGCATTACATCCCGGCTGGGATTGCCTTGGAGCATTTGAGAAAGCCATCTATCAAGCCATCCCCCAACTCGGAGTCTATATTCGTTCCTTCTCTGCCTAGTGAGGAAGCTGTTCCCATGGAGATTGACTAGGAGGTTGCAAAAGAGAACCCGGGGACTGTCGTCGCCATCCCGGGGACTGGCACCTGCAACCCAGGGACTGTCCCTTCTTACTCGGGGACTGCCCCTCCTAACTCGGGGACTGTCGCATTCATTGAGGGGGTCCTTGTTGCGTGCACGAGGTCTCGGGGACTCATCCCCAACTCAGAAGAAGAAGAAGTGGTGGCTGATCCAATGGAAGTGGACGAACCAGTGTTTCCCATCCGGGGGACACCGAGTTGGGCTTTGCCCATATTATCCTTTCTAAAGGACGGCACCTTGCCGAGTAATGAGGTTACCTCGAGGAAAATTCAGAGAAGATCCAAGGGCTATACAATCTTCAGAGATGTGCTGCATAAAAGAAGTCCTACTGGCGTGCTGCAGCGCTGTGTAGAGCCAGAAGAAGGAGAGGAAATTTTGGTGGAGATACACCAAGGAGAATGCGGGCATCATGCCTCTTCTCGGGCTCTGGTCAACAAGGCTTTTCGGCATGGCTTCTTTTGGCTCACTGCATTGAAGCAAGCTGAATATATTGTGAGAAAGTGCAATGGCTGCCAAAGATTTGCAAGTAAGATTCATATGCCCACTTCCGAGTTGAAGACCATTCCCATTACTTGGCCATTTGCTGTTTGGTGCTTGGATATGGTGGGTCCTTTCAAGCCAGCTAGAGGCAACATGACTCACATCTTGGTCATGGTTGACAAGTTCACAAAGTGGATCGAGGTGAAGCCTATTCGGAAATGTGATGGAGTCACTGCTGTGAGTTTCCTGAAGGATGTGATCCTGAGATATGGCTACCCGCACAACATTATCACTGACAATGGCACAAACTTTGCTGAGGGTGTGTTTGCGAGGTTCTGCAGAGATAAGCACATTCGGCTAGATGTTGCATCTGTTGCGCATCCCGCCTCCAATGGGCAAGTGGAAAGAGCAAATGGCATGGTGCTATCAGGCATAAAGCCAAGGTTGATTGAGCCGCTGCTGAAAACACCTGGGTGTTGGCTAGACGACTTGCCAGCGGTGTTGCGGAGTCTAAGGACTACCCCTAACCGGTCAACCGGCTACACGCCATTCTTACTGGTTTATGGAGCTGAGGCCGTGTTGCCCACTGACCTAGAGCATGACTCGCCCCGTGTAACGCTCTACACTGAGGCAGAGGCTAGAGAAGGTCGAGAAAATGACGTTGACCTGCTAGAAGAAGCAAGAGAGCTAACTCTGTCACGTTCAGCTGTTTACCAGCAAAACTTGAGGCGTTATCATAGCCGGAAAGTGAACCCAAGGTTTTTCCGAGAAGGAGACATGGTGCTTAGGCTCGTGCAGCGCACAGCCGGGATGCACAAGCTTTCCCCTCCGTGGGAAGGGCCTTTCATTGTGAGCAAGGCCTTGCACAATGATGCCTATTATCTAATCGACGCACAGCCAGCTCAGAAGAACAGGCCGGATAGGGCTGGAGAGGAATCCAAGCGCCCTTGGAATGTAGCTCTACTTCGACGTTTTCACTCATGAGCAAACTATGTATGTATCTCCTTATCCGAGTTAAAACTCCTATTCGGCAATCTGAAATTGAACTCGGGGACTGCCCTCGTCCAAATTGTTCCTTGTGTTTACTCTGTTTTGCTTCGTCTATTCGGTTGAACCACTTAGAATTTCAAAAGCATACAAAGTAGTGTGTTTAAACTCACCGGACACTCTGCGACTCTGCTGCTGTCCGCAACCTGGCTTCATGGCAAGCCAGAGAACAAGCCAAAGAGTCAATGAACACATGAAAAATTGCAAAGGAAAGGAAGCGTGTGGCAACCGAGTAGAGAGTTTTTTTTACTGTTTTTTCTTTTCGGCTAAGTGGTGGGCAGCGTTACTATGATTTTTTCTAAGTGGCTAAGTATTTGAAACTCCAACTTTGAACTCTTGTGACTCGACTACCAACAAAGCAACAAGTTGCAGGTAAGAGCTGAGATAAAAAGGAAGAGCGGATAAAACATGCGACTCGGGGACTTGCATATTAACGCAACCCGGCATTGAGCCAGAGTTGCTAAGAACTTCAACTGAGAGTAAAATTGAGTAGCAACAAAAGACTTAATAAGTTTGATACATGTGCACCCGGCATCCCGGGGATCTGATAAAAAGTTAAGATAAGTTTTTCAGGCAGCAGCAGTGTCGTCTGTGGCAGCGTTGTCCCCGTCAGTCTTCTCGGCGTTGGCGCTCTCGGCATCCGTTTCAGTGTTGGCGTTGGCGGCTGGCTCTGAGGTTGCCGTGGCAACGGAAATGGGATCCGTGGCCGAGGTCGATGCAGCAGCCTGGAAGCTGTTGCTGGTTGCGCCCAACTCGGGGGCCGCTTGCTGGATCACCATCTCGGTGGTGATGGTGGGCTCCTCAGCGTTAGTTTGTGGTTGCTCGATGTCGGCGTCAACCTTGCCCTTTCCCTTCTCGGCGGCTCCTTTCGCGGCACCCTCTTCGAAGAAGCTCAACTCATGCATCTGACTCGGTGTCCTCATCTTCATCGTCGTCCTCTTCCTCAGCTTCAGTATCTGGCTCGGGGAGGCCCTCGATGAAGGTGGCGGTGTCCGCGTAGGAGGCTATCTCGTAGGCTACCCTCTTCCGGCGGGCAACACAGTCGGGATCCTTGCTCCACTTGGAATCTTCGCGCATCTCGAGGATCCTATCGAGGTCGAGGTTCTCGTACCAGCTTGTGATAAAGTGAAGTAGCTGGTCCGCTCCTGCCCGAGCTGCAGAGCCGCGCCACTTCTTCAACTCGACCTTCACGCCATCCAGCTTCCCGGCGATGTCGATTAGGCTGTTGGGCGCGGATTCGTACGGCCAGAACAGGTCATGGATTTTGTAGGCAGTGGACACCATGGTGGTGCCCAAGCCCCTGAGTTGGCGAAGCTGGGTCTTGATGCTCAGGAGGTTGTCATTGACACTGGACTTGGTGTCAATGGGCAACCCGGATGCAGCTCGGAGCTCTTGTGCCTTAGTCAAGGCAGGAGTGCTGGCGGCGCGGAGACTAGGGAAGATATATGGAAGAGAAACCAGTAAGAATTGGGAAGAGAGGCAGAGAAGAGAGAAAGCCAGATAGAAAAAAGAATTGAGAGGAGAAATAGCCAGATGCAGAGAAGAGAAGACTTACTTTTGAGATACACCAGCAACGCGTCCAGCTTGATCTTCCAGTCCTCCTCGTCAGCAATATGCCGGTCCTCAATCTGGCGTGCATTGGCGAGCTGGAGCATGAGTTGGGCGTTATGCTTCTTCACCACCGAGAGCTCCATCTCGAGCGTCTTCTCTCTGGCTTTGGCTGTTGTCTTGGTCTCCAAGGCATCCTCAAGAGCTGATTTCAACTTCACTTGCATCTCTTCGAACTCGGCGCGCTCGGCGTCGCGCTCCTTCTTGAGATCTGCATCTCGGGTGGCCAGCTGCTGCTGCACCTCGGCAAGCATCAAGCAGTTGAGATGCTCCTCCCGGAATTTCTTGTACTCTTCTGCAAAGAGAATAGCAGGGTTAGCAGAGTAACCAAGTAAAGGAAGATGCAATGATAGAGTAGCTGGCAACTCACCTTCCAGTTACTTGATCTTGCTCTCGGCTGAGGAGGAGAAGACATGGCAGTGTTCTTGCTGCTCCTTCAGTTCTTTGAATTTCCCTGCAGAGTAAACAGAGTTAGAGCAAAAAGCAAACGCGGGCGTAAACACAAAATGCACAAACCGAATAGCTGAAATCTTACTCTCTATTTCAGAAAGTTGGAGAGCGCGGTCCAGTGCCGCCTGCTCCAGTGCTGCGTCATCTTTGCGCTCGGCCTCAAGAGCCGCGATGCGGTTCTTAGCCACGCTGTGGTTCCAGAGCAGCCGGCGGAAGATATTGGTCCGCTTCAGGAGGCTATTCTGTGGAAAAGAAGAAAAAGAGTTAGAGGTTTTTGGAAGATTTGGCCCGAGAAGACGGCAACTCGGTTGAGCACCCGTCTACTCGGCCCGAATCTCGGGGACTGGGGAATAGCTAAGAGGAAAAGAAGAGAAGAAGAAAAGAAAAACTGCAACTCGTCGTCCTCATGCTTGGTATCCTCTACAGAGAAGAGAAAAGGGATTCAGAAACAGAAAAGGAAATAAGAGCGCGCTACTCGAGATCAGAAAGGTGAACTTGGTCACCTTCGTCGTCCTCGGACCAATCCCGGATGGACGCATCAACTCGGTGCTTACCAGGCTGAGTAGCATGTGGGATGCAGAGCGTGTCCTGGGTGTCGTAGGCCTTCTCGTCATCCTCTTCCCGGTCATCGTGCCAGTTGCCCTCGAAGACCTCCTCATCTTCCTCTAGCTGACGATCAATGTGCTGTGAAGGGAAACAAATGACACAGTGAGCTGAGTTCTCGGCTATGGAGTTCTACCCGGTATAGCATGCAAACACAAAGCATATGAGGCTAAGGGGCCCTACTCGGAACAACATGCAAACACAAAGCATATTTGGCTAAGTATTTCTACCCGACAAGGCATGCAAACACAAAGAATAAAAAGCCAACAAGTTAGTTACGATGTTCTACTTGGTGCAGCATGCAAACACTAAGCATACAAAGCTGAGAAACCATCTACTCGGTATCAAAGTGCAGAGGTAAAAGCACAGAGTACTAACCTATCCAATGCGCTTGGTGCAGCTATACGGCTCGAAGCCATACAGCCAATCGTCCTTCAGCGTGGTGTGCATGATGGACCTGGCCCAGAAAGCCACCTCCGACTTGGTGAGCTCGAAGGTTGTGGTCCTTGTGCAGTCACGGGGTCCCCCCATGTAGCACATCTTGTGCGAGCGGCGCTGAAGCGGGAGTACCCAGTGCGAGATCCAGCAGGCAATTGGATCATCATGGAGCAGCCCCTCCTCGCGCAACTCGGAGAGGCGTCGCTCAACCTGGATGACGTCCTCGACGGTGGCCCTCGGGTGGTAGCCCCAATTCTGCTGAGTTGGCAGGGTGTTCTTGAACTTGGGAAGGCCTATCCGGTCCTGGATCGGCTTCCCGACTTCGGTGGCTACGTTCTTCACGTAGAGGAAGCTGCGCTGCCACTTGCGCACAGATTCCAGTCCCTTGGCTCGGGGATGGCTACCAGTGGTTCGTTGAAGCATCATCGCGCATCCCGTCTGGGTCATGGCGCGGGCGCTATCTGTTTTACCCGGATTGGAGATGCTTTGTTTGCGGAAAAAGAAATAGTGTGCCCATGTGTGGATTGTTCGGTACACGCCAAGGAAAGCCTCACACACCACGGCGTGGGTGGAGAGCATGACGAGGGAATTGGGTGGAAGATGGTGTGGCTGAAGGCCAAAATGGTTGAGAAATTTGGCGAAGAAATCAGAAACCGGAAGGCCGAAGCCACGCTTGAAGTGCGCAAGAAAGACCACATACTCGTCCTTCTCAGGCTTGGGTATGATTTCCGTACCTGGATGGCGGCAAGTCACGCCGGGAGGCACACGGCGCGTGTTCACGAGCCATTGGCAGTCCTCGGCGGTGACCTCGGAGCCTTCCCAGCCGGCGCGAGCGGCGGCATCATCGTCTCCATGGGCAGCCATCGCGACAGAGATGCGCGGCGGAGATTGGAAGTGGAGGCGCTAGTGGGAGGTGCGAATCGGAGTTTGGAGGCTCTGAGATCTCTCTCTGTCTCTCCGGCGGCGCGTGGGGCAGCGGCGCGGCAAGCGGTTGCGGTGGCGGTGTGCTCGACGGCGGCGGAGAGACGAAGGGGCAGGGGATTGAAGTGAGCAGGAAAGAGAAGAGGAAGGCCTCGAGGGGGTATTTATCTCTCCCTCGAGTCGCTGTTACCAGCGGAATATTCGGGATCAATCGTGCACAGAGATCGTGCGGTGTGGGCTGCGCGCCGGTTAGAAACGCACACAACGCATATTGCGCGCGTAACGGGCGCAGTTAATCCCACGTCGAGATCGTGGGCGATTTAGTGCGGTTGAAGTGACTTAACAGGCTAGTGGGCCCGAGGTGCAGTTATTGGCGCGTGGCCTGCAGTGTCCCAGGCACCGAGGCGTCAGGGGTACGGGGGCGTGACATGTGCCCTGTAGAGACACTGAGAAGGTGATTCGCTCTGATTCAGCGGGATTGTGTTTCGAAATTTCTCTAAGTCATTTTACTCGGCATCACCAAAGGAGGGTGCTGCTACTCGGAGAAGTGGAGATTCAAGCAAGGGTTAAGGACCTCCCGGAGAGGCTACTCGGCCTTTTGCAGTATGAAGACAAGATTTGTTTTTAAGCTGGCAGGGCCCAGTGAACAAGTTCGCAGGACTCTACCAGCTTCGGGGACTAATGTCGGGGGGTTACCCCCGAGTAGGGGTAAGGAAAGTGCTAAAGGCAAGGTCAAGATAGCTGTTTGACTGAGTAGGCTGGCTACCCGGTACTTGCTACCCGGTAGACAGCTAACCGGCCGTACCCACCAATGGCCAGGAGGAAGAATCAAGGAAGTTATGTTCCTCCGAGTAGAGGAGTTGGTCCGAGTAGAGGGAGTGGTTTCCTACTCGGGCAAGAAGTCAATGGAGCCGTTCTGACAAAGGATCCCGCGTATCCTGCGTCCGTACGGCGTGCGGTTCAACTTACGGAGCGCGTGATTATCCGCGCTCCGGCGTGGCTACAGTATGGTAGGCGCCTGTCTAGTCTTGTCACTGACAGAGGGGACAGGACAGGGCTAGGGGCTCACCCTATCTCACTGACAAGGGTGGACAGGTCCCATCTCCGAACGGCGCAACGACTTACGGTGCAAGCGTCAGCGGGAACCCGGAGGCGTGCGCGGTTCTGCAGTGCTCCTGTCCCATCAAGCTGTACCTTTTAGTCTTATTCTATCCGGCTGGGCACCAGTATATAAGGTGCCCTGCCCCCTCCTGTGCGAGGGTCGACACTCTGGATTGCTTCACTACTCACAGAGAGAACTAGAGAGAAGAGCGGCTACTCGGCTGAAGGCCTGAATTGTACTGTGGCTACTCGGTAAACACACATATAAAGAGAGAGGCAGAAGTAGGGGTGTTACCTCCACACGAGGGCCCTGAACCTGGGTAAGATCGTGTTGTTTGCAGTGTTTGTGACTTACCACACGCGGCTACTCGCCGTGTGATCCCTCCCCGAGCACCTCCAGCGTCCATCGGCCTCAACTTTAGCCATCCCATGGCATCTGCTGTGATATCACCACGACATGATTCCTAATATGTAAGTCGCCTCACCCAAATCCTTCATTGAGAAAACTCCTTTCCAATGATTCTTTGGTTTCTTGCAACATCATGACATCATTTCCAATCAGTAATATGTCGTCCACATATAAGATTAGTAAATTTACTTTGCTCCCACTAAACTTCTTGTATAAACAAGAATCATGATCGCTCTTGATGAAGCCAAACGATTTGACTACCTCGTCAAAGCGAATGTTCCAACTCCGAGATGCTTGCTTCAACCCATAAATGGATTTCTGAAGTCTGCATACCTTGTCAGCATTAGCCGGATCGACAAAACCTTCGGGCTGTATCATATACACGTCCTCAGTTAAATTTCCATTAAGGAAAGCCGTCTTGACATCCATCTGCCATATCTCATAGTCGAAATAGGCTGCTATGGCTAACATGATCCGAATTGATTTAAGCATCGCTACAGGCTAGAATGTCTCGTCGTAGTCAACTCCTTGAACCTGTCGGAACCCCTTCGCGACAAGTCGTGCTTTATAGACGGAAATATTTCCATCCATATCAATTTTCTTCTTAAAGACCCATTTGCACTCGACGGGTCTTGCACCGTCAGGCAGATCAACCAAATTCCAAACTTGGTTTTCATCCATGGACTTTAACTCGGATCTCATGGCTCCAAGCCATGACTCGGAATCAGATCCCACCATCGCTTCCGAATAAGTTGCCGGCTCATTACTGTCTAACAGTAAAACATCACGAGCATTTTGTAATATGGCAGATCTCCGCGGTTTGGGTGCTGTTACCGGTGTAGGTACCACGACCGGCTCAGCCTCCAAGGCACTCGCCGACTCTCCCCTAGCCGGTTCCTCTCGACTTTCTTCGAGTTGCACTGTGCTCCCACTGACTTCCCGACCGAGAAACTCTTTCTCAAGGTAGACACCATTCCGAGCGACAAACACTTTGCCCTCTTCCCGGTTGTAGAAGTAGTACCCCAAGGTTTCCCTCGGATACCCCATGAAAATACACTTATCCGACTTGGGCGTGAGCTTGTCCGACTGAAGTCGCTTGACAAATGCTTCACAACCCCAAATCTTAAGAAAAGACAAACTTGGCTTTTTGCCAGTCCACATCTCATGCGGTGTCTTCTCTACTGACTTTGATGGTACTCTGTTTAGTGTGAACGCTGCAGTTTCTAGACAATAACCCCAAAATGATAAATGTAGATCTGTCCGACTCATCATTGATCGTACCATGTCCAACAAGGTCCGATTTCTCCGTTCCGATACACCGTTTCTCTGCGGTGTACCTGGCGGAGTGATTTGAGGAACTATTCCACAATTCTTTAGATGGTCATCAAACTAATGGCTCATGTACTCGCCTCCACGGTCCGACCGTAGAAACTTTATTTTCTTGCCGAGCTGATTATGTACCTCACTCTGAAATTCCTTGAACTTTTCAAAGGCTTCCGACTTGTGTTTCATTAAATAGATATATCCATACCTACTCAAATCATCAGTGAAGGTAATGAAGTACTCATAACCACCTCTGGCTGTCGTGCTCATTGGACCACATACATCACTATGTATTAGTTCCAACAAGTCGGATGCCTTTCACAACTCCTTGCAAAAGGTGTCTTGGTCATTTTTCCTAGTAGGCATGATTCGCATGTCTCGAATGACTCTAAGTCAAACGAAGTTAGAAGTCCATCATCATGGAGCTTCTTCATGCGCTTCCAACTTATATGACCAAGCCGACAGTGCCAAAAGTAAGTCATATTCAGATCATTTGGTTTCAACCTTTTAACATTTATGTTATAGACCGATTCACCATCAAGATTCAAAATAAATAACCCGTTCTGAACGGGTGCAAAGCCATGAAACATATCTTTCAAATATAAAGAACAACCATTATTCTTAATATTCGACTCATAACCTTGTCTCATCAAACATGAGGCGGAAATAATGTTTCGACTAAGCACTGGAACATAATAACAATTATTTAGCTCCACTAAAAATCCTGATAGTAAATGAAGTTGCATCGTGTCGACTTCCAACTCAGCGACTCTCGCCTTGTTGCCGACCCGAATATCAACCTCTCCTCTTGCCACGCTCCTAGTTTTTACCAGTCCCTGCAATGAGTTGCATATGTGAATAACTGATCCGGTATCATATACCCAAGAACTATTAGGCGCATCAGCAAGATAAATGTCTATAACACTGCACACAAGCGTACCTGAGTTGGAAGTCACACCTCCACTCTTGGCTCTGTCAGCCCAATACTTGGTGCAGTTCCTCTTCCAGTGGCCATCCTGCTTGCAATAGAAGCAATTGGCTCCGGCTGTAGGAGAAGGCTTAGTTTTTGAGGAAGCGCTCTGGACAGGGCCATGGGCGTTGCCTCCTGACTTATCCTTCTTCTTCTTAGTCTAAGAACTCTTCTTGAACTTAGCCTTATTCTGCACCATCAACACTTGACTGGCGTCTTTCTTGATATCAGCCTCTGCTGTTTTGAGCATCCCATGTAATTCAGTGATACTCTTATCCATACCATGCATATGGTAGTTCGAGATGAACGAACCATACGCACTAGAAAGAGAGTTCAGAATTATATCAGTAGCGAACTCTTCGCTAATTGGGACGCCCAGCCGATCCAGATACTGAATGTAACCAATCATCTTGATTTCATGCGGACTCAGTGGATCGCCATCTTTCAGCTTACAGCCCAGCAAACCTTGAGAGACTTGATACCTCTCGGTCTTTGCCTGAGCCTGGAACATACTTTTGAGGCTTTCGATCATATCGTAGGCGTCAACATTCTCGAACTGCTGCTGCAAGTCCGGTTCCATGTGTGCAAGCATAAGACAGCTGATTTCTGTAGACTCATCTCTAGTCTTACGGTAGGCATTCATGACAGCGACAGTCGCATCGTCATCAGGCTCATCTGGAAGTGGAGTTTCTAGAACATGTTCTTTCTTGTCATGCTTGAGGACTATCCTCAGATTACGATACCAGTTGGTGAAATTAGTTCCATTAAGCTTATATTTCTCTAGGATTGACCTCAACGCAAAAGTGGACAACTGAGGAAGGTTGCTAGGTGCCATTGATCTACAACAGAAAATATGCAAAAACACTTAAGACATGTATTCATAAAAGAGCAGGCATATTAAACGCTTTAATACTTATGCTCCCACTAGAACCAACATCCCTCCGATGGTTGCTAAGTGATTCAAGATCCTAAATAAGCAAGCCGACTAGTGAGCTTTAGCATCAACGCTAGCCGTCAAGTGATCTAGGTAGGCAACACTTTGCGAATCGTATCCAATACGACTTCTGTTAGTTGGATGACATCACATGCCCCGGCTCCCAACCTACCTCGCCCCGAGCCCCACAACCGTTGTGATGGACTCGTAATTACCAAGTGCTTCTGCTTGTAAGAGTCCGACTCAAACCCACCTAACCGGAAAGAATTGAAAGCACCTCAATTTCATGAGCCCACTACCAAGAATGTCCGACTTGTGATGGTGCAGCACTGGCGGGGCGACCGACTAGACCTTCTTTGAGGGATTAAAATCTACCAACTATCTAAATAGAGGTAAATAGAGACATAACAATAACACAAATAAAGCAATTATAATGTGAAATGGTATGGCTCTCTTCATGGTGATCTCCATCTCCACAAAGCTTGTAAGTCAACTCGTGCCAACTCTTGTCACGTGCCATCTTACTCCATGTAGCCGACTTGTATATCGACTTGCATGTCACCGCGTTCTCCAACAAGCTACACTAGCTAGTAAATCAAAGATTACATAGAGAATCCGACACGCAGGTCGTTATACAATAAGATGACAGCACCTAGGCTCCAGCCGGCTGACAAGAACATGATACGCAGATCATGTATGGATTACACACATCACATGCACATAAGCCATACCATTCACAACTTCCTGCCAAAACAAGTTATGCATAGACACGATATCTACCGGCGTTGGGAAACTCGCAACGACATCTAAGGCGCTACGACAGGGCGAAGCCGGCGGTCCGAACATGGATTTCTTCATCGGATAAAACGATTCTACCCAAATATGATCCGTATTCCGATTCGATCAAACTCTTTGATCTTCGATCACTGCAACTGGATTTATGTGTCAAGGTATACCCCGATGGCGGAAACCGACCGGTAGGGGTAAGTTGTTCCACGACCTTAGCAGTATGATCACGGAAACCTGATCATCCATTAACCCCGAGTACGATTGATCCAATCAACCTTGTACAAAACCGATCTATCTTATAGACCGACCACCAAAATAGCAATTAGATCACATCTAACGCTAACTACATATCACATATGTACGGATCTCGGGTCTAATACCAGAAGCTACCGCTCTGATACCACTGTTGAAACGCGTAGAGATAAACAAAACTTTTTCCTACGCGGTACTTCCAAGATCTAGCCGAGGTAGAAGGCCACGCTGATTACCACTAGACGCGCGGTTGCGGATTATCGATGAAGCGCGTCGGGGCAGTGCAGTCCATGATCCGATCCAGCCGATCCGATCCCGCGAACGTCGAAGTGCTGAACGTACAGCACCTCTGCCGGTATCCACACGTACGAGGAGGAGCTCCGACGGCGGACTGCTAGGTCCGGTGCGACGGCTGAACTGAGTGGAGCTAGGGTTCCCAACGCATGGGAGTGGACTAACGTGCCCGCTGGGCAACCTGCGCCCCTCTTTATATAGTGAATGGTACACAACACTTGTGGCCCATTCCCTCTGTGAGTCCGACTCAGAAATCAGTCCATTTCCGGTTCGGGTCCAACCCGACCAATACAATTGCTCCCGCTCTTAAGTGTGCGACCCTGCAGGCTCATGGCGACTTGGACACGATTAGAGTCCGACTCTCAATCGATCAATCGGTAGCGGCTCCTAGTAGAACGTGCCGACTCCCAAGTCCCATTGAGTCATGACGACATACCTTTCAATGTGATATTCATCTTAGTCCCTTTTGCCTCACGATATACCTTGTCGTACTATAGGCGATTAAATCGTCATCCCTTAAATAGTTCGACTCTCTTCTCGGTCCGTGATATATGATTCATCTGACTAACTCTTAATCAACAGACACAGTTAACACTTAACTGAGTCGCGCATTGCCATGCTTCCTGAATCATATCACTCGAGAGGGCACAGAGAATATCTCTCCATTCGGAGGGGCAAAATCCCATATTGATTATCTACATCACGCAGCTTGCTTCTCATTCGACCCGAACTGTGCCTTTATAGCTGCCTTGTCACAAAGCAGCGTTTAACAGAACCTAAGTCGGTGATCCACAACTCGGATGGTGCGACAACCTCAGGTCTAAGGATTACATTGATTGAGACATGCAAATGACGACTTGCTCGTTGCATCTCAATGTGGGTCGGTCCGACTTGCTAAACTCTTTAGTCAAGTCCGTGATCGTTGGAATGGCATCACCATGCCCATGACAAGTGGAACCGTGTCATCAGCCAACACTCACATTAGTCTAGGGTGTGTGTCGAGCACAACCTAAATGACCAAGGACAATCTAGTATGAACAACATGAATACATAGTTCCACAATCGAATCACATATTCAATGACATGTATCAGATGATCAAAACAAGGACAACTTAATAACTTTATGAATACATTGGGAATTACATCATACATGATTGCCTCTAGGGCATATTCCCAACAGATACTCCCATTGGGAGAACACAGAGTAGAACAAAGAACAAACTGCTGACATTTAAACCCCTCCACTTAGAAAACAAAACACAAAGTATTCCAAGGTTCATTACGTGGCCAAACAAATAAAAGCGGAAATATCGTTTATCCTAAGGAGCAGCGGATTTTTTCTGAAAGCAAACCCACTTGCAGAAGGTTTAGCGCCAAGGCCGCGAGAAACTTGCTCGGACAACATTTTTGCTAGCATCTCAGCACGGTCGCCAAAAGGTCGAAGCGCTACATTTTTGCCTGAATCGTCACGAGGAAGCTCCGAGTACACCTTCTCCATGTCACCTTGGAGGTTGTGCACCAGGGCAAACTGGATGGCTGTCTTCGCTCCGCACTTAATCTGGGCGAGGGTATACTCATGAAAGAGATCACCCTCACCAAGAAAAGCCTGCAGATGGCCTTCCATGGTCGAAGGAACCGGCTTCCCCACTAGCACCCGTTGATGCAGCCGCGACAACACTCGAGAAGCATCACGTATAGCAAAGGAGGCCTTCTTCCCATGCTCTCGCAGCTGAGTGCATACATCCGCTAAATCATCATCCCGGACTTTGCCACGGATCGCCAAAGCAACCCCAAGAGCGTCTGCAAGAAAGTAAGAAGGATGACAAAGGAAGAGGAAATCCCGAGGAAAATCGCAAGTAAACAACCAACGTACCCGACAAGGCCTGAGCTATGGGACGGAGGGTGTCAGACAGCTGGTTATCATGGACCACACCCGCGTCTTCCATCTTCTTCAGAGCTTCTCGAGACTCGGCGAGACGATCGACCATATTCTTTCAAGTGGACTCCAACTCCTTTCGGATGGACTTTAGCTCCTTCTCAAGATCTCTGATCCGAGCGTGAGCTTCGGTCTTCTTGGTATTCGCACGGATGGCCTCGTCTACAACAAAGAGCAAGCGTGTTAATGATAAAGGAGTCTGAAGGACAAGGCTGGTCGTAAAATATACAATAACTTACCTCTCGAAAAACGAACCTCCTGAAGACACTGGTAGCGGTCTTGACGAAGAGACACTCATTCTGCCTCAGCTACTACAAGACGACGTCTGAAAACGGCTAACGAATCGAGAATAGCCTGCAATAGAAGAGACAAATCAGCACAATGTCGCTTGAGTCTATACCCGACTGTACACAGTCGGCTATAGACTCGGGAGCTACTCCCATCGGCAGAACTGACGTGCAACTGATAAAAATGCAAAGTTAAGCAAGGAAAAGGAAACAAGCTGCTTGAGTCAGTAACTGCCTGTAAACAGTCGCAAACTAACTCGGGGGCTACTCTTATCAGAAGCACTGGCGTGCACCCGACAAAAAAAAGATAGAATACGTAGCAACAGAAATTCACCTTGCCATTGGGAGTTGACAGAGGATCAGGCGAGCTACCCGAAACCTCCTTGCTCGCGGACGCTCCGGCGTCCTTCGACTGGTTCAGCGCGAAGCTAGGCATCTCATATTGAGAAGCCTTGATTGCCTTCAGGACTTGAAGGATGCGGAAGAGGACTCAACGCTTTCCTCGGCTCAGCCGCAGCCCCTTTTTGCTTGGCAGACTGAGCTGAGGATGCGAACTGGTCCCTGCTAAGAACCAGGACACTAAGAAAAAGTTAAAGGGGAGAACAAAGAAGCATATCCAAATCCGTGAAGCCTATAACTTACTCACCATTATCGTCCTCATCAAAATCGGCCAAGTCCCAGGTAGTGGGAATCTTCGATTGCTGGATCATAGGCGGCAGCACGTTCAGAGGTGTTGCCCGGATAGGGGAGGGCTCGATCTCCTCGACGGTCTCCTGGCTCAAGGAGTTGTCTTTGGAAGTCACTTCATCCTCCTCGAGCCTGAGGCTCTTATGGTGGAGAAGATGAGGGTCCTCGTCTTCTTCCTCCCCTTCCAACTCTTCTAGCTCTTCACTCGACTCCGCGTTTGCAACGCTCGTGTCGAGAGGAGCATCAAGGTTACTCGCGAGAAGACCGAAGGTCCCATCGTCCGTCGCAGATAGTGGAGGGTAACACACTCATACGTCATAAACGTATCTATAATTTCTGATGTTTCATGTTGTTTTCATGTTATTTTCTACATGTTTGCTATACACTTTATGTCATTTTTACCGATTCTCTAGGACTAACCTATTGACAAGATGCCACGGAGCGAGTTCCCTATTTTTTATTGTTTTTAGTTTCAGAAAAGTTGTTCCAAAAATATTCTCGCAATTGGAAAATTTGAAGCCTAGAAGTCTTAGAATTCCCGAAGGTTCCACGGAGTCCCGTAGAGGCCCGGAGAGGGGCCACAGGCATAGGGCGACGCCCTCCCCGGCCGCGCCTGGGGGTGGTGTGGGCCCCACGGGCGTCCACAGTCATCGTCCTTTCGCCTATTTATTCCCCCCGATGCGTGAACCTTAAATATATACCAATTTTCCACGAAAAACATCTAAGGCCGCCGTCATTGTCAAGCCGAGATCGGGAGGGTTCTGGAGTTCTCCTCGGCACCCTGCCGGGAGGGAAAATCGTCATCGGAGGGATCTACACCACCATGCCCGCCTCCGGAGTGTTGCGTGAGTAGTTCATATATGGACTACATGTACATAGCAGTAGCTAGATGGTTGTTCTCTCCAGCTTATGCCTCATGTTTAGATCTCGTGAGCTGCCCTACATGATCGAGATCATACTATTGTAATGCTACATGTTGTGTTTGCTGGGATCCGATGAATGTTGAATGGTATGTCTCTTGATTATCAATCTATCATGTTATCTTCATGTGTATGTTATTTATGATCTTGCATGCTCTCCGTTGTTATTAGATGCTTTGGCCAAGTAGATTCTAGTGACTCCAAGAGGGAGTATTTATGCTCGATAGTGGGTTCATGCCTCCTTTGCATCTGTGCTCGAGTGACGGAAACGTGACGAATGGAGGATGTGATGTTGCCATTAGGGATAAAACAATGATTTTTACATTGTTTACATTACATACTTTGCTTAATGCGATTATCCGTTGCTTGCAACTTAATACCCAATGATTGTTCGGATGATATTCGGAGTGTGTATTATTAGTCATAGATGCAGTTGGATGACGGTCTATGAGTCTTGTTGTAATGCCCGCATGAATCACATAGTAATAATCATGTCATGCATGTTTCAATATCAATCAATTTCCCAGCTGTAATTTGTTCATCACACATGTTATCTATCTTTTATGGAGAGACACCACTAGTGAACTGTGGACCCCGGTCCATTTTCTCATATTTATAATACAACCACTGCAATTATTGTTTCCACTGTTTTCACACTGCTACTACTGTTTTCATATTGTTTTACTACTGTTTTCCCTACCATACATTTAACCTCTTTATTATCAGCAAAACCGGTGAGATTGACAGCCTCACTGCTCCTTGGGGCAAAGTGAATTGATTGTGTTGTGTAGGTTCCATGTTGCTGCTGAACCGGTAGTGCGCCCTACCATCTCAACTGCATCAACCTTCTGAAGTTACTCCCTCCTCCTACTGGTCGATTCAGCATTGGTTTCTTTTCTAGGGGAAAACTTGCTGCTATACTCTTCATACCTTCCTCTTGGGGTCTCCCAACGAACGTGTGTTCACACGCAATAAGCACACACCGCTACGTCCTTGTTCTAACAAAGGAAAGATGGAAATCAGTCAAAATTGGACTCAGAAGCAAGGAATCAACGCAGAGAAGAAATAAAATTACCTTGATCGGGGGGTGCTCTGAGTCAAAAGGCTCGAAGGGGAAGCCGAATAAGTTTCACCTTTCTTCAGGCTGGTGATGGCCGTGAGCTTCGTCTCGAACTCGTGGTTCGAGAGCAAGTCGCTGCAAGTTCAACTCGGGTCATTAACACCCGAATAATCCCACAAGGTGTTCAGCCTATTCTGCAGGGGTTGCACCCTTCGGCGCAGGAATATAGCCGCCAGGTGAATCTCGTTCAGCAGAACACCTCTGTCTTGCTGACAGAGCCGCGCAAATTTCTCAAGCAGCGGTGCGGTGGCCTTGGTTTCTTCGGGTGATAGCTTGTGTGACCAAGACTTCCTCCGCTTCAGAGTCGCGAATGGCTTAAACTCAGGAACGCCACTCGCGTCATTGTCTTGGACATAGAACCAATTCCTGCACCACCCTTGGGTAGACTCGACGAAATTCATCTCGAAGTAGGGGAACTCGGTTCTCGCCTGGATCCCGAAGCCTCCAGTAGCCATTGGTTCCCCTAACTTCTTACCTCCTCCGGGCGCCTACTCTCAATGGATTTTTACTGAGAAAATCGTCCTCCATAGCTCCTAGTGTGGGCAAAATGCCCAAGAAGCACATGCACAACACTATGAAACACGAGATGTGCTGCACGGCATTGGGGGGAGATCGTGAAGTTGTATGCTGTAAACATACAGCGGCTCGAGGAGAAATGGGTGAAGGGGAAAGGACAGACCTCGGACGATATGCTCCGAGTAGGCAACACGCTCGTTGGCATGCGGATTGGGCACCTCCTCCCCCTTCACCGACATCCGAACGCGTCCGGAGTCTTCTGGAGGAAGCAACCCCTCCGTCTGCATCGTGTTGATGCTTTTCTTTGTCATGTTCGACGGGTGCCATTCGCTCGTCCTCTTCACTGGGCCGGCCGAAGAACCCCCGGCCACATCCTTGCCGGATGCTGCGGCCGTAGAGCGCTTGCTTTTTCCTCCAGCCATGGAGCTTGCTTCCGTAGGGAATGCTGGAGGCGCTAGAGGAAGAAGATGAAGAAAAGGGCCGGGGGAAAGTAACTTTCCCTAAGGACCGCATTTTATACTGTTACCGACCTACTATGGGTCGTAGATCTCCACAGAAGGGTTGTACGTGGAACGCATCCAAGCCACCATGCGCCGAACGGAAACGAAGCGCCAGGGAGCACTTACCCTGCATGATCTTTAAAGCAAGATCATGTGTAATTAACTGCATGTCCAGCGGGAAAACTGGCGCACGGCAGCCCGTCTCCGGTCAAAAAGTTGACAAGGTAGGGCCTACACGCCATGTCTCACTGCATCATGCCCCATCAGGAGCAGACAAGTGGGCAGTGACATCATCACACACCTCAGAGCACGAAATTTCTTTCGTCTGGACTTGGAAGAAGAAATCCACCTCGCTCGAGGATTATAAAATGAAAGCAATGGCACTCGCAATTTATCAAGACAAAAAGCGGGACTCCCTACGACGCAAGGAGGAAATCATGGGTGTGCGGTTCCTGCAAACGCCATAACACACTATTACGATGTATAAACACATCACTTGATAAACCCTGGATCGCTCGGCCATCGCGGCACATCCGGATGCCGTATTCTTCAAGTATGAAGGTAAGACCCAAGGATCTGTCATGTTAGCAACACGAAGAAAAATCCTAGAGGACTCGTCGGGTACCCCTTTTAAGGTTATCTTCGACTCGATAAGACCTCCACGGTCCAGTCGTAATGATCACCTAACCGGATTTGAGTCAGAGGTCTCGAGTTCGCGTAGACCAGAACTGTTTTTGCCCGAGAGCAATTAATTGGCCCTGATCTGTCTGGTGAGCCAAGCAACTGAGTCGCACCCTTTTGTGAAACAAGGCGACGCATGGCGCATTTATCGCTCGATACTCTAGTATCACCCGTACATGGTTCATATCCTTCGAGTCAGAGCCTGTCTGCTCAGTCGCAAGATCCCGAAGCAAGTCTTAAGTATTTACCCGACTATTTACAGTCGAACAAACACTCGGGGGGCTACCGATGTAGGGATGAATCCCAGGCCTATCGGATGAGCCTACCCGGTCTAAGGCCTAGCACTAAAGCCCAGCATGAGAGGCCACCTCGTGGTTCTAGAAGGTCCAACCATGGCCCACCCGCAAGACTTGCGGATCAAGATGGAAAGGTTCCACCGACAAGAGCTAGGGTTTGTAACCCCCCGGGTATGGGTTTGAGACCCAGCCACCTATATAAAGGCTGGGAGAACTA
Organism: Alopecurus myosuroides; assembly: GCA_028641055.1. NCBI lineage: Eukaryota > Viridiplantae > Streptophyta > Magnoliopsida > Poales > Poaceae > Alopecurus > Alopecurus myosuroides. The sequence goes on along the minus strand of CM054063.1, from coordinate 205,806,279 downwards.
CCCGAGGGGGGACATCCAATCTAGGGTTTACACCATAGAAGCCGCACCTCGAGATCCAATCTCTCGACCTGTGCACCCACCATTGTAACCAAACATCATAATACAGAGACATGCAAGAAGGAGTAAGGGCGTGACCTCCACGAGGGCCCCGAACCTAGGTAAAATCGTGCCCTCCTGTTAGCCGACAAATCCACCAGCGCCTACATTGTTCCTCTACTCGAAACCCTACCGGTTCACCCGAGGGATTTGTTGATATGAGTCATCAACACCAGGGTTAGGACGGAGTTGGAGTGTAGATGGTTGGATGCAGCATGACGATTTGGTACCAATCCAGAATGGCTATGAATAAAGTGGAAAGGGGAGGAACCAGACCCGCAAAGATGGTGTGGTAGAAGAACGCGTACGAGGTGGCGGTGAGGACGCTTTGCCGCACCGTGCCAGCATGGAGTGAGGTGGCACCATGCTCATTCATGGAAGAGCCTACCAGGAGCTTGGCCCTCTCGAGGGCTGGCCAGTTTGAGTACGGGAGGTCCCTAGCACCAAACCTGCTCGGGAGGAAGCTGGCGCGGCAACCGCTACGGCCTTGCCCTTCGTGGTGGCCGGAGCCTTTTTCTTGCCTACCATGAGGACGGAAGCTCTCGGAGGAATAGAAAGATCTAGTAAGAAGGGGAGTTAGAGAGTAGGCGGTGATTGTGGAGAATGGGGAAGCCTTCCAGTACAACGGCTCAAGCTTTATGTGTACAGGCCCACCTGTCACACCCCAGATTTTGGACCACTTGTAATGTAGCTAAGGAAGGAAAGTTTTAGAGCCAACAAAAACTTTTGCAATATGTTTGTGTGGACAACATATGTATGAGACCATGAGTATCTATGCAATGCAAGCAACATTTTCATCTGATGTTTACTTGTGTTTCTGTGATGTTTTCATTTGATGCTTTGAATAAGTATTGGATCAAGGTTTATTTCAACCTAACAATATTATTTGACTTTGTTTGAATCAAGAAAACAAATTGGCAACAGGAAATTTGGATGTTTTCCTTTGATGTTTCTATTTGGAATTATCTCTGAAAAACTAGCCAAGTATCAATATCTAGCACTTGTTTTCAATATGTTAGAGAGTCCCATTTTTATGTTTTCTTGGCATAAAGTTGTTCTCTAATATATGGACTACAAATCTATAAGCTTGATTTAATTTTTTGAGTGTGAAAACAATCATTTGCATGCTTGTTTTTGTGGAAGAAAAATAAGACAGAAAAATGGATTATTTGGAAAACAGAGAAAAACAGACCTTTTTCCACTTTGTTTTCAAGGTCTTCCACTATTCCAAAAAAAATTCCAATTTTTTTTATGAAAGTACAAATCATGCTTAACAAGCTCCAACCTGGGAAACAAATTTTGGAATTCATTTGCTTCTTGAAAACAGAATGAACTTTTGGATGTTTTTGTATGTTTCGACACTTATAATTTTGGATAAGTCATTTTAACTGAATTTTTCTGAAACTGTTATTTAACAAAAAATGGAGTGGATGAATTTGATAGTTTTTGTGCAAATTGGGCAGCGAGACCTTGCCAAACCTATACCCCTATGTTTCTACACGCATTGGATGCTTTTGGTTCATTTCTTGTTTGACTAGAGAGGCAGAGAGGGGGTGAGAACAGATGGGACAGAGAAGAGAAAGACAGGGAGGGAGCAGCCGCGGGCATATAGTGCACGCGCACTGTGGCCACGCTGCACCGCTGAGGTGCGACGCCGTTGTGCATATTAGGCCCCCTCTACCTTCTAGAACTCGTGGCCGCCCGTGGCACGTCGAGCACACGCCCGGGAGCATGCGCCTGTGCTCACCGCGGCAAGGCCGAGAGCACGCACACGTCCCCGACCATGGCGCCGCGCCTATAAAGCCACCCCCACGCCCTTGCCTCGCCACAACACTCCCTACGACCACCGCATCCACCTCAACCCACCCCTTCGATCCCGGAAGCTCCCAATGAGCCACAGGAGCAAGAACTCACCGCCGGCCACCGCGGACACCTCGAGAAGGTGGACCCCGACTCGAGCCACACCATCGTTTCTTTTCACCACCGCCGCACTCACAATACACCGCGGACTCGCCCTGACCCTTTCCCGTGCCCGATTGGATGCAGGAGGAGCGACGCCGTCGTCGGAGCCGCCGCGGCAGTGCTGCTTCACATCGTTGACTGGAGCCGCCTTGTCTGCTGATGTTTTCACCCCTCCACTGCACCGAGCATGTACGTCGACCTCGACCCCGCGCCACGACCCTGCCGTGCCCCAGGGTGAGCAATCGAGCACTTCTGTCCCACCGTCGTGCGTCGGTGAGAAAATAGAGAGAGAGAGGAGGGAGATGAGTGAGGACCATAGATCGTGAATCTACGGCTCCGTTTGAACCAACCGCTTTGCCGCGCAGCGCCAGCGCGCGCGTGCGCCTGGGCCAGATTGGCCGATTAGTTGGGCCGCGCGGTTAGGATCCAGCCCGTGTGGTGTGTTTCGTTTTCTTTTTAAAAAATGCGAGAGAAATGCACCCTAGCGTCGGGCCTAGGAAAATAGAAATGAAGGGTTTTTTTCAAACCAAAAATCATGGCAGTAGCTTACCATTTTCCTAACCACATCCAAGTTGTAGATCTAGATTTTGTGGAATATTTTTGCAGTAGTATTTAAAATGCTAGAGACTGTCTGTTAAACCATTTTGACTATAACTTTAAAAATATGAATCTAAATCTTGCAAACCAAGTTGTTTTGAGTAGCCCTTGATTAGATCTATGAGCAGGACTTGGCTTTGTATCAAGGAGAGTTTCCTTTAGAAAATTCCATGCAGTTTGGTAAATGTTTAGTAGGCATTTCTAGGATTTTTGTAGGTTGTTTAGTGATGATATTTTATGTAAATCCAACTAGATGAGTTTGTGTATGTTTAGATCTATGTAATCCTAGCTTGGTGTAAATTTTAGAGCTCTAGATTATTTATGGCATGCATATCTAGATTCAACACTTTTCTGTTTATATTAAATCTTGTGTAACTAGTTTTGATTAAATGTTTTTGTTTTAGAATCTTGTTTTCTAGCATGTGTAGATGTGTTACTATCTGTTATATTGATTCTTTCTTACAGTACTAGTATGTTAGGAAGTTTGGTCTTGTTTGGGAACAAATAGAAATAAGGAATAGTCTAGTATTGTTTTCTAGTAATTTTATTTAAATAGAAATGTAGGCATTGTATTGTTAGGTTTAGAACCTAGGTTTTTTATGTTGATGTGATGAGGCCATTACCATTTTGGTACTGTTTTTAGGATGTTATCACCTATGTTAGCTTGCATATTATTTTATAGGAAAGCATTGCTTAATTATTTTGCACCATATTGCTTTCACTAGTATGTGTAGTGTCGTGATGAATGTTTAGTGGAATATTATTTTTCCACGAGTGCAACCAGAGGCATTGTGACCCTCAAATGACTTGTAAAACTAGTGGAACACCCACTGGTCCCATTTCATTTTGGTGAGAAATACAATATCTCCACCATGGGCTTATTCCTAATAGTCTAGTTTTTGCTTATGTGTGTTTATTAATTGTTGCCTCTGGATTGTGGAGTGATAAATTGTTTTGTGCAATTTTTTGCTCTATGTATTGCTTAGAAACATTGTTTTCCTTAGTTGGTCCTGATTGTGTGTCATTATTTGTTTTTATGATGTTAGAACACGAGGAAGGAAGTGTTGGAGAAGAAGAGGCATATTTCCACTCTTTCTATTTTCAAGAGCAAGACTTGAACCAGTACCAAGGCAAGCCATCATAATGCTTTTTGTTATTACACTTATCATTATCTATCATGCATGTTTTACTTCTGAACTTTTACAAAAATATGGTTAACAAAACTATGTTTATTGTGGCTAATATTACTATTAATATTACTAGTAACTATCACTTTGCCAATAGTCAAACTTGGTGTTACCAAGCCCTTAGCCACCATATGGTATATAAATACCACCAACTTTAATAATATTGATGTCCCTAAGTGGACACCCTAAAATGTGCTTTTGTAAACAAATGCTTCAAGGAAAAACCCTCGGTGAAAAGGTGGGACCTTGTTCATTAGACGAGGGAAACAGGAATGTTTTTGAAATGGTTTACAAAAGACACATAACCTAGTCTTCGTTGTACAACCAAGAAGTACTGCCACTCTACCTCAACATGGGCAAGAGGCCTATCTAGAAACTTGTTCGTGTTAGTGTGTGTTCTATCCCAAATGCTATAGAGAATGTGATTTTCTGAACCGAAGTGTCGCCTAGAGGGAGATACGGGACATGCAAAGTGTGGGATTAATTTTCCCTCCGGATGTAACAGGTTGGTCTCCTGTCATGGCTGTGTGTGTGACACGGTGCCGGAGAACAAACCCAATTGAAGGGATAGTCATATACTAGCTTGACCATAGTGGAAAGTTAGGATCAATTATCTGATGTTTGCATACTGTTGTGAATGGTCCATGAGTGATTCATGGCAGATGATATGGATCTTGTGGATGTGTACACCTCTGCAGAGTAAATCTATTCAGAATAGCCGCGTCCTCAGATATGGACAGTTGAATGGCCATGTAGCTAGTATTGTGTCAATGTTTTCAAAGATGATGTTTTGGAAAAAGGACTTGTACCTGTGAGGTACTGGAAGAGGAACTATGTACCTGGGAGGTACTAATGAAGGAAAGCCAGAAAGTGTTTTACAAGAAGTTTTGCAAAGAAAAAAACCTTCTTTAAATTTTTTTTTACAAAACCTCTTGGATATGTGATATCTACAAGAGAAACCATATTATTTTCTTATGAAGTGTCTTCTTCAACAAAGATATAGAGATGTCAAAGTCAACCATGATGTATCTTTCATCCATCATGGATAGTGAACCCTATGCACAGCCTAACTACTCCACCATATAAGCATACTTGCATTCTATTAAGCTTCATAAAGGATGTCTTGAAGAGTACATTCAAATGCACTCATATTGGTTTTGTCCCTGGCTATTGGCTAGAATACGAGGAGCAGCCTCATGAGGAGTATTACAAGGAGGAGTACTACGTCGACGACTACGCGAACTAGGCTCGTCTCCGGGTCAGCAGCCTGTAGGTTAAGGCGTGCCTCGGGTTCTACCACGTTGTGTTTTGCTATCTTCCGCTGTGTGTGTGTGTGTTATTTGCCCGCCCTGCATTGCATTTGTTAAGACTTGGTCATGGACCATTTGTGTAAGACTCTATTATTCGTGTAATGGATAATGTTATCTGTGTACCAACTTCGTATGTTGTTCACGACTGATCTTCCTGGGATCGTGAATGTATGCATATGAGGGGCCTTGGACTTGCTAGTCAGGGGCCTCTACACCACCACGGTACAAGGATCCGTTATCTCCACCTCGGGGAGATCGTGGGTCGCGAACCGGCGTGCCACGTTCCCATGACTGGTCCCGCAGCAGGTGGCCCCACGACGTCTCGCATCCTTCAGCCACGTGTCCGCCGCAGGCCCGGGGGGCTACTGTCGGACCCATGGATAACAGGGTATCTGTAACATCCCAGGTATGAAAACCAGCCTTACAATGTTTGTTTTTTGTTTAAATTTAGTTTGCATCATTCCATCATGAGTTTTGCATTTGTTTCAATTGTTTTCCATTTGATTTTCAAACAAAAATTCAAATCCTTGTTTCATACTTGTTCTGTTACAATTTTTCAAATGAAACATTCAAATCAAAACATCCAATTGTTTCCAATAACCTTGAAATTCCAAACTTTAAACTTGCTTAAGTTTCAATAAGTCAATTATTGCAAATTTCACTCAAATCCATTTGAATTTCAAACAGCAATAAAAATTTAAAATTTCGGAAAACAAAAAGTTGCACAACTGGGCTTTTGTAATAAATAACTAATAAAAATTATCACCAAAAATTTTTCCACCCCAACACCCTATCCTTTTCCCTCTTTTCTTCCTACACAAAATAGGGTGAACAAAAAAAAATAGAAACAAGAAGCAAAAACAAAAAAAGGGGGGGAGGGCAGGCCAGCCCAATTGGGCTGAGCCCACCACACCCCCACAAAGCCCAGGCGCACGACCCCTGTCGTCTTCCTCCTCTGTACGAAGACAGAGGAGGGGAGGCTCCCCCACCTGCAGCTTTCCTGCTCCCCTCCACCTCCTCTACTTAATCCCTCTCCCCCCTCCAAACCCTAACCAGTTCCCTTCTTCCTCCTCCAGCCGCCGTCGCCTCCTTTATTCCCTCTTCCTTTCCCTACCTCCTCTCTGTAGTTTTCTTTCTGAACCCCAACCATGGCCTCCATGACCGGAACTTGAAGCTCCCCTCGCCGTCGCCCTAGGCCACCTCGACGCCTGTTGACCCCGGGAACGGAACCGGGAGGGTTCCCTCTCCCCTTTTGCCGAAGGGAGCGAGGCCGGAGGACGCCTCCACCGCGCGCGCCGTCGAGCTCCTCGTTGTCGCCGCCGTCTGCACGCCACCGACCGCCTCTCCTTTCCCTGTCGCTGCTCCCGCTCGCTCGGGCCACAGTGAGCACACCCCACGCCCATCTCCCCCTCTCCCCACTCTCCTCCCCTCTGCCCCGCGGGCGAGCGCCCAGCGCGGCGCGCCCACGCCGGCAGCGGCGCTGCAGGCCGCCGTCCGTCGCCCCTCCCTCGATCGGATGCAGTTAACTGAACTTTGTTCAGTTTCGACAGTAGCCGGGAGTGTTACCTCAAAAACCCGCGCGCCCTTTACCTATCAAAAATAGTTCAGCAGCCCACTGGTTGCAGCCGTGCGCGCGCACCAGGAGGTCATGGGTTCGACCCCCCCCCCCCCCCCCCCCGCGCGGTTTAACACCCTTTTTATTTTCTTTTTTTCCAGATCCAGATCCATCCCTAATTCGCACACAAGTCCCTGTAGTTTTTTTCTAGGTCCCTGTTAATATTTTCCCTACTCCCTGTAATTTAATAAAATGGCAGAACACACCCTATACTTTGAAATTGCATAACTAATTCATTATAAATCCAAATTTAATAATTTAAATATGTTTTCCACACCAAATTAAATTCTCTACCTAAATATAGACTTTGTTTACTATTTTGAATATTTTAAATTGGTGAAATATTTGAATCCTTGTTTAATTCATTTAATTTTGCAAAATTCATAACCTGGGCATAAAAATTCCAAATTCAACAAATAAAATATGTTTTCTATACCAAATTAAATTCTCTACATGTTTAAACCATTTGTATACTGGTTTGAACCTTTCAAATGGTTTCAAAAATTCAAATTCAAACAACTCTTTCAAATTTGGACAAATTCATAACTAATTCAAATTTAATTCAAATGGCACATGTAAAATATGTTTTCCATTCAATTTTTCATGTACTTTGCAAATATCAACTTTGTGTTCTGTTTCAAATAAATTAAATTGCTGAAAACAACTGTTTCTTATTTAATGCATTTAAAATTGTCAAATTAATAACTAATTCATTTTAAATCCTTTTTTAACAAATGAAATATGTATTCCATCTGAAATTTGGTGTTCTTTCCGAATATGAATTTTGTTGTCTGTTTTGAACAATTAAAATGGGTGAAAACAATAAATGTTTGTGTAACTCATTTAAGAAGCCAAATTTCATAACTTAATAAATAAATTTCCAAACTTGGTAAACACCTTTTCAAATTGAAGCTATTGTTGTTTTCTCTTTGTTTTCCTCATCCATGCATCATTCTAATCAACTTCCACATGATGGTTATTGTAGATCACTTAATTCAACCTTATTTCATGAGCTCTTCCATATGCAATCCAAATTGCATATGGGCCCATTTAAATATGTTTACCATGTCCACTAGATTATCCTTGATGCATCAATTAAATTGCCATGCATCATCCCATGTTTGTGCATTATGCCATGTTATTTATTGTTTGTCTCTCTGTGTTGTTTGTTTGCTTCTTCTCGAATAGACGACGACGTTGAGACAGACGAGGTTTACGACACTACTTCAGAGGAGTTAGCCCAGTACCAGGCTACTGAGTTTGCAGGCAAGTATTCACTCACATGAACCATTGTGTCCTTTCCACACTGGATACCGATATTTTCCGTTGTCTAATCTGGTAGCCTTAAGATTCACTGCTTGTGTTCCGATCCTATCACATGTTATCCTGTAACCCTGATATAGCCTCACCTCCACACCTATAACCCTGTTGCTTGTTGCCCGTGTCTTACTAGCATGCTTAGGGTTGTTTATGCTCAAGTCTGATGTCCGTTATTTTCTGTTACCATATTTATTATGTTCTGGGGGCTCGATGTTTAAACAACAACCTGTTAATGTTTGAGGTAATGCTAATTGGATGATAAGGCACCGGCAGGAGGCCGGGTTTGGTTTTGAGGCCTGCTAGTGTCGAACTCAGGAAAAGTTCTTGTCCTCTGGATCCATGTTGAGCGCGCTAACCGCATGTGGGAAGCGTGTATGGGCGCCCCCCGCAACTCTGATTCGATTCGCATCTCGTCCAAATCGCCACACTTAGTTCGGGCTTTCCATTTGATGCACGCATATGCAGGTACGAACCCTTGGCGCTAGGGTGGAACTTTTGTAGTCGGCATTTAGGGCGGCGTGGTCTTCCAGTGCTATGAGGGTCCCCCTTTTCTTCGTGGGGGCTCGATTAGCCGCGCACGCATAGCACGTGGTTCTTAGGGCTTGATGCGAAGAAGAGTTGGGTTGTGTTGAGTGCCTCGCTTGGTGGGTTTGATCCCCGTCTGGCGGGATATTCTTACGTGTACGGCCAAATTGGTGCACCCCTGCAGGGTTAAATCTTCTCGAGAAGCCGTGTTGTCCGCGGTAATGGATGACTTGGTGATAGGGCTGGCTAACAAGGACTAGACAACTTACACCTAACTAATACTAATGTTGACTAGTAATAGGTTTATTGACACAATAACTTGAACCTTCATTAATCCAACTGTGTGGGTTATCCTCGGATTGCTTCTTTGGATAAGGGGCGAGATCCAGGATGGGTTTGTTTGAGGATAGTGGTAGTTGGTTCCAATGCGCTATCTTATCCCTTTCTTTTAGCCGGATGTTGTACCGTGTCTCTGTAGTTGGTTAGGGCAGCCTGCTGCCGCATCTTTGTATCACCTATCTTCCGTTGAACCCAAGGCATCTGTACTTGGTGTTGACGGGTACACTTTGGTATCTTGTGCGTCTTGCTTGCCAGTACTCGTCTGTACTGACCCCTTTGGGGCTGCGTGTTCTGCAGACTACGTTTCCGAGGATCCCCATGGTGGCTACTACGTGGAGTATGACGAGGCTGCTGACGAGTAGATAGCGGACCCGGGCAGGATCCGAGACATCGTGGATGGGCTCCGTATTTTCGTTTCCGGCCTCTTAGGCCTATTTGGATCTTGTCTATACTCAGACACTTTGGATGCTTCTGCTGTGGTGTAATGATGACTTGTTGGGACATGTGTCCTCTGCATGACTGTATTCGCTATCTCTGCTCTAGTGAGAGCTATTTGCCACTTATTTCTATTTCTTTGTGTCTTAGAGATTTGTTGTGATATCACTTGTTCAAATGCCGTTGACGTACCATGTGTGTATGTTATGAAGTACGTCAATGGAAGTAGTCGGATTTCTTTGGGATGGTTTATGCAGACGATGGATAGTAGAGGATGGTTGTCACACGTTTACGTGTTGGCCTACTCATATTGAGATACGGGTGCCGGTATGCCCCGTAAGCCATTTATCTACTGTTTAGCAGGCAGTGAGTATCCTCTAGAAGTCCGGGTGCGACAAATGGTATCAGAGCCTGTCTGCCTATAGGATCCCTTTTACTGGTCGCAGTTGAGTCTAGAAACTATTTTGTAGCTATATAGGAAAAATGAATCGTGAGAGTAGGAATTCTGTTCTTTTATTTCTTTCCCCACCCACCCTCCCTTTTTCTGGTAAGGAAGTGCAACGTTATTTTCTCTTCTCATCTAAACTTTCAAGTTAGGATTTCACGTATCCTGGTTTCTCTAGGATGGTTATATCTACTAGACCATAGGAATGGAGGTGGTTGTGACATGATTTATCATGTTGCCTACTCATGATTGAGAACGGAGGCACATAAGCCCCGGAAGCAGATCCTCTATTCCTTAAGAAGTAGATATTGATCCTTTAGAAGCCCGGATGGGTTTTCCGTAGTACTTCAGGAGTGTTTGGTCTCGTGTTTCCCGATGTTGCTTCGATATCCTGTTCTTCTCAACATCCTTTTCGTCCGTTGAAACCTTGTTGTTGCTTGCCACTTCAGTTCTTCTACCGGCGTCTAATCAAAACTTCCCTGATCATCTGCAGATGGATCTCAGGTTCTACCCGCAGGTGGTTCGTATGACTCGTTGCGAGAGCACTGCCGGTTATCCGGAGATGCTGAGAGACATGGTCACTTTTCTGGGGTTCCGTTGGGCACCAGAGTACCAGGTCTACGAGCAGCAGCGAGAGTTTGAGCAGACCTACTACCAGGCTATCGTCTACATTCTGTCAGATGATGGCATGAGCGTAGTCCACCGCTATGAGGCAGTAGGTTCCACAGTGGATATGGCTGTGCAGCAGGCAGCTTATGTGAGTCTCACCGTCCTTCGTGCTGACTACTGGGGATTTGACGATTCTATCTATCGCCACATCCCCCGTGGTTACATCACTTCGGAGGGAGCTCACTTCACTCTCTACGACAACTTGGATGTCTACGAGCATGATAACTCCAGGCTGCACACCACCACTCAGTTTGTGAGACAAAGTGACGCAGTTGCCCGCACACTATCTCAAGAGTTGGCTTCAGTCAGAGAGCAGCTTTACCTTGCTTTGACTCGTCTGGCGACGTACACCACAGACTTTGTTGGAGACGAGCTCTTTGCACGTTTCGATCAGCCAGTTGGGCGTCGTCTGCCAGATGCTGGAGGTTACGAGCCGATCAGAGGTCCACTCCTTAACCTTGGTGCTGGTTACACTGGGATTCCCCGCTTTGGAGCACAGGGAGCCGACACTATGTACTTCACCACGCCTAGAGTCGGTCTCAGACCACGTTAGGTCTACGTGGATCGTCGTTCCACCTACTTTCGTGGGCGTGCTCCTCATTGTACCTCTCGCCGTACTCCTAGTCGCCGTCCTGCGTGATGAGCATGGGAGTACCGATGTATCCATTCTTAGCTATGTTTAGTTATCCTTTGGCATTCGAACCATTTATGGTGTGTTGGATATTCTGATGTATTTGAACATGTGATGATGTACCTGTTGGTTATCTATTCATGCGTCAGAATAATCTCTCTTTCGGTTGCCAAGTCTATCCTTTTCTATTGTTGTGCTAAAATGCATTTCCATTCAGGATGCCGCCAACAAGGAACAACACGCCTGAGCCACCGCCAATCACGGAGCTGTTGACTCAAATGACCCAAGTCATGACGCAGATGGCCCAGTTTCAGGCTAATCAGCACATCAACCAGACAGCTCCACGAGTCAGCATCAAGGAGTTTCTCAGTCTGGGCCCAAGAGCTTTCGTGGCCACACGCGAGCCTCTGGACGCTGATGACTGGATCCGTGAGATAGCTAAGGCTCTGGAGATTGCACTCATAGCTGAGGAAGACAAGGTCAAGTATGCCTCCTATCTGCTGAAGGGTCAGGCAGCCACTTGGTGGGAAAACTTCCAGGCCATGAGAACTGGGATGCCAGTCACGTGGGATTGTTTCAAGGAAGCCTTCCTGAAGCACCACATTCCAGATGGTCTCATGGAAAGGATGCGTCAAGAGTTTTGCTCTCTCAAGCAGGGCAAGTTGGACGTCATCGGGTATCAGAGTGAGTTCAATCGCCTCGCTCGGTACGCTGGAGATGAGGTGTCCACTGAAGCTAAGAAGATGGCAAGGTTCCGCAGAGGTTTTAACCCGGAACTCAATTATGCCCTCACCAATATCAAGGCCAACAGCTTCGAGGATCTCGTTAACACCGCGCTCAATGAAGAAAATGGGCGCAAGGCATTCGAGGAGTCTCGCAAGCACTCGCGTGAGGGTGGTTCCTCCTCCAACATGACCACCCCTCCGCAGAAGCGCCGCATCTGGGTACCAAATGGTGCTGTCACTCGGGCTCCATATGCCCAAACTTCTCCAGGCTTCGCTCCCCGCCCACCCAACCCTGCTCAGATGCATGATCAAAGGGCTTCGATGGGGCAGCCAAGGCCAGGGTCTCCTCGTGTCGTCACTTGCTACAAGTGCAAGCAGACGGGGCACTACGCCGACAAGTGCACGCAGAGGCAGCTACCTCCACCACCACCTCGTCCTAACACAAACCAGGCAATGGTGCGCGCTCCCCCGCCTAAGGCCTTCAACTCCAACAACAGGCCTGTCGGGAGGACCGCAAGGGTGAATCATGTCAAGATCGACAAAGCTGAGGAAGCTCCTGACGTCGTTCTCGGTACATTTCCCGTAAACTCTATTCCAGCTAAAGTGTTGTTTGATACCGGAGCATCACATTCTTTTGTGTCAAAGATCTTTGCCACAACAAACAACCTAATTGTGGTTCCACTAAGCAATCAGATCACTGTTCACTCCCCGGGATCTCAAATGTTGACTTCCAAGATAAGTAAGGACAATCAAATCCTAATTGGAGGCCACATATTCCTTTCTTCTCTCATGTTGCTGGGAAGTTCTGACATTGATGTCATTCTTGGTATGGATTGGCTGAAGGCCAATAAAGCAAGGATTGACTGTGCTCAAAACTCAATAACTCTGTCCCACCCTTCTGGCCAGATAATCTATTCTCCACATGAATCAACTTCCATTCAGCTATGCACCCTCGATGCAAAACCTCTACCTTCACTTGAAAATGTTCCGGTGGTTTGCGACTTCCCTCACGTCTTTCCAGAAGAGTTGCCAGGAATGCCTCTGGACAGAGCTGTTGAGTTCGTGATCGAACTTGAACCAGGTACTGCTCCAATCTCTAAGCATCCTTACAAGATAGGAACTCCCGAGCTGAAGTTGTTGAAGGAACAAATTGATATGTACATGGAAAAAGGTTACATTCAACCTAGTTCCTCGGCTTGGGGATGCCCAACTCTTTTCGTTGCGAAGAAGGATCACACAAAGAGACTCGTTGTTGACTATCGTTCTCTTAACGAGAAAACCATCAAAAACAAGTATCCAATTCCTCGCATCGATGACCTTTTTGATCAACTTGCTGGAGCCTCAATATTCTCCAAGTTGTACTTGAGAATGGGTTACCATCAAATAAAGATCAGAAAAGAGGATATTCCAAAGACAGCCTTCACCACTCGCTACGGTCTATATGAATTCACCGTCATGTCCTTTGGTCTCACCAATGCACCGGCGACCTTCTCTCGACTCATGAATTTTGTCTTCCATGAATACCTCGACAAGTTCGTTGTGGTATATCTTGATGACATTCTTTTCTACTCAAAATCCGAGGAAGAGCATGAAGAACACCTTCGTCTCACTCTCATGAAGCTTCGCGAGCATCGTCTTTATGCCAAGTTCTCCAAATGTGAGTTCTGGATTTCAGAAGTTGCTTACCTTGGTCATGTCATCTCTGCCAAGGGCATAGCCATTGATCCAGAAAAGGTTAAAGCAATTGTTGATTGGAAACCTCCAAAGATGGTGAAGCAAGTAAGAAGTTTTCTTGGCTTGGCTAGCTATTGCCGTCGCTTCGTCCCAAACTTCTCCAAGATTGCCAAACCTCTCACTGACCTCACAAAGAAGGACAATAAGTTCGTCTGGTCTCCACAATGTGATGAGAGCTTCAATCTCCTCAAGACTAAACTCACTTCTACACCAGTTCTGGTTGGCCCAGATCCTTCCAAACCTTTCCAAATATTCTGTGATGCTTCTCTCCAAGGTCTAGGTGCAGTTCTTATGCAAGAACGTCAAGTTGTGGCTTATGCTTCACGTCAGTTGAACACACATGAGCTCAATTATCCCACTCATGACCTTGAACTTGCAGCAGTTGTGTTTGCCCTCAAGAAATGGAGACAATACTTGTTGGGTAATCGCACTGAAATCTTTTCCGATCATAAGAGTCTGAAGTATATCTTCCCTCAACCAGATCTAAACCTCAGACAAAGGAGATGGATTGAAAAGATCAAAGACTTTGATATTACCATTTCTTACACTCCAGGCAAGGCTAATGTTATGGCCGATGCTCTCAGTCGCAAGTCCTATTGCAATAATCTCATGATCATGGAAACCCAACCTCCTCTTCATGAAGAATTACAAAAGCTGAACCTTGGTCTTGTTCCTCAAGGCTATCTTGCAAACTTGACAGCCAGTCCAACTCTCGAGGACAAGATTCGTTCTGAACAACTTCGCGATGCTGAAATCAAGAAGATTGTAGAACACATCAAAGCAGGCAATGAGAAATTTGAGTGCTTCTCAATTGATGACAAGGGAATTGTGTTCTTCGAAGGACGCATTGCAGTTCCTAAAATTCAAAGCCTCAAAGATGTCATTCTCAAGGAGGCTCACGAAACTCCTCTCTCCATACACCCTGGAAGTACAAAGATGTACCAGGATCTCAAGACACTGTATTGGTGGCCTAGCATGAAACGTGAAATTGCACAATACGTTTCTGAATGCGACGTTTGTCAACGTGTTAAGGCAGTTCATCAGAAAACAGTCGGTCTTCTCCAACCTCTAAAAATCCCTGAGTGGAAGTGGGACATGATTGAAATGGACTTCGTCACTGGTTTTCCAAAGTCCAAGAGGGGCAACGATGCAATCTTCGTTGTCATTGATCGACTCACTAAAGTCGCTCACTTCTTTCCTGTCAAAGAAACAATCTTAGCTAGTCAGTTAGCAGAGCTCTACACAGCAAAGATTGTTCCTCTTCATGGTGTTCCATTGGAAATAAGCTCAGACCGTGGAAGCATCTTCACTTCTCATTTCTGGAAAAGCTTTCAAGAAGCATTGGGCACCAAGCTTCTGTTCAGCACAGCCTACCATCCTCAGTCTCAAGGGCAAGTCGAAAGAGTCAATCAGATTCTCGAGGATATGCTCAGAGCATGTGGTCTCTCCTTTGGCATGAAATGGGAGGAATGTCTTCCATATGCTGAATTCTCCTACAACAACAGCTTCTAGGCAAGCCTAGGCATGGCACCATTTGAGGCTCTCTATGGCCGCAGATGCAGGAGCCCAATCAATTGGTCTGGAGCTGGTGAACGTTCACTCTTAGGCCCTGAGATTGTTAAGGAAGCCGAAGAGAAAGTTCACATCATTCGTGACAATCTCAAGATTGCTCAGTCTCGTCAGAAAAGCTACTATGACAGCAAACACAGGGACATGGTCTATGCACCTGGAGACAAAGCATATCTCCGTGTAACTCCCCTCAGAGGCACTCATCGTTTTGGTGTCAAAGGAAAGCTTGCACCAAGATATATTGGTCCCTTCAACATTCTCTCAAGGCGTGCAGAAAATGCCTATCGTCTTGAACTTTCAGAAAAGCTATCCAAGGTGCACGATGTGTTTCACGTGTCACAGCTCAAGAGGTGCTTCAAAGATCCAGGTCGTGCAGTTGATCATGATTCCATTGAACTGCAAGAAGATCTCTCTTATGAGGAGCACCCTATTCGAATTCTCGATGAGACCGAGCGCAAAACTCGCAACAAGAGCACCAAGTTCTTAAAAGTGCAGTGGTCTCATCATTCCGATAAAGAGGCAACGTGGGAGACCGAAGAGGATCTTCGCAAGAAGTATCCGGACCTTTTCTCTTCTCAGTAGGAATCTCGGGGCGCGATTCCTTCAAGGGGGGCGTTTTGTAACATCCCAAGTATGAAAAACAGCCTTACAATGTTTGCTTTTTGTTTAAATTTAGTTTGCATCATTCCATCATGAGTTTTGCATTTGTTTCAATTGTTTTCCATTTGATTTTCAAACAAAAATTCAAATCCTTGTTTCATACTTGTTCTGTTACAATTTTTCAAATGAAACATTCAAATCAAAACATCCAATTGTTTCCAATAAACTTGAAATTCCAAACTTTAAACTTGCTTAAGTTTCAATAAGTCAATTATTGCAAATTTCACTCAAATCCATTTGAATTTCAAACAGCAATAAAAATTTAAAATTTTGGAAAACAAAAAGTTGCACAGCTGGGCTTTTGTAATAAATAACTAATAAAAATTATCACCAAAAATTTTTCCACCCCAACACCCTATCCTTTTCCCTCTTTTCTTCCTACACAAAATAGGGTGAACAAAAAAAATATAGAAACAAGAAGCAAAAAAAAGGGGGGGGGAGGGCAGGCCAGCCCAATTGGGCTGAGCCCACCACACCCCCACAAAGCCCAGGAGCACGACCCCTGTCGTCTTCCTCCTCTGTACGGAGACAGAGGAGGGGAGGCTCCCCCACCTGCAGCTTTCCTGCTCCCCTCCACCTCCTCTACTTAATCCCTCTCCCCCCTCCAAACCCTAACCAGTTCCCTTCTTCCTCCTCCAGCCGCCGTCGCCTCCTTTCTTCCCTCTTCCTTTCCCTACCTCCTCTCTGTAGTTTTCTTTCTGAACCCCAACCATGGCCTCCATGACCGGAACTTGAAGCTCCCCTCGCCGTCTCCCTAGGCCACCTCGACGCCTGTTGACCCCGGGAACGGAACCGGGAGGGTTCCCTCTCCCCTTTTGCCGAAGGGAGCGAGGCCGGAGGACGCCTCCACCGTGCGCGCCGTCGAGCTCCTCGCCGTCGCTGCCGTCTGCACGCCACCGACCGCCTCTCCTTTCCCTGTCGCTGCTCCCGCTCGCTCGGGCCACGGTGAGCACACCCCACGCCCATCTCCCCCTCTCCCCACTCTCCTCCCCTCTGCCCCGCGGGCGAGCGCCCAGCGCGGCGCGCCCACGCCGGCAGCGGCGCTGCAGGCCGCCGTCCGTCGCCCCTCCCTCGATCGGATGCAGTTAACTGAACTTTGTTCGGTTTCGACAGTAGCCGGGAGTGTTACCTCAAAAACCCGCGCGCCCGTTACCTATCAAAAACAGTTCAGCAGCCCACTGGTCGCAGCCGTGCGCGCGCAACAGGAGGTCATGGGTTCGATCCCCCCCCCCCTGCGCGGTTTAACACCCTTTTTATTTTCTTTTTTCCAGATCTAGATCCATCCCTAATTCGCACACAAGTCCCTGTAGTTTTTTTCTAGGTCCCTGTTAATATTTTCCCTAGTCCCTGTAATTTAATAAAATGGCAGAACACACCCTATACTTTGAAATTGCATAACTAATTCATTATAAATCCAAATTTAATAATTTAAATATGTTTTCCACATCAAATTAAATTCTCTACCTAAATATAAACTTTGTTTACTGTTTTGAATATTTTAAATAGGTGAAATATTTGAATCCTTGTTTAATTCATTTAATTTTGCAAAATTCATAACATGGGCATAAAAATTCCAAATTCAACAAATAAAATATGTTTTCTATACCAAATTAAATTCTCTACATGTTTAAACCATTTGTATACTGTTTTGAACCTTTCAAATGGTTTCAAAAATTCAAATTCAAACAACTCTTTCAAATTTGGACAAATTCATAACTAATTCAAATTTAATTCAAATGGCACATGTAAAATATGTTTTCCATTCAATTTTTCATGTACTTTGCAAATATCAACTTTGTGTTCTGTTTCAAATAAATTAAATTGCTGAAAACAACTGTTTCTTATTTAATGCATTTAAAATTGTCAAATTAATAACTAATTCATTTTAAATCCTTTTTCAACAAATGAAATATGTATTCCATCTGAAATTTGGTGTTCTTTCCGAATATGAATTTTGTTGTCTGTTTTGAACAATTAAAATGGGTGAAAACAATAAATGTTTGTGTAACTCATTTAAGAAGCCAAATTTCATAACTTAATAAATAAATTTCTAAACTTGGTAAACACCTTTTCAAATTGAAGCTATTGTTGTTTTCTCATTGTTTTCCTCATCCATGCATCATTCTAATCAACTTCCACATGATGGTTATTGTAGATCACTTAATTCAACCTTATTTCATGAGCTCTTCCATATGCAATCCAAATTGCATATGGGCCCATTTAAATATGTTTACCATGTCCACTAGCTTATCCTTGATGCATCAATTAAATTGCCATGCATCATCCCATGTTTGTGCATTATGCCATGTTATTGATTGTTTGTCTCTCTGCGTTGTTTGTTTGCTTCTTCTCGAATAGACGACGACGTTGAGACAGACGAGGTTTACGACACTACTTCAGAGGAGTTAGCCCAGTACCGGGCTACTGAGTTTGCAGGCAAGTATTCACTCACATGAACCATTGTGTCCTTTCCACACTGGATACCGATACTTTCCGTTGTCTAATCTGCTAGCCTTAAGATTCGTTGCTTGTGTTCCGATCCTATCACATGTTATCCTGTAACCCTGATATAGCCTCACCTCCACACCTATAACCATGTTGCTTGTTGCCTGTGTCTTACTAGCATGCTTAGGGTTGTTTATGCTCGAGTCTGATGTCCGTTATTTTCTGTTACCATATTTATTATGTTCTGGGGGATCGATGTTTAAACAACAACCTGTTAATGTTTGAGGTAATGCTAATTGGATGATAAGGCACGGCGGGAGGCCGGGTTTGGTTTTGAGGCCTGCTAGTGTCGAACTCAGGAAAAGTTCTTGTCCTCTGGATCCATGTTGAGCGCGCTACCCGCATGTGGGAAGCATGTATGGGCGCCCCCCGCAACTCTGATTCGATTCGCATCTCGTCCAAATCGCCACACTTAGTTCGGGCTTTCCATTTGATGCACGCATATGCAGCTACGAACCCTTGGCGCCAGGGTGGAACTTTTGTAGTCGGCATTTAGGGCGGCGCGGTCTTCCAGTGCTATGAGGGTCCCCCTTTTCTTCGTGGGGGCTCGATTAGCCGCGCAAGCACATCACGTGGTTCTTAGGTCTTGATGCGAAGAAGAGTTGGGTTGTGTTGAGTGCCTCGCTTGGTGGGTTTGATCCCCGTCTGGCGGGATATTCTTACGTGTACGGCCAAATTGGTGCACCCCTGCAGGGTTAAATCTTCTCGAGAAGTCGTGTTGTCCGCGGTTATGGATGACTTGGTGATAGGGCTGGCTAACAAGGATTAGACAACTTACACCTAACTAATACTAATGTTAACTAGTAATAGGTTTATTGACACAATAACTTGAACCTTCATTAATCCAACTGTGTGGGTTATCCTCGGATTGCTTCTTTGGATAAGGGGCGAGATCCAGGATGGGTTTGTTTGAGGATAGTGGTAGTTGGTTCCAATGCGCTATCTTATCCCTTTCTTTTAGCCGGATGTTGTAGCGTGTCTCTGTAGTTGGTTAGGGCAGCCTGCTGCCGCATCTTTGTATCACCTATCTTCCGTTGAACCCAAGGCATCTGTACTTGGTGTTGACGGGTACACTTTGGTATCTTGTGCGTCTTGCTTGCCAGTACTCGTCTGTACTGACCCCTTTGGGGCTGCGTGTTCTGCAGACTACGTTTCCGAGGATCCCCATGGTGGCTACTACGTGGAGTATGACGAGGCTGCTGACGAGTAGATAGCGGACCCGGGCAGGATCCGAGACATCGTGGATGGGCTCCGTCTTTTCGTTTTCGGCCTCTTAGGCCTATTCGGATCTTGTCTGTACTCAGACACTTTGGATGCTTCCGCTGTGATGTAATGATGACTTGTTGGGACATGTGTCCTCTGCATGATTGTATTCGCTATCTCTGCTCTAGTGAGAGCTATTTGCCACTTATTTCTATTTCTTTGTGTCTTAGAGATTTGTTGTGATATCACTTGTTCAAATGTCGTTGACGTACCATGTGTGTATGTTATGAAGTACGTCAATGGAAGTAGTCGGATTTCTTTGGGATGGTTTACGCAGACGATGGATAGTAGAGGATGGTTGTCACACGTTTACGTGTTGGCCTACTCATATTGAGATGCGGGTGCCGGTATGCCCCGTAAGCCATTTATCTACTGTTTAGCGGGCTGTGAGTATCCTCTAGAATTCCGGGTGCGACAGTATCCTAGTCCGTCTGCTGCTACCCAGCCCAGTGGGTATTTGGGACTTCATCAAGTGTCTCTCACGAAGGGGACTCTACCCCGCGATATTCGGTCTTCGTCAGGACTCAACCAGCAAGAGGCTGGTCCCTCTAGAGGAGCTTCATCGCATGTCATTGGAGATGAGTTCCACCTCGCCCCCGCTCCTCTCCACAGGACATTCCTCTCAGGAGGAGACAAGCCATGTGCGGCTGACGCCCGTTCCCCTGCACGGTGATGAAGGCGGCGCAGAGTCGAAGAATCCCTTTGGCGGCGGTTGCCGTTCTCGTGTATAAAGCGTGGGAGATAGCTGCCCACGCCAAAGCGCTGCCCCAGGACATCCCCTTCGGTACAAGAAGACCAAGACGGCGCTACAAGACAGAGGAAACGTCACCGGTCGCCCCCCCCCCCCCCCCCTCCCCACCGCTTTGTCACCGACGGTGGTGTTGTCCTCGACGACCAAGACTGGCAGGCGCCGCAGAGCTCCGCATGTCTGTTCTTTGGCACCTTGTGGTAGCCCTTTTCCGCCAAGAAAGAGCTTCAAACACCGGTATAAAAGGAGCCCTTGGGCTCCCGTAGCAGGGACGACTCAATTCATTCAGAGCCTCCCTAGTCTGAACCGAGCACGCTCGCGCCTTGTACTGTAACTACAACAGTGCAATCCATCAGACAAACTGTAATATGGTTTTACACCGCAAGGTGACATGAACCTGGGTAAACTCCCCGTGTCACCATTGTTGCTCGCTCCAAACTCTCCTCCGAAACCTCTCGAGAGGTGTAAAGTGTGGTTAGCTTCCGGTGTTCGAACCTCTTGAGAGTCTCTATCTTTGTCAAACCACTCTTCGACAAGGTCGGTTGAAGGAACCGAATTCATCTTTTAGACAGGAGGGATTAAGTATATCAGACCAAACAAACCGAAAAAAAAGAACAAAAGATATTCATGGTAAAACTAAATTTTCTTTGTGGGGTAAAACTAAATGTTACAGCAGTGGCGCACAAACAAAATTATGAAACTATACCCAAACAGTAAATTACCACCGGAAAGATCACAACTAATTATTCCTCAATAGGAAGCTGCACGGCATTGTTGACATTTCTTCATGCGACAAATAAATATATTTTTAGCTACCTCGACTTTGTGTCTTGTTAGTGGCTGTCGGTTGTCACCGTCAACTCACTAATCATCTCCTCCACCATTTTCCACGAGGAACCACCAGCGGAAATGGCATGTTGTGCCTGCCGTGCCAGAGCCGCAGCATTCTTCGCCGCCAACACCCTCGTCTTCCCTAACATTATCTCCTTCACCGCCCTCGAAATCTCCTCACCCTTAACTAACCCTCCGACAGTGGTTCCATCGTTTGTCCTTACTCTGACAGCGACCCCAAGTTCGTCGACGACCAGCTTTGCATTGAGAGGTTGGTCAAACACCATCGGCCACACGGCCAATGGCACGCCGGCGCTGACACTCTCCAGCACCGAGTTCCATCCGCAGTGACTTAGAAATCCCGCGACACAATCGTGCTGGAGGATTACCTGTTGGTTCACCCAGCCTCTCGTCACCATGCCCCTCCCTTGGACTAGCTCCTCGAATCCCGTGGGAAGGACAACGTTATCATCTGAACGCAGGGCCCATAGGAAGTTCACATGAGCCTCTTCCAGCCCTCGGGCCACCTCATTGAGCTGCGCGTCTGATACCGCCAGCAGCGTCCCAAGCGCGACGAAGACCACGGACTGGCCGGCGGCTGCCTTCTCGTCCAGCCACAGCAGCCACGAGGGCTCAGTGTTGTGGCAATGATCGTCGACGACGGTGGAAGATTCCCGGGCTAGGCATAGCGGGCCGATGGGCCAGGCCCTGGGCCCGACGTGCCGGTTCCAGTGCTCGATGTACCTGCTCTCCAGCTCGAGGAAGGTGTTCATGATCACGCCGCGGCTTCCGGCGACGGCCATCGCCATCTTCGCGTCCAGGGCTAGCATGGGAAAGCTGAGCGGAGGGATGTCGGCGAGCGTGAACTGGACGTGAGGGAACTCCGGCACTGTGTAGATGCCGCCGCCGGTGCCGTCGAATCCTGACATGTCGCGCACGAACATCTCCCGCATGACGTGCGCGAACGCGGACGTGCCCAGGAAGGATACCCTGGGAACGCCTAGCGCCGCGGCCGACGCTCCGGTCCAGTACAGGAACGCGTCGGCGACGAGCAGGCTGGCGGCAGGGCGCATGGAGGCGAGCGCCTCCTCGAAGCGCGGTCGCAGCGCCAACGTGGCCTCGGCGAAGGCGGCGAAGGAGGATTCCGATGCAATACCTTCCACGTTCTCCGCGCCCTGCGGGGCCGGGAACGGGAGCTCGACGACGTCGACGCCGGCGGGCAGAAGGGCGCGTACGAAGGCCGCGTTGCCCGGGGTGGTGAAGAAGGTCACGGAGGCGAGGCGCCGGCGGAGGAGGAGGTGCGCGAGGTGGGTGAGCGGGATGGTGTGGCCTCTCGCCATGAACGGGAAGATGGCGACGTGAGGCAGCTCACGGGAGACGGCAGCTTGAGCCATGATGCTTCACTGCTCCCGTCAACGCCTTGGATCTCGTCGCCTTTCGTGAATCGGTTGTACGTCCTTTGTATATAGGCTGGAGGGGGACCTTCGCGCTGGATGCAGTCGCGTGGTAGCTAGACCTCTCCATCACGAAATAAAGGGGGAAGTTAACCATGATCCATGATTGATCAACTAGCCAATACAGCTTATGTCGTATATATAGGATACTTAACTTAAAGGGCGACGTACACATATATAGGGGCATATACTGAGCTGATATAGCCATGATCCATGGCTGATCGTTGGCAGTACCTGAAGTGTACGTGCCCCGACACTCTGTATCGGGCTCATGGCGACAAATCACACTGTTTAAGTATTGTCGTTTGACATGGTAGCCACCGAAGTCCCGTCTTGGGACCATACTGGGCGTGCTAGCAGCCATCTACCTTGCGTTAGTTAACCCTATAATCTCAGCTAACCTAAGAGCATCTTCAGTCGCCCCTAAGTGTCTCGGGACCTTTTTTTCCACCGGCCGGAAGGTTTTTCTCCCATCGTCACCTCCGTGTCCCGATTATTGCCAGATTTGGTCTGATATTTTTTTAGATAAAAGTTAAATTTATTACCCGACTTTGACTTAACAAAGTCCAGAGGTTCACACAAGGTTAATACAATGCTGAGGCATTACAGCTTAGCCAAAGTAAAGGAGCAACAGGGAACTAAATCAACTAAGAGGCGCAACTCCAGTCTGCCGTGGCGGGCGGCACGACGCATACACCTCTTTGAGCTTGTCGATCATCCATCTAGCGCCCACCCAGTGGCCTGAGGAGCGGAAGCCACGCCTGCGGCGTTCAGGACCAGAGCTGATAGTGGGGTTCCGGCGGAAGAAAAAGGGTACATGGCCCAGCTATGTCGGCGAGACAACTTCCGAACCTAGTTTCACCCTTCCGCTCGATACAAAGCTACTTTCCCCCTTCGCCACCACACCGCCGTTGGCACCACCCCTGTCCCCTCGGTCACAAACAAGCCACTAGAAAGGGCCCTTTACTGCACCAACCTCCATCTCCGTACTGACAGAGGTTTTGTGGTGATTTGACGACGCGGGAGAGCTTTGCGCGCACCACGCCCGCGAGGTGTTCGGTGTTTTGCCTGCTCGGCGATGGATTCCGACGATGAGGAGATGTTTGCGGCTCTCAGGGAAGAGGAAGCCGAAGCCGTCACCGATGATGAAGAGCACATGAAGATCCTCACCTATCTGGCCAGCCTGTTCACGCGGAATGCAAAGCCACGGCGCGGTGGCTCCGCGTCAGAGCACCGCAAGAGCAAGGCGACGGCACTAGATGGAGGACTACTGCATACTATATGCCAACTACTTTGCCTATGATCCGTTGCACGGCGAGATAGTATTTCGGCGTCCTTTCAGGATGAACCGGAAGCTCTTCCTCAAGATTGTGCATGCCATCGGGATTCGGCAGCTACTTCATTTCCAAAAAGGATTGCACCAGCACGATAGGATTTTCCTCACTCCAGGAGTGCATGGTCTCTATGAGGATGCTTGCATACGGAGCTCCCGATAATACACATGATGCTTATCTACGTAGGCTGAGTTCACTGCCATTCAGTGTTTGTACAAATTCTGCATGGCGTTGTGGTAGTGTTTGGACCAACATACTTGCGATCGCTCAATGCTGAAGACACTGCTCGAATCATAGCCATGAATGAAGTAAGATTATTTCCTTTGATTTTTTGAAGCATCAACTTCATGCATTGGTGTTGAAAGAACTGTTAATTTCCTTGGCAGTGGATGTACAAAGACGTGAAAGGAGTTTGCAGTGTGATACTTGAGACAGTGGATGCACATGACCTCTAGATTTGGCATTCCTTTTTTTGCATGGTAGAATCTCACAATGACATCAATGTCCTGTAGTGCTCGAATGTCTTTTCCAATCTTGTTGAAGTTCATGCTCCCTCGGTGAACTACAAGACCAATGAGCACCAGTATAACAAGGAATACTACCTGGCAGATGGCATCTATCCAAGATGGTCAACGTTTGTGAAGAGTATCTCAAAGCCTGTTGTTGGCAAGAGATCTTGATTTGCTCGGTGCCATAAGGCTTGTAGGAAGAATATCGAGCGGTCATCTTGTGTGTTCCAAGCTCCATTTTCTGTTATTCGTTACCCCGCTCTCACTTAGTCGACATCTCGGATATGGGAGATGATGAATGCATGTGTGATCTTGCACAACATGATCACTGAGAGCGAGCGGGAGGAGACACTGATTGATACTAAACCATATTTCAGGGAGGGTCCCTTGCAATTGTTGATCCAATGATCCACAAGTATAGGGGATCGCAAGAGTCTTCAAGGGAAGTATAATCTAAATTTATTGATTCGGCACAAGGGGTGGCAAAGAATACCTATAAGTCTTAGCTACTAAGTTGTCAATTCAGACACACCTGGAAAGATACTTTCTTGACATAATTTATTGGTAGCAATAATGATATGATGGAAGTAGTGGAGTAATAGTAACAATAGTAGTAAAGTAACAATATAAATAGTAACAAAAAATGATTATAGTAAACAACAGGATTAAAAGCATCATAGCCATATGTACAGATGAATGGGCGTTGCATGAATGAGACAGTTCATATAATAGTCATAATATAGGGCACAACAGAATTGAGTAATAAAGCATCCAAGTGTCAATCAACCATAGGCATATCTTTTGTATATAGTTGTACGTGTTTGCGATAAGAACTTGCACAACATCTTTTGTTCAACCATCCCGTTTCAGCAGGGCCAATCATAGAACTAATGGTAACTATGGTGCTCCTTTTATGAAGCACCGGAGCAAAGCATTAACACTCAACTAATAAATATGATCATAAAATTACATCCATTCCCTTTGATATCTCAATCTGCCGCTTTGGAATCTCTGGTTCCGGATAATAATAGGTGCATACAACTTGTAGATGGGATCTAAAAAATGACTATATTCACAAAAACATAACAAGTTTAGATCTGAAGTGATGTCACTCGGGCCCTTATAACAAGCATTGAGAACAACAAGTTGTAACAATGATGATTAACGCTCATAGTGGATACTAGACATCATGCCTATATTGGTTACGTAGCAGAATGTGAAATTTTGCATCCTACATAACACACATGATCTACTATGAAGGTACGGGCGAGGATGTTGGTCTACGCTGCAAAATTTAAAAAAATTGGCCTATATAACATCCAACATCACTATGCAGATAACGATGCATGCCCATACATGCATTCATCAGGATCGCGACTTACCGGGCAGCGGATCGATGTAGTCGTAGAAGAGTTCTGAACAATCATAGATTTTCACAACTAGGCCTAGTTTCCAAGATATCGCTAGGTTTCCCTCGTCAAGGATGACACGTGTAATTCCTCTTATGGTGGAATATGTACGCTCGTGTCAACCCGTCAGCGCTCTGCCATCTAGGATTCGGCACCGACAAAGAGAGACAACATTTCGGCGCTGCTAATTGGTAGCTCTAATCAACTATGATTAAAGCCATATGATTCTGAAAGTTTCTCAACACATGAGAGAGAATAATAATTAGAGCTAGGTATAATCGGAAGAGGACACCTCAAGAATCCAATTAAAAGAATCTCCAATCCAATTAAAAGAATCTCCAATCCAATTAGAGAGGTTCTAATTAGACCCTCTAATTCTACTAGAGCTTCCTCTAATTGAATCAGAACTACTTCTAATTAGGTTGAGGTGTTCCTCTCCCGATTAGACCTAGCTTCTAATTACTCTCTCTCTCTCTCTCTCTCTCTCTCTCTCTCTCATGTGTTGAGAACTCCACCTTTATATACACCTGCAACATGAAGTCCTGAACGGCGAAGCGCTGCAGAATTTTTCCCGACGTATGTCTGCATACTCTTAGAGGGGTAACACGTGAGACCCTCACTCTACTCGATCACGGTGCTGGATACGGGGTATCGGAAACATCCTCACCCACAGGCTTGTGCGTGGGAATCTTCTACAGGCTTGATCGACATTGTCATCGACACCTTTTCTGCTACTATGGTGTCCGCTACACGATGTCGGAAACTAGATCTTGGAATTTATATTCACTTGTATCTGCATAGAAAGGTCTTGGTTGTTCGTAACAAGTTTGGCAAAAATATTTAAGTTACCCTTGCGCAACCCAGCATGTCTCCCTCCGCCTCAAAACCGCAGTCTTCCTCCCCGCCCGCGTCGACATGAAAAGCCGCGGATGTAGCTGATCCTTGTGGCTCCTCGGTTCGTACATGATCTGCTCATGAAAACTCGATGTTCTGCATCACAGGGGCATGTATACGAGGTTGTTGTAACCCCTTTAGCAAGCACTCAAACTGGCCAGACAAATCTGCCAAGTTGGTGTCAATGCCCTCGAATTTGGTGTTGAAGGTATCCTCCAAGTTAGCAATTTTTTCCATGACACCTCCAACCTTCATCTCAACGTCCTGAGAATGGGTGGAGACCAACTTCTCAAAGTGCTCGTACAACTCCTTGTTTTTCATGTTGTTCAATGCGTCGTCTGCCATGATTAGTACACAACAAGAAAAAAAATATTGCCCTACAAACTACTAAATTGTGGGGGAAATCAGACAATCCATCAAGCAAAATATAAAGTTCTTACAAGTTTCTTACCAAGTAGGAGAGCGTCACGGCAATCACAAGGATCAACACCCCAAATATTGGACAAAGCGATTGCCAGGTGAGGCACGATGCACGGAGTTGAATAAACGCTCAAAGAAGATACTTGTGCTGGTCCTAGGCTAGACCGTATTACAGATGTGAGGCTAGAACACCAATGAAGTCACGACACAGTAACAACAAGCACACGAGAGTTGGCTTATCTCTTTTTTTTCTAAAATTCGTGCAAACTGACGAAAAGTACTATGAACACAAGTATCTCAAACGCTTCCCGAAGGATACAAACAGGATAGTCTCGAAACAATCTGTCAAAAATTCCGGACAGTGCTCCAAAAGTGTGCCCGGGACGAAAAAAATCACTATATTGGCGAGTGACACAAAATGCACCGGGGAACATAAAAAATAGTATAGTATCGAAATTTTTTCGGACGACCTCCCAGATTATTTTTTCCCCGACTTCTACTAGCTCAAAACGAAATGAACTTTAATTATAGAGGATACATAAAACTACAAAACAGAAGAAAACAGTATAGAAAAACCCTAACCCTAAACGGAAGTGTGGCGCGGCAGCAAAACAACACAAAGTTGTGGGATGAAGGCGTGGGTGTTGTATATGGTGAAGTGGGAGGCGGAAGATATGTGGCGGCGATCTGGATGGTAGCAGCGGAAGTTTGATGGATGGCGGAAGTGATCAGCAGGCGTGCAAGTCGGTGTGGCGGCGACGATTACTGCATGTGAACATAACTCGAAACTCTGCATGAACTAGACGCTAAGACCAGCAAGTTGACACGACAATGTAGACGAAGACTAAACGATGTAATACACTGAAAATATAATGCGACGGGGCCGTACTGGTTGTAGGGGGTATCTAACCCTAAATATGTTTTTGGTGTTTTCGTGGACTATAGGCATGAAGATACAATCTAATCTATGAAAATAGTAAAATCTCATCGATCAACCTGAATTCTGATACCACTTGATTGGGCAAAGACAGACTGATCTTTCAATGAGATGTGATACTTCAATTATGGTGGAGTTTGACCTTGGCGATTCGACTACTACATACACGTACGCAGTGCAAATGCAATCGCTAAAACATTCTCCTGGAGTTAGCAATCCTGCAGAAGCAGATGAAACTGACTGTTAGCTCTAGTTCTATCTGCAATCAAGGAACAAGTAAGAACAAATAATGCAATCAAAATTACAGATAAAATATGATATTTGTTATGGAGATGGGATTCTGGAAATGCATAGTACAAGAGGTCTATCCGACACTCGTCCCTACGACGAAGACTAGCAATAGCTGAGTTTTTTTTTTTGAGTAAACAAAATCCCAGTCTAAACGATGACCTATAAAGGGTATATAAGGAGGAAAAAAGTGGAATTTCGTCCAACCATGGGGTGGTGGCCGAATTCTATCCTATGTAGGCTTTCCTCCTTCAATACGGACACTAAATAACCTATAAAGAGGTATCTTGAAAATACATGGGCCTAGACCAAAAAAGAGGTGGAGCAGCACCTATGGATGCCTTGGGACGAAAATCATGAAGTGGTATCTTGTATAATTTTCCCAAATCTCCATTCTTCATTATGGTGGTTTCAGGTTGCGGTAGTCTCCATTTGTGCCATCATCATCTCCATCTCTTGCGCCCTTGCTGCCATCTCTTTCTACGAACATGTTTCAAAATGTGTCCCTCTCATTCATGTTAGTACCATCATTCCTGAGAGACGTAAACACATTATTTTTAGGCAACATCATATTCTCAAGTGTATTAGGAACAAATCGTAGAAATAAAAATAACTGATGATTAAATTATCGTGCACAAGTTCTAGTCATAGGTCTTTGTATGTGTTTTGGTGTAGTGGCTACAGTTGCATCTATAGCGGTGATATCCTCATCAATTGGGAAACCCACTGAACAATTGGGCTTTCTTTGTCAACAGACCTATACTGTGAGGCCGATGTCGTGGGATCCAAATAGTAGTATGTTCTGCCTTAGAAATGAAAAAAACAGCCAAAAATCCATTAAGGATCAAGCCGTGCATCTGTGCACACCGCACACGTGATTATGACATTAGAGCATCTCCAACTAGTCCCCCTCCCCCCAAAGCTCCCGTTTTGACTGGATGGCGGTGTTCGGTCACAATAGGGTGGAAAATTGTCACCCTACCGGTCCCCCATTTCTTCCATGTGTGTCCGGATTTGTGAGAAATAGCTAAACTTGAACCAAATGTAGCGAGAGTTTGAGGTGGGAAAAGCCTCTCCGAGCATTCCCGAGCTACCTCACCCTTTCACTTGCTTTTTATGTTCATCTTTTATTCTGCTCTTTTCTTGTTCACCAATCACATGTAATTTATTGGACAATATTGGAGATTTTTTTTAAATGGATAATCCCTGCCTCTGCATCAAAATAATGCACACGGTTTTTATATTAAAACAAAGTATCCGAGTAGAAAACATCCGTGACAAAATTATTACAACTCAACCAGCAGGACGGGTGGCCAGAAAGATCAACTACTAGAAAATAGAAAACATTCTTAGACCGCAACCCATGATATGCGTCTAGTATGCAGTCATCCACCCGTGTTGAGGATACTCCGTACGACCGCGATCAACCGAGAGCATCCGGCATCCAAACGTCCACGCTGGTCTTCTGGAAGGAGGAAAGACCACATATGAATCCAGTGGGTAGCGCGGTGAATGACCTGCAAGAAATGACCAGCTCTCAAATTGTTAAAAATCACATCGTTGCGGCAATTCCAAATTGCCCAAAGAAAAGCACATACACCAATGCGTATACTCGCTTTAGTAGACTTATCGACTCTATTTAACCAATTACCAAATATATTAGTAACACTATTTGGTGGAATAATGTTGAACGTAAAGTGGATCAACCTCCAATTTTTTCTAGCAAAATCGCATGATATAAACAAATTCTCAATTGTTTTCTCCCTATTACAAAACACACATTTTGAACATCATGTCCATCTTTGTTTAATTAAATTATCATTAGTAAACAATTCCTTACGATTAAGAAACTACATAGAGATCTTGATCTTTAGTGTTACCTTTAGCTTCCACAAATATTTTTTGTAAGAACCTAGTTCTACCGTTCATAAGATTGGTGTAAAACAACTTAACAGTAAACACCTCTGAATCTGTTAGTTTCCACACTATCGAATCTTGCTCCTCAGACATAGAAACATCCATTAGTCTCTCTACAAAATGGAGCCACTGAATCCATTTATCCCCATGCAATACTCTCATACACTCAATGTTGGATGGTCATGCTGGAGAACCTGTGTGAAAACCACATTCCTACGACGCACAATATTAAAAAGAGAAGGACACTGCAGGGCTAATGGCGTTCTATCCAACCAAGGATCCTCCCAAAATCTAGTACTCTCGCCGTTACCAATAGAGAAAGAAATGCGATCAAAAAACTCCTTCTTAACCCCCATAATCCCTTTCTAGAATGGAGAATCCGTTGGTTTAGCCTCAAATTGAGCTAAGGGCAACCCTTTAATATACTTGTTGTGTAGCAACTCATGGCACACCCCATTCTCTGATAAAAGTTTAAATATCCACTTCGCTAGTAAACATTTATTCTTTACATCAATGCATTCAATCATAATACCACCTTTATCTTTTAGACGACACACAATACTTCACTTGGTAAGGCGATATTTCTTTTTTGTCTGATCATGTTGCCAAAAGAAACGTGACCTATAAAAATCTAATCTCTTCTTCACCCAAATAGGTAACTCGAAAAAAAGAGTAGAAGCATTGGTAAACTCGACAAAACCGAATTAATAAGTACAAGCCGGTCTCTGTATGAGAGCAACTTTCCTATCCATGAACTCAACTTCTTCTCAAAACGACCCTCAATAGGTTTCCGCTCTCTACTAAGTAGTTTACGGTAATGTATCGGAATTCCAAGATATATAAAGGGAAGAGCACCAAGCTCACACCCAAAAATTTGTCTATATTCCTGCTCGGAATCATTAGTAAGTCTAAAACAAAAGATCTCTCTCTTGTGGAAATTAATCTTTAGGCCCGATAGTTGCTCGAAAATAGACAGGATTAGTTTCATATTAACGGCCTTATCCAGATCATGTTCAAGAAAAAGAATAGTGTCATCATCAGCGTATTGAAGAATTAATACCCCACCTTCCACAAGGTGAGGCACTAATCCACCTACTTGCCCGTCCTCCTTTGCCCTAGCAATAAGAATGGCCAACTTATCAGCAACCACGTTAAAGAGTATAGGAGATAACGGATCCCCCTGACACAAACCCTTTAACGTCTGAAAATAATGACCAATGTCATCATTTACCCTAGCACCGACACTCCCACCTTGAACGAATCGAGCTATCCAATCATACCACTAAGGATCAAATCCTTTCATCCGTAGCGTTTGCTGAAGAAATGTTCAGTTAACTTTATCATATGCTTTCTCGAAGTCTATCTTAAAAAGGACACCATTCAATTTTTTTTCTTTAATTCATGAATTGTTTCATGTAGTACCACCACCCCTTCCAAAATATTTCTTCCCAGAAGAAAAGCCGATTGAGAGGGTCGGATAACTCTCTACACAATAGAGGTTACCCTGTTAGTGCCAACTTCGTAAAAAAATTAAAGATCACATTTAAAAGACAGATTGGCATATACTGTTCAATTATGCTAGCATTTTTTTCTTAGGCAAAAGCATTATTATACCAAAGTTCAGCTTGCAAAGATGGAGATCTCCTAAATGCAAATGAGCAAACAAATCTATTAAGTTCCACCTGATGACCTCCCAAAATCGTTGATAAAACTCCGCCAGAAACCCATCCGGTCGAGGAGCTTTATTATGTTCCATTTGAGCAACGGCCTCCCACACCTCCCTTTCCGATAAAGGACATGTCAAGATTTCATTCTCCTCCATGGATACTTGAGGAAGGTCATCAATCATGTTCTTATTTAATGAAAAAGAAGATGAAGACGACGCTCCAAACAACTTTTTATAATACTCAGAAATGAAGGTTTTTAAATTTTGTTGTCCTACAATAGTATCCTCGTCTTGTTCTAACTGGAAAAACCGTTTCTTATAATGTTTGCCATTTGCAATCAAATGAAAATACCTCGTGTTATTCCCCCCTTCCTGAATATGTCTGACCATAGCCCCTTAAGCCCACTTAGACTCCTCATCACGACGAATCTTTTCAAGGAAGGATTCAGCCTCTACCTTCGCAGCTCTCTCCGCTTCAGAAAGAAGGGTATGCTCTGCTTTCAAATCCAGCTCATTGATAAGCAACAACAGTTTATGTCGTAGAATTTTGTATTCCCCACTCATTTTTTTTGGCCCAGCCTCTCAAAAAACTACGGAGATGTCTTATCTTATATTTTTCATCTATCTACTGGATTGTTTCCCACTGTAATAGACATCCATTCATTTTTGAGTAGATCATAGAAGTCAGGGTGCCTCAGCCACGCTAGTTCAAAAGAGAATAACGTCTTATTACCTAAATGAGCAGGATCACCAGAATCTAGTAATAACGGTATATGATTCGACCCCGCACGAATCATACCATGCACTGTTACCAATTTCTGTTCCCACTCCACACTGGATAGTATACGATCCAACTTCTCTAAAGTTGGCACATCTCATCTACTAGTCTATGTATATTGTCGCCCCGATAGTTCCAATTCTTTTAGATCGAGACTTTCAATGATTGCATTATTAAAATTATCATTATTTTTTTCTTCTTGTCTACGAATAATATTGAAATCACCACCCACCAAAATAGATCGTGTCTCACCTTCGCAAATGCGAACCAACTAGGATAAAAATTCAGGGTTTTTTTTGGAGAATTTTGTGATGTATGGCTGAGAATTTTGTGATGTATGGTTGGAGATGCTTTTAGGAGACAGTATTAGACAAGTTTTAGGAATTAACCAGCCTCAAAAATGATTTCTGATCAATACGCCTTTAAATGGAAATGTAAGAAAATATGTGAGAATCTCCTAACAGATTGGAAAAAAGAAAGTGAGCACGGAAGGATAATTTTGCAGCATAGTATAATCGCGTATGGACGGGCTAGCACAGAAGAACCACTGTAAAGAAAAACTGACAGAACAAGGCTCTTTCCTCCGATGCTCTTTTTATTATTGAGTAAATAATAAACAAATTCCTACTAGCAGTCACCAATGTACCGAGAATCAGTGAAAGGATTCACAAAACTCAGCTGTGTGGAACACAATGTCAGTGTCACTGCACACATGCCCTATGCATGAAACAAATTAAATTATGCTAGTAAGTGAAATTAAAGAACGTGGGTCTCTCTAAATCAATCGTGATTGCCTACGCCTAATCCATCGACTAGTTATAGACAGGCGTCGTCGTCGTCGTCGTCAGGGGTCAGCAATACACGCGACGACGACGACAGCAGCAGCGCGCGCATGCATGCACGGCGGCGTTCTCAAAAAAGGACGCCCACGCCGCGCACGGACGCACGCTCTGATGCGCGCGCGCGCGACTGGCTACTGCTCCGCGGCGAGCGACTCCATGAACCGGGTGAGGTCCCTGTTCACGAGCGCGTTCGACCTGACGGCCCTGTCCTTGGCGACGGTGTCCACCAGCGCCCTCGGCACCAGGCACTTGCCCTCGGCGGCCAGGCGCTCCTGCACGCCGCCGCGCACGAGCAGCGCGTGCATCTTCTCCTGCGCCATGGGCGGCACCTTCTCCTCCTGAAAATCCATAGAGAATTAGCACAATTTATACACTGACTGCATTGATCGAAAATGTTGGACTCAATGGCGAACTGTTACGTAGCGAAATTCCGTGATCGTGTTGGTCGGGTACCGTACCTCGATGGTGTGCAGGAGGGCGAGCATGCCGACCTGGGCCTGGAGGAGCTTCACGTGGCGCGCGGCCTCCTGCAGCATCTCGGCGGTGTTGAGCTTGTGGCCGCCGGGGATGAGCCGCGACAGCTCGGCCGTCTTGTCGCTGATCCGCCGCCGGCGCTCCCTGGCCGCGGCGCTCTGCGAGGACCCGTTGCTGCTCGCGACGGGCTGCATCCTCTTCGCGTCCGCCCCGCGCACGAACGGCGGATTCCACACCTGCGGCGGCGGCGGCGGCGGCAGTGGCAGCGCGAGCTCGGTCAGGAACTCCGGCAGCGCCGGCGGGGCGTGCTGGGCGCCGAGGCTGCCGTCGGCGGCCGTGAAGTCGAACCACGAGTCTTCCTCGAGACCTGCGGCGCGCGGCTTCTTGGCGCAGCGCTGCTTGTCGTCGTCGTCTTCGTCGTCGTCGTCGTGGCGGGGGATGCCGAGGAAGGCGTCGAGGCCGGCATTGACGGCGGGGTCGAGCGGGTCGTAGACGAAGCCGAGGAGCGCTTCGCCGACGTCGGGGTGGACGTCCTGCAGGAAGCTCACGTCCTTGTCGTCGTCGAGGCAGTACTTGAAGAGCGGGGGCGCGGTCGTTGTCGGGTGGAAGCTGAGCGCGGCCATGGACATCGGGGCGTGGTTGCTTGCTTGCTAGTGATGCGCGCTGCTGGTGTCTCGGCGCAGAGCTCAACCGCCTTGGGTGGGTGGGGCAGAGTCAAGCGGGGAGGAGGAGGTGGAGGCGGCGGCTCAACTCAACTTAACACGGAGGCAAGCTAGCGCAGTAATTAGTGGTGGTCTTAACGATTGCTTCGCGCGGTAACCGTCCCTTGAAAAGAGGGCACGCAGAGGCGGCGCCACGGCCCACTCGCTCCTCCTTAACCGCCATGCATGCCATTCTCTCCCGCGGTTATCCCATCTCTTTTTGCTAAGATTTATTTAATTTCCAGCCACTCCTTATTAACGAAATGTAATTGTTTTCTTTAACTTGCGTTGCAGTTGCAGTGGCCGAATGAATGATGCGATAATTATGATTTAATTGTGCTAATATGCATGATATTATTGTTCAATAATGGATTGAACTCTGAAGCATTTTTTTTCTCAGTTATTACATCGTGGGATAACAATGCAACCTCGACATGTCAGAGGATGAGATTGTGCTAAGATGCAGCAGGATCATTTGGGCAAACATCGCTGCAGTCTGTGTGTTTCCCTCCTCTTTTTTCCATTCTTTTTCCCGGGAATTGTCTTCTTGGATTCTCTGAAGCGGTTACCGCCTCCAATCTGCGGCTGAGCAAGCTATTTTCTCTCTCTTTTCTCCCTTGGATTTATCCAGTAATTCTTGTCTTGGATTCTCTCCAGCGGTTAGCGCTACTAAATCATAGCCCCCACGGGCCCCACCTCACGCTCATCTTGAGTAACCGCGGTTGGCCCTCCCTATCTTGCTGCCACGTAGCCCCCCGGAAGCACGGCCCGCGCAACCTGTTTCAACTCCTGGTAGCAAGCCCAACTGCGAAGCCAGAGATATGGGCCAGTTGATCTAGGTCTAATATATGTACCGTACATATGGGCTTCAACCAAAAGAGTCCAGGACGTAGTCAAACCGTGGCAGTTTCGAGCTTGAGTTCAGTTTTTTTTTTCTTCTCCCTTTCGCTTGTCATTTGCTTGCCCAAGATCGGTCCTGCTCATGGATTGACAGTTGACTGTCAGTCAGCACATGAGCTGCTAAGTTAGTACTGTATACACTTGCTTCAGTTCAAAATGGAACAAGCTGCCTCGGATCAAGCAATGCGCTGCATAAGAAAGTAGGGTCGTCTCCACCGTCCACACCATTTGTTATTCGCATTCCGCTCGTGATCCCATCCCCGAGACGCATAAACCTCGCTTGTAGTGATAAACACTTTTTTTTTGAAGATAGTAATAAACAATTTGAATCATCTCTCTCTTAGCAATTCTCTAGTATGTCGACTAGTGTTCGGCGAATTTCAAAGGAAAAAAACGAAGTGTCCACGACCTAATGACTGTAATCTAATGTCTACTTGGAGATTTAACTAATCGAAGCAGCAAGCAAACGCTGCGCCCTGCACGTGAACTGTGATCGGTTCACCTAGTCAACCAGACACCTCCGCTTACCTCTGCAACACTGCTGCTGATTTGCGTCAGAGATTAACCTACCATTTGACCAGCTAATCGGTTTCTTAGTATGCAATGCAAGCCATATATGATCACAGTTAAAACAAAAAAGGGTGTGCCATATGATGAAGTTGAACTACGCTAAGATAGCCGCTAAAAACGTAAAAAATGGAGCATGCGCCCACCGTGGGGCTCGAACCCACGACCACAAGGTTAAGAGCCTTGCGCTCTACCAACTGAGCTAGACGGGCTTGGCTGTGACA
Organism: Alopecurus myosuroides; assembly: GCA_028641055.1. NCBI lineage: Eukaryota > Viridiplantae > Streptophyta > Magnoliopsida > Poales > Poaceae > Alopecurus > Alopecurus myosuroides. The sequence continues at coordinate 205,769,799 of CM054063.1, read as the reverse complement.
ATTAAGAAATTTTCACATTTGTTTACGTGAAGAAGTAACTGTATGACTCATCGCTTTGCTACTCGACCGTGACTACAACGAGTAGAAGACGCATAGTTCAAATGAGCAGCTGGCAACAAACACGAAGTTTTTTACATGTATCCTTTGAACTGTTCCGGTCACAACCACTTTTTTTTTTGAGAGAAAGTTGCACTTTATTAATCAATTAACATCATTACATAGTTCAGCCCGGATCACATCCAGGATAACACCAACCGAAAACTTACAAGATAAACGTTCTGAGGAACGGGCTAAACGATGTGCGACCATATTCGAGGTGCGAGCAACATGCTTAAAGATACAAGAATTGAAATCAGCTGCTAGGGTCTTGATATTGGCCACCACCGATCCGGCGTCGGCGAAGTCAAGCGTTGTACCATAGTAAGGCAGGTACCATAGTAAGGCAGTCAGAGGCCAGCACTACCTCCTGAAAGTCTTTGTCTCGAAGTACTATCAGCGCCCGTCTTATTGCCATGCCTTTAGCAATCTCAGGTGCAGGGAAGTCCGGCAACCCCTCACTGTAGGAGAGAACAAAGTTGCCCCGATGATCACGGATCACCTCCCCCCCCCCCAACTCATGTTCAACGGGGAAGAGTGTCGCGTCGACATTCATACAGACCAAACCAGCAGGTGGCGGAGACCATTTAGGACCTGAAGCAGTGATCTCACGACTGATTGTTGGTTTGATTTTGAAGCAGAACTGTATAATCATCTCTACATAGGCAATGATCTTCGCTACCAATCGAGAAGGATGCAGCTCCGTGCCATTGTTCCTGAGGTTGTTACGAGCATCCCAGATATGCCAACAGGTAACCGCCATAGAAATCGCTGCCGTTTCCGTCTCACGCTGAAGGAATTCGAAATTTGTACCGCAAAGGACGGAGGTAAGATCATAATCAAAATTTGTACAAGATTAACTAATTAAGTGATTTTGTAAACAAACATCTGGATTAGTACAGATTAAAGATTTAATATGGTGGCCCCAAGAACCTACTAGAATGATCAAAAATAAAATTTAATATAGACACATTTCGCTAAATTTTTTTGAACTACAAATATCTTTACTATTAAGATTGAGTGTGTTATCTCCTCCCCGCAATCACCGTCTGGTCTAATCTCGGACCCGATTTAGATTTAGGCTCATGTTTATTGTTTCTACATAGAGCTGTTGGGGTCACTTGCGCCGAGTCACTTAGGCTTAGCCTCAACACTTGGGCAGATGATACATGTGCCTCAGAGACCAAGAATGTTGCACTAATGCGCACTTTCACGGAGCTGGAGCTCTAAGAAATTGCGTGGGACATGAAATCCAATACTGCGTCGGGCCTGGAAGGGTTTGCGGTGTCATTCTTTTAGAATTTTTGGCTGCTGTGCAAATTGGGAGTTTTGCATCTGTTGAAAGATTTCATGCTTGTTCGTATTGACGTTTCTCGGTTGAAATTTCGAGTGCTCTTTCTAATTCCAAAGACTCCATGGGCTGACCAGATCTCTCAACTCCGCCCCATTGCCCTTATCAACATGGTGTTTAAAATAACTTCCAAGGCCGTTGAATCCAGACTAGACCCCATTGCCCATAGAATCATTAGTCCGACGCAAACGACATTCATTAAGGGTCGGCATATGCAGAGGCTGGGTTTACCGTTTCAAAAAAAAAATTAAGGGTCGGCATATCTTGGATGGTACCCTGGCCCTCTTGGAGGTTATGCATGAGCTGCGCGTTAAAAAAATCTTGGGGTCATTCTGTTGAAACTAGATTTTGAGAAAGCATAGGATAGAGTGAATTGGCCCATCGAGGTCATGCGCCAAAAAGGGTTCGACGCAGGATACCTTAAAAGAATCAAACAACTGGTGTCAGGCGGGCAGACGATCATCTCAATTAATGAGAATATTGGCCCATTCTTCAGGAACAAGAGAGGTGTGCGTCAATGGGAACCCCTCTCTCTGCTGCTCTTCAATTTATCGGTCAAAGCGCTCTACGCAATCCTATCGGCTCTGAGCTTGGATGGTCACATTAAAGGGGTGGTTCCCCATTTGATTCAAGGGGGAATCACGCACCTGCAATATGCGAATGACACACCGATCCTCATCTAGAATGAAGACAACGATATTGCCAATTTGAAGTTCCTTCTTTTGTGCTTTGAGGACATGTCAGGGTTAAAAATCAACTTCCGTAAGTCTAAATTTTTTTTGTTCCAACAATCATGCCAGAAACAATGTAGGATTGCAAACCTCCTCAACTGCAAGTGGGGGGCCGTTCCATTCATTTACCAAGGTCTCCCAATTTTTGACCGGAAGTTCACTTTCGAACAATGGAACTTTCTAGTTAACAAACCTGCGGAAAAAGTGGAGATTTCGATGGGCAGGTTGCTTTCGGACAACCCACAATTGCAGGGGGTCAAAACAATCTTGTAGGGTAAGTGTAACATAATTTTTTGATTTGACACAAGGGGCCAAAGAATACATATAAGCCATAGCACAGTGATCCAGCTGAGTGAGGGTCTAATGCTGACGTGATCACACGCTCGTTGGGAGACCCCAAGTGAAAGGTATGATATAGTCTAGCGAAATTTTCTCCCGATTAAGGAACCGGGGTTATCGAACTAGTAGGACTTCGTAGTCTTGAAGAAGGTTGCTTATTGCATGCGGGATTAACAAACGTGGACCTGCACACAAAACACAAACTCTCTCTTGCCCCAACTTTTCAGATGGTTTTCAATCTTACGGTCTTTCTGGAAACAAGAGAATTAAACGTATAGAGTCTTGAAAAAGAATAAAAGTAAAAACAAAACAGCAAAGGAACAATTATGAAAGTGCTTAAAAGAAGGTTGAAAATAGGAAAACAGGACCGAAGGCCATAGGTTCACTAGTGGTGTCTCTCCAAAGAAAACAAACATGTTGGGCGAACAAACTACAGCTGGGCAATTGACAAATCATGAAAGTATAACAATACTATTGTGACGAGATAAAGTTCATGGGTTCTAACATTGTATGTATTACGTCATGGCATAAGGACCGCTATCCAGTATGCATCCATATCTAAAAGTCTACCTCAAGAAAGCTATCCAGCGAATCTCTCTAGTATTAAGTTGCAACAACAAAGTGATTGCTTTGTGTGCAACAGACAAATGTATTAAGAACAATACGTAATATAAGCAGTGGTCCTCGTCCGTAGACAAGAGCACTGCTATTTTCTCTCTAGTAGCAACAACACATCTCCCATCCATCATGTTTCTGTCAGTCGAGCACAGATGTAAGGGATGCATGAATCTATCATCTAGCATATAAACCCTCTCTTGGAGGTGAAAACAACTATGTGGCCAAGGTAATCATAAACACCAAAGAGAATTGCAAGATAAGATTAAAACTCTCTACAAATATAAGTGAAGCATCTTAGATTGACAAGCACAAAATAATCATAATCTCATGGTTCATCGGATCCCAGCAAACATAACATACACAATTACATAACGGTGGTCTCGATCATGTGAGGCAACTCACGAGACTCTAAACATGGAGGCATAGGTGTCGAGTCTTCTTAGTTAGGTTCATGGCCGGGTGTGCCATAAGCCTACTGGTAGAACCATGGGTGGAAACGTGGGAGAGTGGAAACGAGGACACGGTTTACACAGGTTCAGCATGTCGCAACTATGGCGGCGTTTCTGCTACTGCAATCTCACTAAATCAGGGATGAAGCCTGAAGTATACAAAGTACAATCGTGAGTATGGTTTCGCTAACTCGTCGAGGATGAACTTCCCGGCTAGTTGGCTTCTAGCTATTTGAACCTTGGTTCTCTGTTGTCTTGTTGTTCTTTGCTCCCGTCCAGCTTTATATAGATAGCCGAACTAGGGCTTACATGAAGGAAACCTAGAAGACTATGGAAAGTTATCCTATTCTTAGAAAGTAAGGCATCCGACTTCTCCTCCAAGCCATACCACGTAGTGGGCCATGGTCCGAGTTCTTCTAGAATCCATCTTCCTGTGCGTCAGCTTACAGGGTCGCCTAATGGAATTTTCTCCATTGCCTGCGGGCCACCCTGATAACCTGGCCTTTGGCCAATTCCGGACATACCCCTAGCTGGCATATATCCGACAGTAGCGCCCAAGGAGAGTTAAGACTTCATCTTGCTGTTCTTCACCAATTTGTGTGATTTTTAGAAAAGTCGGCGTTCGAGTCTTGAATCTTCTTTCATTTGAAACTTTTTATGCCAAACTCGGATTTCTGTAATCCGGCCTTTCTTCCATGAATCTTCGCAGAGAAGGAAAACATGATGTAAGCGATAAAATCATGCTTATGTCGTTGGCGTTTGGTTTGAGTCAAAAGGCAGAAAACATATCTCTGACAGGTTCTGCATGGGAAACGAGGAGATAGACATTGTCACCCCGTCTCCTCGTATCCTAGATTTTACTACGCGACACCCGTCAGTCATCCAACAGCTAAATTCGCCGTTGGGACGAATCTCGGGGAAATGGCTATAAATAGCCTGCCTCGGCCCCTCCATTCCCTTCTTCCTCCTCCACGCGATTCACCCGAGCACTTCACAGAGCACCCGCGCACTTTTCGTTTCCAAGATAAGAGGGAGCAAGAACCTCACCGGAGATCCCAAACATCGGCGACTAGAGTTCTATCCCGCGGTTGCGCCGCCAGGAAATGGCCACCGGAAGCCCCTCGCGCACGCCTTAGGCCACCGTTGACCCCGAAACCACGGTGGATGCCATGTCCACCTCTGCTCCAATGGCTCCCTCAAGTGCCTCCACGAGCATGTCGGAAGTTCACTTTCTAAGAGGTATGGGATTTCCGCCATCCGCCTTCTTCCTCTAGGTCCTTCAACATTACGGGGTTCATCAGAGATGGTTCAATTATCTCAGAGTTGGTGCTGATGATAACTTCGAAATCCCCGGCAACGTCGCCAGAAAAGGTACTTGATGTTGGCGTGATCACACGCTCATTAGGAGACCCCAAGCGCAAGGTATGATGTAGTCTAGCAGAATTTTTCCCCAATTAAGGAACCGGGGTTATTGAACCAGTAGGACTTCGTAGTCTTGAAGAAGCTTGCTTGTTGCACGCGACATCAACAAACATGCACCTACACACAAAACACAAACTCTCTCTTTCCCCAACTTTCCGGAAGGTTGTCAATCTTTTGGTCCTACTAAAAACGAGAGAATTAAACGTACAGAGTCTTGGAAAACAATAAAAGTAAAAAACAGAAAAAAAAAAGGAAACAATTATGAAAGTGCTTAAAAGAAGGTTGCAAATATGAAGAAAACAAGACCGAGGGCCATAGGTTCACTAGTGGTGTCTCTCCAAAGAAAACAAACATGCTGGGTGTCGAAGCTCTGGCTCCGCAAATCCCTCAGGTGACCCTATCGGGTTTCGACTAGGAGATGTCATAGGCGCTGGTGGAATCGTCGGCTAGACAGGGAGGCGATATTTACCCAGGTTCGGGGCCCTCGAAGAGGTAAAACCCTTACTCCTGCCTTCTGCTGATCTGTATTAAACGATGAGATCGATTACAGGTGCTCGAATCGAGAGTAGATCTCGAGTTTCAAGGCTTTTGTGGTCGTGCGGTAATACTTTGGTCCTCTCCTTTGAGGCTCTCCTGGCTTTATATAGATAGCCAGGTCTCGAGTCCAACCCGGAGAGGATACAAACCCTAGCTTGAGTTGGTTACAATTCCTAACTTAGCCCGCAAGTTGATGCGGGTGGGCTTTTCATGGGCCTTCTAGAGTACTCCAAGGGCGCTTCCTGTTGGGCCTTGGTTAGAAGGTGCGAGAGGGGGTGCCCTTATTCGTAGGGCCCAGGATCCATGCCTTCGTCAGTAGCCCCCGAGCGTATGCTCGACTGGGATTTATTTTCAGTCGGGTAGACGGTCAGACCTTTTCTTTGATCTCCTTCTAGAAGTTCAGCTCGACAGTTGTTGCCTACGAAGGGTGTGTTCCCTGTTTCTTGAATAAAAATACTCGAGTATCGAGCAGCATTAGTGCCAGTTTTTGCGGCTATATTAGCAGAAGGATGTGGCTCAGTGGCTTGGCTCTCCCGAGAGATCAGGGCCAATTAATTGCGACTAGGGCAAAAACACTCCTGGCCTACACAGATTCGAGACCTCCGACTCGAATCCGATGAGGTGATCGTTACGACTGGGCCGTTGTGGACTTATCGAGTCGAACTTAACCTAAGGGGGTACCCGGCGCGTCCGCTAGGATTTTTCTTCGTGTTGTTGACACGGAACTATGCCGGAGGACGCAGCTTTCGAGTGCGATTCCAGGCCCAAAAGAAAGATCTTTTTGGGTCTTACCTTCATATTCGAAGAATATGGCATCCGGATGTGCCTAGTCGGCTGTACAATCCAGGTTTTTGTGATGCGTAAATATCACGCATAAGGTGGGTTCTTTCTACCCGATTAGATTGGTATGAGTTCCGTACGAAAAAAGTTTCGTGTTGGAAATGTTAGCTCCGTATGAAAGAGTTTTCATGTTTTGGAAAATTGTGCCTGTACGAAAGAGTTTTCGTGTGTAAGGCATGTTTCTCTTGTCCGAAGAGGCTTTGATTCATGAATTTTTTCATGGAAAGAATGTGTTCTATCCGAAGGAATAGATATTCGTGCGAAGATAATTTCGCGTTTGGAATTCCATTCGCAAAAAATTTCCTTTCGGAATGACGAACGCCATGACGTCAAGGCGTGCTCCTCTTCTCCCGATGGGACGTGACGGAGTGGCAGCAGAAACTGGCCCACCTTGTCAGCTTTTTGACCGGGAAACGAGACGTCACTCCCGTTTTTTACGCGAAATGCGCAGTAAATGCGCACGATCTTTTGTTAAGATCGTGGCACGAAACAGCGTACGCCGCCGCTTCGTTTCATCCTTACGCGTGGCAACTGCGATAGGTGCCACGTTGCGTATCGTACGGCTGAGATTGCTTTACCCCGTATATAAATAAGGGTGTTAGCGCCGCAGTGAAATTTTCCTCGCTTTCCGTCTTTGTCTTCCACCTCGCGCTCATCTTCTTCCTCGCACTCGTCTTCAACTTCCTCGCGCTCAAGCTTCCGCTGCGAACGATGGCCGGTGGGAAGAAACGCGGGGCTGGAACTTCGGCATCAGGCGAGCCCTCTGCGCCCCTCGCCACTCGCGCCGGCGACTGGCGCACTCCCAACACCACCGCCAAGAGCATCAAGGAGATGCAGCGGGAGGGTCTTCTACCGGCGGAGGCGGACAAACGTGTTCGCCTCGGGAAAAGAGAAGAGGTACCTAACCCCCAGTCGAACGAACGCGTGGTCTTCGTGGACCACGTGACTCGGGGCCTCTCCTTCCCCCTTCATCCCTTCTTCATCGGGTTGCTGTGTGCCTATGGAATACAGCTTCACGATCTTCCCCCAAACGCGGTGCAGCACATCGCGTGCTTCATCGCGCTTTGCGAATGCTATCTTGGCATTCGCCCGCACTGGGCGCTCTGGAAGGCGCTGTTCAAGATCCGGATCTTCCGCGAAAAATCGCGGGTGGAGTCCGAGCCCGGCGAGCCGCTTCGTACGGGTGGCTTCGGGATCCAGGCGCGCCACGAGAGCGCGTACTTCAACATGCACTTCATCGATTCCGCGCAAGGCTGGCGGAAGAAATGGTTCTACGTCGCCGACAACAGTTCGGGCGGACTTGTCGAGTTCCACCCACTCGCAGTTCTGACAAGGCGCAAGTCGTGGAACCACAAGATGACAGCCGAGGAGACCCAGACGGTCGCGCCCCTGCTCGCAAGAATTGCTGCTCTTCGAGACCAGACCTCGGGAGTAGTGCTCAACGGGCTTCACCTGGCCGGCCTTTTCTTGAAGCGTAGGATCCAGCCGCTGCAGCAGAGGCCTTCCACCATGTGGGAGTATCAAGGCGCAGAAGATCCCAGTCGAGTGAGCAGAGAAGAGCTTTCGAATGTAGAATTCGAGAAGAAGATTGCTGCCATCACTCGACTGAAAGTTGGGGAGCAATACCCTGATTGCTCAGTCGAGGCTTATTCTGCTTCAAATCCTCCTCCAGCTGAGGTTAGTTTTTCTGTCTTTATTTATTTTTTTTTTTTTTTTTTTTTTTTTTACTTTCATCTTTGGAATTTTCTTGCCGATAAGATCTTCTTTGTCTTCTTTTTTCTGCAGAGCCTAGCTGTAGCAAATTGCTATCCGCCCGTTGCTGGTGATGATGCCTCATGCCTTCAGTCAAGTCACCAGGACGGTGTGGTCGACACTAGCGTGGCCAACGCCTCTTCGAGTTCTGAGCATGATTCTTCGGATGACGCTGAGGACTCGAGTGACGTCCCTCCGAAGCGTCGTCGGGTGAATGACGATGAAGTCACCTCCAAAGATAAATCTTTGGAGACGTCGCCTCCGATTTTCGTGACTCCGCTCCAATCTCTTCCTCCTCAGGCCCCATTCGCAGCCGCCTGGAACGCGGATGATTTGGATGAAGACGAGGAGGATGACGAGTAAGTGTTTTCTCCGTATTTCTATTCGAACAATCTTTGTTTGTCTATGCTGATGTTTCCTTGTTTTCTAACGCAGTTTGCAGGCGATCAGCCCGAGTAGGTTTGCCGCTGCTGTTCCTCCCGAAAAGAGGAATAAGGCAAAAGACGCGGATGAGACTCCTACCGCGGGCACCGTCCAGAATTCTCCCAAGGCTGCGCCTGATGTTGCGACTATGGGGCGGGAGATTCCTAGCTTCGCCGCTAGAACTTCGGTCTCGAAGGAGGCGACGGATAGCTCTGCGGATCCACTCTCCCGCGCCACCGGACAGGTAATCTTCTATCTCTTTGATCTGCCCAGTAAAAATTTTATCGGGTGCACGGCAGTGCTCCCGATGGGAGTAACCCCCGAGGCTGTAGTCGATTGTAAGTAATCGGGTACAGGCTCAAAAGTTTCTTTCTTCACTTCTCCGTTATTTTGTCTTCTTCGGGTGCACGGCAGTGCTCCCGATGGGAGTAGCCCCCGAGGCTGTAGTCGATTGTAAATAATCGGGTACAGGCTCAAACCTCTTTTCTTCTAACTCTTTATCTTCGTGCTTTCACAGTCGCTCGTCGATTCCCTTGCGGCGATCGGTCGCCGCGTCGTTCTGGCCGAAACAGATTGCGAGTCGCTTCGATCAGAAGTTAGCCGACTCAAATCTGAAGGCGACCTCCTTAAAGGTAAGTTTCGTTATCTCTTTGGCTTTCGTGTGTCATCCATTCTTGATTTCTGATTAACATCCTTTGTGCAGCTCGAGCCGAATTCGCAGAGTCTGAAAAGACTAAACTTTCAGAGCAGGTAACTGCCCAGGAAGCTGAACTGGCGACTACCCGGCAAGAACTGGAAGCTTCCCGCAAGCAATCGGAGGAACTCCATACGAAGCTTGCGGAGTCGCGGAAGGCCGTGAAGGAGTTGGAGGAGGCCGGCAGTAAGGCTGACAACGACACTGTCGCGTTCCTTCGTCCTCTCGCCAAGCGCTTTGCGGGTAAGTATCTTAGGTTTTTGAATTTTTCATTCTGCTGATCTTTGCTAAGCATCATTTTGTCTGTCCGTAGATCTTCTGAATGTTCCTCTGGAGATTCCTGGGATTCAGCGGGTGGACGTGCTGACCGACACTCTCGCGCAGCTCAGGAGGCATTCTGAGGGAATATTTTCCCTGATTGATAATGCTTCCAAAGCTTTGGCACGAGTGCATGGCCGTCTTGTCGCCAGCGGTACTCCTGCGCCTGCGCTGAGCGAGTTGTCGAAGGTCTTCTCGGAAGGCGATCTCCTGGAGGCCTTTGCGGTTGCTCAATCAGAAGCTGGCGCAAAGACTGCGATTCAATTCGCTCTGGCGAACGGAGTCGAAGGTCTGGAGGAGGCTTATTCGTCCATGCCGGTCGACCCTTCCACGGGCAAGAAGGTACGGCTATCTCGTTTTTCCGAGCAAGCCACTGTTCTTGCTCGGAAATTATCTGAGATGTTTGCTCGGAAGAAGGGAGGGTCGACTGCCGCTAGTGGCAGCACCAACGTGGCTTCGTAGACTCTTTTTCCTTTGTTTCTGTTGTTTGGATGTAACGAATTTTGGGATGCATTCCCGTACCTTTGTTGATCTTTAATCGAAGCGTTTTGCGTTTAGAATTCGTCCTTGTTGTGTATGCCTTGGCTCCCGATGGGAGTAGCCCCCGAGCGAGTAGTCAAATGTGCGACTAGAAGTAACTCTAGTAGGGCGTCTCATTTCTTTTCCGTGTACTCCTTCCAGGCGACTGTGTCTGCCGCTGAATCTTCGAGTGGACGTGGTAATCCAATAAATCCACTAGTGGCTGCCGTGGGCACTTTAGCTGGTCTTCGTGATAAGGTGCAGGAAGGCGAGCGTAAGCTGAAAGCACTGCGCGGAGTCGCTGACGTGGCGATTTCCAAGCAGAAATTGGCGGCTGAGCGCGAGCAATTTCTGATTGGTGAATTGTCTTCGATTGCAAGGGACTTACTGTGTAAGTAGTGTAGCCCCCTATGCCTTTTCCTCTGCTGTATTTGTGATCTTACTGAGTGCGTTTGCTTCTTAGTTGTGAGACCAGATGACAGGGAAGAAAAGCAGTGGGTGGAAAACCACATTCACCAAGGGGCTAACAACACAAATCCTCATGCGAGTAACTTCTGGTCTGATCGCAGTCGAGGTTTTGTAATGGCCACCTTGAAGTTTCGAGTCCGCCAGGCGAGAATTCTCGTGGGTTCTTTCCACGAAGCCTTGATTGCGGTGAATGCTGCTTTTTATCCACTCGAGAGAGGTCCCGAAGACTGGAGTTATCTTCTCAGGTTATTTGGGCGAGAAGGAGAGGTTCGCGCGTGCGTTCGCAATCAGATGACCTGCGGCGCGGTTGTTGCTCTCTCATTTGTCCGAATATGGCAACCAGAGATAGACTTGAACTCCGTAGCTCGGCGTCCAGATTATGCAATCGAAGATATTGCGCCGTACTATGATGCTGTCCGTCCTGCGGCCGAGAAGATTATCCAAATGACCTCTGAAGAAGTGGATAGGGTCTTGGCGGCTAAGAATGCCCAGCGTTTTGACTGATTTGATCGGATGTAAATATCCTGTATGTTTGTCTTGAGTTTGTAGGAACTGTATTTAAGGTGTGCCACCTTGTATTCTGTAATTTTTTCCGTGATGCATATTTGTAGGTGTAGCCCCCGTGTATTTTATGGGGTGTTTGTACCTGTAACTTTTCAGCATGTAGTAAACTGTGAAAGCTGTCGGGTAAATATGATGAGGGGAATCATGTCTTTATTGCTATGACTGAGAAGTCATGTGTTCGAGCTACAAGTTTGGCTAGTATAGCCTTATTGTTGCAAAATAAACCTAGGGGTAGAATTTGCGCAGTTGCGCGATATTCCACGGATTGGAGTATATGCCTCCAGTCTCTGGATTCTTCAGTCGATAGGCTCCTCCTGGGATCACTTCGTGTATGATGAAAGGTCCTTCCCAAGGAGGTTCGAGCTTGTGTCCTTCTTTTTGCTTCAGTCGCAACACCAAGTCGCCAACCACAAATGATCTATGGCGTATGCGGCGACTGTGATAATTGCGCAGTGATTGTTGGTAGACTGCGGATCTTGCGAGTGCGATGTCTCGGATTTCGTCGAGTGCATCCATATCTTCTGCGAGAGCTTTGTTGGAGGTTTCTTCGCTGTAGGCTACAACTCGTGGGGCGCTGAATCGAACCTCTTCGGGGAGGACGGCTTCTGCCCCGTATACCATGAAAAATGGTGTATATTGCGTTGACCTATTGGGAGTTGTTCGGAGACTCCAAAGTACGGAGGGTAGCTCCTCTGCCCAATGTCCTGCAGCGGGATGTAGCCGATCCAGCAATCTCTTTTTGATTCCAGCTGAAACTAAGCCGTTGGATCTCTCGACTTGGCCATTAGTTTGCGGGTGGGCGACGGAAGCGAATTTCAGATTGATTCCTTTCTCCTCGCAGAACTGTTGTGTCTCCTTTGCGGTGAAGTTCGTACCATTGTCTGTGATGATGTCGTGTGGTACCCCGAATCTGCATACTATGGAGTCGAGGAACTTAATTGCGCATTGGGCGCTACCCGAAGTCACTGGCATAGCCTCGATCCATTTGGTAAATTTGTCGACCGCGACCAGCAAATGTGTGTACCCTCCTGGAGTAGATTTGCGCAGTGGGCCAACCATGTCAAGCCCCCATTGGGCAAAGGGCCAGGCGATGGGTATCATGTGCAACTCTGTAGCTGGCGCGTGTGGCTTGGGTGAAAATCGCTGGCAAGCGCCACATCTGTCGACCAGGTTTTTTGCATCGTTGGCTGCCGTTAGCCAGTAGAACCCTGCTCGAAAGGCTTTGCCCAGTATTGCTCTCCAGCTAGCATGATGTCCGCAGTCACCCTGGTGTATATCCCGGAGTAGCTCTTTGCCGTCTTCGGGTGCGATGCACCGCTGAAGGATGCCCGAGATGCTTTGCTTGTACAGTTCTCCGTTGATTACCCGAAAGGATTTGCTACGCCTGATTAGCTGTCGAGCCTCGCGTGGATCGGCTGGGAGCTGTTTATTGAGCAGGTAGTCGAGATATTTCTGCGTCCAGACTGGCTCGACCAGAAAAACCTGTCGTGATATATTATGAATAAGCTCGATAAGCGCGACCTGCGGGCTGACCTCTGTTTCTGGCGCTGCCGGTGTTTCTGCAGCTTTCTTCAATTTGACCGATCGCTTGACCATCCGTTCGAAGTATATTCCTGGCGGTATGGGTGTATTCGTGGAACCCATGTTTGCCAGTCTATCCGCCTCTTCGTTGCTGGATCTTGCGATATGCTTCAACTCGCATCCTTTGAAGCTTCCTTCGAGTATATTATACATGTCGCGGTACGCGATCATGTTTTCAGCAACGGCGTCGCATTCTTTCATTGTTTGTTGCACTATGAGGTTGGAATCGCCATAAATCATCAACCGGGTAGCTCCACAAGCAATCGCCATCTTCATTCCGTGCAACAGTGCTTCATATTCCGCGTCGTTGTTCGATGCTGGGTCGTCAGGTGGAAAGTCTAGTCGCAGGACATAGTGCAGTTTGTCTCCACGAGGCGAGATAAGAACGATTCCAGCTCCTGCCCCTTCGTTTCTTTTGGACCCGTCGAAATACATGATCCAATTGCTTGTGTACTCGGGTGGTCCGGGTGTTTGTAGTTCTGTCCATTCGCTGATGAATTCCACAAGAACCTGAGACTTGACTGCGTTGCGGCCCGCATAGGTGATGTCCCAAGCGCCCAACTCGATGCTCCACTTCGCTATTCTTCCGGATGCCATAGGGTTGTTCATGATTGTCCCGAGTGACGCATCATTAACCACTGTGATGGCGTGTTCCTGGAAGTAATGTTTGAGCTTCCGGGCTGTGAGGACAACTCCATATGCGAGCTTCTGGTAGTGGGGGTATCGCTGCTTGCATGGCGAGAGTACCTCGCTGATGTAATATATTGGGCGTTGGACTCCATATGCCTTGCCATCTTCAGGTCGTTCGACTACAATTGCAGTGCTGATGACCTGGTTTGTGGCGGCTAGGTAAAGAAAGAGTGGCTCCTTTTCTTGCGGTGTTGCGAGAACGCGCCTGCTCTGCAGTGATCGTTTTAAGTCTGCGAACGCTTGTTTGGCTTCAGGTGTCCACTCGAATTTGTCTGTTTTCTTCAGTAACTTGTAGAAGGGTAACGCCTGCTCTCCCAATCGTGCGATGAATCTGCTTAGGGCGGCTAATCGCCCTGCGAGCTGCTGAACTCCGCGTAGATTGGTGGGCTCCTTCATGGTGAGGATAGCTTGTATTTTCTCCGGATTGGCTTCGATGCCTCTGGCAGAAACCAGGTATCCGAGAAGTTTTCCTGCAGGGACGCCGAAAACGCATTTTGTCGGGTTGAGCTTGATCCGGTATGCGTTGAGGGCGTCGAATGTTTCTTTGATGTCCTCAAGGAGTGTGTCCTCTACTCGAGTTTTAATGACGATGTCGTCGACGTATACTTGTACATTCTTGCCAATGAGATTGGCGAGGCATCTCTGCATGCAACGTTGATATGTTGCGCCTGCGTTCTTCAGCCCGAAGGGCATTGTCGTGTAGCAGTATACACCGTGGGGTGTGATGAATGCCGTCTTCTCTTCATCTTCCTTTTTCATTCGGATCTGATTGTATCCCGAGTAGGCGTCTAGGAAGGAGAGACGTTGGCAACCTGCCGTAGAGTCCACTATCTGGTCGATTCGTGGTAGAGGGAAGTTATCCTTGGGGCAGTGCTTATTTAATGACGTGTAGTCGATGCACACCCGAAGGATATCCGTATTCTTCTTGGGGACCAGCACCGGGTTTGCCAACCAGGTTGATATCTTGATCTCCCTAATGAACTTGGCGGCTAGCAGCCTATTTACTTCTTCTCCAAGCGCCTTTTGCTTGGGCTCTGAGAATCTTCGAGTCGTCTGTTTGATGGGTTTAGCGTCGGGAAAAACTTCGAGTGAGTGCTCGGCAAACTCCCTGGGTATACCTGGCATATCTGAAGGCTGCCAGGCAAAAATCTCCCAGTACTCACGGAGGAGCTTGACGAGCGCGCTTTCCTATGCTGGCGAGAGGGTCGAGGAGACCATCGCGGTCTTGGCGGAATCTGTCGGGTGCACTTGATGTTTGCGAGTGTCGCTGTTGGCACTGAATTCCAGCTCAGGTGCATTTTTCTTCGTGAGGGGCATAACGGAGTGGTCCGTTGTTTTTGCCAGCTCCTGAAGTTCTTCCTGCATCCCGAAAGATTTCGCGATTTCGTTGAATTCTATGTCGCACTTGTCTGACTTCTGGAAGTCGCCGTCGATGGTGATAACACCGTATTCGCCAGGTAGCTTGAGCTTCAGGTACGCGTAGTGTGGTACTGCCATGAATCTGGCGAACGCTGTTCGACCAAGAATGGCGTGGTACTGCGAGGGCCAGTCGACGACTTCAAAGTCCAGAAATTCCCTTCTGTAGTTGCGTGGGGAGCCCAGCACAACTTCGAGGTTGATTGTTCCGAGTGGACGTACTGCCTTGCCCGGAACTATCCCGTGGAAGGATGTTTCTGATTCCGTTAGGCCGTCCAGGTTTTTGTTCATTCGACGGAGTGTATCCGCGTAGATGATGTTGATGCCGCTGCCGCCGTCCATGAATACGCGGGCCAGGTCATAATTGCCAATTTGAGCTTGAATGACAAGGGCGGCGTGTCCTGGTCGATAGACTCGTGGCGGGTGGTCTTCCTTCGAGAACGTGATTGGCTGTTCGGCCATCTTCAGGTACTCGGGCTTCGTTGGTGGCGTCTGCACTGCCATGCATATTTGTCTCGAGTTAGTTTTTTGAGCTCTGCGAGAGGGGCATACCTTCTGTATCATCCCGAGGAGTTGTCCGTGCGGAGTCGGGTATGTATTTGCTCCCGTGTTTGGCTGCTGTGGTGCTGGCAGTGCGGCGAGTGCCATGTTTGGGTTGGCTGGTGGAGGTGGTGGCGGTGGTAGCTGGAATTGTTGTCCGCCTCCTGGTAGCGGTGGATAGTTTTGGGTGGAGGCGAATCTTTTCTTGGCTAGCGCGTCCGAGATTCCGATGAACTTTCGGCAATCCTTGAGAAGGTGTGTTGCCTTAGTCTTGCCCGTGCGCTTGTCTGTGAACAGATGTAGCGAGCAGTATCCATCGAGGTCTTCCTCGGGTGACTTTTCTTCTTCCTTTGGCCTCCATTCGCGACTTCCACGACGACCGGAGTCGCGACTTCGCGTGAACTCTGCCGCCACTAGTTCTTCTCTATCGTCGTGGTCGTAGTATTTTCTTCTTTTTCTTCGCCCATGACGGTCTTCGTCATGTGTGGGTGATGATGTTCTTTCATTGCGTACCGCGTCTTCTCCGTTGGCCCATTTTTCGGCTATAACCATGAGCTCCCCTATGGTTTTGGGCGCAGCTCTGCCGAGTTCTTCTCGAAACACGGTTCTTCTTGCTCCTTTGGCGAAGGCCTCAATCGCCACTTCTTCAGAGATTGTCCCTGCGGTGTTCCTGAGTGTGTTCCACCGTTGGATGTATTCTCGCGTGGATTCGCCACTTTTCTGTTTGCAAGCCCGTAGCTCTTCGATTGTAGCTGGTCTTTTATAGGTCGACTGGAAGTTTTTGCAGAAATCGCGATGCAGGTCGTCCCATGATGCATAGCAAGATCGTGGTCTTCTTTCCAGCCAGCTGCGGGCCGCTCCGGCCAGGTGCAAATTGAGGTATTGCATGGCCGTGTTCTTGTTACCACGTTGGCATTTTACTGCCGTGAGGTAGTCGCTTAACCACTGGGAGGGCTCAAGTGAGCCATCGTATTTTGTCACCTCCGAGCTGAGCTTGAATCTCTTGGGTAGAGGCGCTTCGCGAATACTGCGAGCAAAGCAAAGTGCTCCGCAAGTTTCGTCGTCCGAAGACCCGGATGAGGAGCGTTCGCGGTACCGTGAGGCCCTTGCTTTATCCACTTTCTTCTGGGCGAGATCGGATCGCGCGTCGTACCCGGACCGGTCGCGGTCGCTATCTTTTCTTGGTTCTTTGCTTCTTTTTCTCGAGCGGCTGCTGTGATGCCGCGAATCTTTGTCTCTCGGGCTGTCTTCGCTGCTGCTTCGGCTGTCGCCGCGGCGCCGGGCTTCTTTTCCGCGGCCACGACGTGGCGATTTATCCTTTCTTGGAGAGGAGCTCCTATGCCTGCGGGGCGCGTCTTTGTCTTTGTCCTTCTCTTGTCGCGCCTTCTCCAGTTGTTCCTTGCGATCTTGGGAGGCGAGCCTTGCGGCGGCCAGCCCTAAACCTTTGCGGATGTGCTTGTATTGTTCCACCCGAGGATCGCTGTCCGTTGGTTGGTTCATCTGCATGTAGGTGGCCGCGGCTAGAATTGCGGCGGCTGGAGTTTGCGGGTAGACGTTCCCGTCGTCGTCAACCCTCATGAAAGAAGATGTGGTGGACCTGTGGGTCCCAGCCATGGATTCGTGGTCCCTTGTTGATGCTGCGGGTCCTTTTCCCACGGGTCGGGTACCGACCGAAGGGGCAAGGGACAGCTCGGCTCGACGTAGGCTTGACTCATCCGCCGCTCTCTTGCGGCGGGCTAGATCTGCTCGGGCGTCCTTGATGTTTGAGGCCGCTCTCACTAGGTGATAGTGGTAGGCGGTTAGGTCTTCTTGCGTGGCACCTGCTGCGGGTGGTTGACTCTTTCGCATGGATTCCTTTGCTCTTTTCCAGGCTTCCCGCGAGACGCCGATTAGATCGCGCTCGGTTGCGCTATATTCAGTTTCCGAGGGCTGTTCCGATCCTGCCATGCAGACTTGGGCCAGTTGTGGCCCGTGTGTCCTAGGCGTAGATCGGGAGGTTCTTTGCACCCGAGAGGGTTCCTCTGTCGAAAGCGCGTGGTAGTCGATCGCGTTGAAGCGGATGGACTCGCCGCTTTTCTCCACATGGAAGCGCGAGTTGACGGCTCCAGATTCGGGTTCAGATTCATCCGAGAAGTGGAGGATCCCGTCTCGGTTTGCCATGAAGTTAAAGCTTCCGAACGTCAAGGTGACGCTCTTCTCCAGATCCTCGAATACCGGACGTGATTCCGGCGAGTGAGGCGTGACTATGACGGATCCGATCCGTACAGGATTGTTCGGAGCCGTAGTCGATGGTTTCCAACGGGAGTTGGATGTCGATGAAGCCGAAGATGCCGGTGATCCAGCGCCCGCGTTCCCCACGGTCGGCGCCAATTGTCGAAGCTCTGGCTCCGCAAATCCCTCAGGTGACCCTATCGGGTTTCGACTAGGAGATGTCATAGGCGCTGGTGGAATCGTCGGCTAGACAGGGAGGCGATATTTACCCAGGTTCGGGGCCCTCGAAGAGGTAAAACCCTTACTCCTGCCTTCTGCTGATCTGTATTAAACGATGAGATCGATTACAGGTGCTCGAATCGAGAGTAGATCTCGAGTTTCAAGGCTTTTGTGGTCGTGCGGTAATACTTTGGTCCTCTCCTTTGAGGCTCTCCTGGCTTTATATAGATAGCCAGGTCTCGAGTCCAACCCGGAGAGGATACAAACCCTAGCTTGAGTTGGTTACAATTCCTAACTTAGCCCGCAAGTTGATGCGGGTGGGCTTTTCATGGGCCTTCTAGAGTACTCCAAGGGCGCTTCCTGTTGGGCCTTGGTTAGAAGGTGCGAGAGGGGGTGCCCTTATTCGTAGGGCCCAGGATCCATGCCTTCGTCACTGGGTGAACAAATTACAGGTGGGAAATTGACAAATCATGAACGTATAACAATATTATTATGACGAGATAAAGTTCACACGCTCGAACATTGTAGGCATTATGTCAAGGAATATGGACCGCTATCCAGCATGCATCCATATCTAAAAGTCCACCTCAAGAAAGCTATCGAGCAAATCTCTCTAGTATTAAGTTGCAGCAACAAAGTGATTGCTTTGTGTGCAATAGTCAAATGCATTAAGAACAATAAGTAATGTAAGCAGTGGTCCTCATCCGTAGAAAAGAGCACCGTTGTTGTCTCCCTAGTAGCAACAGCACATCCCCCATCCGTCATGTTTCTGTCACTCGAGCCCGAATGTAAGGAAGGCATTAACCTACCATCCAGCATATAAACCCTCTCTTGGAGGTGAAAACAACTACGTGGCCAACGCAATCATAAATACCGGAGAGCTTTGCAAGACAAGATTAAAACTCTCTACAAATATAAGTTTAGAATCTCAGATTGACATGAACAAAACAATCATAATCTCATGGTTCATCGGATCCCAGCAACACAACATCCACAATTACTAATGGTGGTCTCGATCATGTGAGGCAGCTCACGAGACTCTAAAATGGAGGCAAAATGGAGCTGTTCGGAGGTGATCATGGCAATGTAGAGGCCTCTGATGACGATTCCCCCCTCCGGCAGGGTGCCGGAGCAGGACTCCAGAAACCCTAGACTGGACTTTCGAGGTGACCGCGGCTCTCTGTATGTTTCATGGAAAATAACTCTGTCCCCGATGTTAGGGTTAAGGAAAATTTATGGGCGAAGAGGCGACGAGAGGCGGTGGCCAGGGCGCTAGTGGTCCACCAGGCGCGGCCTAGGGTGGGGTCGCGCCTGGAAACCCCCTGGCCTCCTCCGGCTCTTATTTGGACTCCGTCTCCGTTTCGGGTAAAAAATGATCTCCGTGGATTTTTCAACCCTTTCCTAGAATATTTCCTTAAGAAAATTTCTGAAATAGAAAAATAGCAGAAAAGAGAAACTTCCCTGGGGCATCTTGTTAATAGATTAGTCAATGAAAATATCGGAAAAATGAAGGAAAATGATAGAAAACATGTGGAAAACAAAAAGTATTAGGTAGAAAACAAGCATTGAGCATAAAAAATTATAGATATGTTTGCAACATATCATGGTATCACGTGTTACCCCTCTAAGAGTATGCACACATACGTCGGGGCAAATTCTGCAGTGCTTCGTCATCCAGGACTTGATGGCGCAGGTGTATATGGAGCTGGAGTTCTCAACACATGAGAGAGAGAATAATTAGAAGCTAGGTCTAACAGGGAGAGGAACACCTCAAACCTAATTAGAAGTAGCTCTAATTAAATTAGAGTAAGCTCTAATCTAATGAGAGTAATTCAATTAGAAGGATCTAATTAGAATCTCTAGTTAGTCTTCTAATTATTTGAGAAAGCTCTAATTCAATTAGAAGGGCTCTAATTAGAAGCTCTAATCAGTCCTCTAATTCTTCTAGAGAGAGAGAGAGAGTCTTGAGATCCAATTGTATGTTTTGTTTGGAGCCTTGGGGTGCTTTATATAGTGGGAGGAGGGAGAGACTTGCCAAAAGATCGAGGAGTCCTAGTTGTGCTAGGAGGAGGTGGCCGCACCATCCTCCTAGCCCAATTCGGATTGGAGGTGGAGTCCACCTCCACCTCTTCTCTCCCTTCCTATTTACTTTTCCCTTTTTCTCTTCAACAAAAGCAGGGAAAATACCGGGACACTGAGTATCATTTTTTGGAGCCACTTGGGCCCATCTGGCAGCCCCCAAAATTAGGGCATAGCCATGAGGGGAAATCTGTCGGTACTCCCCCTTACATGGAAAGTCTCCGAAACTTCTTTGGAACCACTTAACCAATATAGATAAAATCAATGATATTATCTAACGATGTCAGAAATATATTTCGACATCCCGGGACATCTCATGCCCCCTTACTTTTCCTTTGTAAAGCATGCAGTCTTAACTTCTCTTTCATAACAATTTCGGAATAAATTCCAGCAGTAATAGAAACTGTTTCTATCACTCTGGGACATCTCACGCCCTCGTTGTAAATTATGTCCGATATATAATATATATCTATCACTCGGTAACACGATTTTGATGATACTCCTAGTTGATCCGGACCTACCAATATACACAAAAAATAAGCCCAAACTGAAGTGTGTTTCCCCTACAGATCGATAGTGTGTGGATATGAAACTGGAAACTCTTTACTTTTAAATAATCAATAGTGGTGCCATGGACACCCATACTGACTCCCACATACTAAAAGATAAAGCTGTCGAACCTGTTGGTTATTATACAATTCTCCCATTACACACGATACCGAACTTACCCGAGACTACTGATTCCGGTATTGCCTTTGAAACAATCTCTGGGTCACTAATGCCTTTGTCTCGTCTTGTTATCCAATAAATTTCCTCTTTCTCGTTAATGTATTACGATATCCCACATGATATATCATCATCATGCATTCTCTGTAGAACTTATGAGTGTCAAGAATACCGAGTGGGCCCAGGTATGTGTCTCTCTTTTTAGGGAGGAGTAATTCTCATCTTGTAACATCCATGTAATATACTATTTTAGAATTACCCAGTAGCTACCTTTATGTTCACCTAGTTTACAGTGTGACTCTTGATAGGACCAAACTAAAACCTCCCGAATATATTATCCGGATCTCCTCATGGTCAAAGGATGCATTGTAATATAACCGTGATGTGATATGATTCTAAGGACAAAGATGTCTTAGTTTAATCTCGTAGCATATCAATCTACTTATGGAATATCCAGCCATATTGTTCCTTTCCAACAATATGTTATTCATTGATGTTGACATAAATAATGTCCCTTAACAGGAAAACGTGGTCATCAAACATCCAATGAATTAGTCGTAAAAGGCAAGAAGAGTTTGTGTATGTGTTCATGTTACTACACATGAGCGTGAGTTTTTCTCTGAATTTCATATTCAGGAACCATGTCAGTTATAACATAGTAATATGAATCATAATTATGAAACATATGTATAAATATTATTGTCTTTTGGGCATGCATCCAACATGCTTTCATCTATGGCGGGATTTATGCTTACATTGGTTTCCGGATTTGGGATCTCCTCAATTGATGGAGTTGGAATGCTTTGATGTCTTGGAGAAATTAGAGTTTTCTCATCGACCAGAGGAATTTGAGTGCTCTTATCCGGTGGAACAATTAGGCCAACATTAGTTGAAGGACTATTGGACTTATGTGCTTAAAAGTGACGCAAATCGAATGGGGTTTTTGTCACGCAATGCGAGTGCTCATTTCTTCATATGCAAATCTATTGGAAAAAAATAAGCAACATCAATAACAAGGTAATAGATTACTCAATATTCAATTGTTTTAGTTGACTTGGGGCTAGGGAATTACCTAACCACGCGCTGTCTAGTTAAACGAATTATACCTTTTGTGTTGGGTGTTTCCTGGAACCAGCCAATCGATAAAGAGATCAACATATGATTGTTGCCCTACCTTGAGACATTGACCCCGACGGATGCTAACTGCCTGCGCCTGTGCACAAATCGAATGATCGACAGACCGTTACTTCCACCGTCTCTCCGTTCATTTTTGCTACTCACTCCGTCCACTTTTATAAGGAATTTCAATTTTGGCCATATACATTCTAAAATGAGTGAATCTAGACTGGTTATGTACATAGATTCACTCATTTTATTGCGTATATGGTCATAATTGAAAGAGTAACTAGTGTGACATATAAAAGTGGAGGAGGGAGTAAAAGAGATCGAGCAAGTTTTGGCTATTGTACATAAGTAGTCCTTCTCTGTTCTCTCCCTAGGTATCCATCTTGGGTAGGACTAGTGGTGCTAATGAGCCAAACTCAAAGTAGAAGCCCAGCTAGGAAAGCCAACTAGAAAACGGTTCGCTGCTTTCATTTGCTTTGTTTTTGCATCTTCCTGTCGAGAAGGCATGAACAGTTAGCTAGGAGAAGCTTCAATCCATGGCTAAACAACCATACATGTATATCTGCTAATTTATTTGCAAAAATGGACGGTAGGATCGAGCCTCGGTGAAGCCTACCTGGTAAAATCTCCCCTGACTGCATGCTTGCATCACAAAGGAACACTTCACTTGATCATTGTTGCTTGGTGAAAACTAACACCTTGCTCCCCCATAATAAAATACTTTGCCCCCTTTATCTTTGCAAGTCTATTAATATCAAATGGACGACAAGGTCAACCATAAGATTACTTCGAGATGACCATCTTGAATATGCATCTTTACCTTGAAAACAATTACTAATTGCTTTCATTCTCTCATGGTCTATGCGAAATCATCCTTTTGATGAAAACCAATAGATGATACCTAACCCTCTAGAGACATCAAACACGTATATCACAGTACGTTCACAAATCCCAATTTTAAAAGTGCTTGCCATACCACCAGGTCAAATTATCCCACACGATACACCATTTATGATTTGTGTATTGACCAACTTGAAACAACTTATTGCAGTTTAGCTTGGTCAATCGTGTATCTTATTCAAAATATATCATAATATCTTGGGGTACATAAATAAATATTCCCTTGATTGCATGGTTCAATCATTGATCTATCATGACTCGACATATGAGTTCATCATTATCTTGACTAGAGACAAATCCTGGATTCTTCTCTCGGTCAATCTCTTAATTTTAAATTGTGATCCTCCAGGGATTAACTCATAAGCTAGAGAAAGATCTTCTTTTAGTTCCACACAAGTACTCCATATGCATTATTTCTTCTTGATCTTATCATATTCAATCCATGATCATGATGCTGATACCCATTTTATAGTTTTATCATAATGGCATCCAACCTGGAATCCTATATACGGTATTCAAGCATTATATGTGAAGAATTTCTTCATATGACTCAACAAAAACAATAGTCCACATAGATTGTTATTCATTACAAAAAAAACACACATTTAGGGGTTATATGCACTTTGGGCCCACAAGATTCTCAACCTGCTTCTGACATCTTCTAAAATAACGTGGGCAGGCAATGTGAAGGGTTCGTTGCATAGAAAACAAAAATTTTCCTACTCGAGAGACACCCGAAAGGCCAAGATCTAATCTAGGAGACGAAGTGTAACGGGCAACAAGAGGGTTAAGGAGAACACATACCCTCGAAGACTCAAAGTGGTACGAGATCAAATCTCGTTGTTGGCGTAGTCGTACTCACACCGATCCCGATAGCGAGAAGATGGGCACCGCAATCCGGCGGTGCATCCGTGATCGGTCACACGTACGGTTGATGACGACCTCCGTTCCCTCGTTCCAGCGGGAAGAGGAAGTAGAGGATCCCTCGGAACTCCAGCAGCACGACGACGTGGTGGTGGTGAAGAATCTCACGGTCAGGGCTTCGCCAAGCCGGAGACCATGAAATGGAGCAGCGGGTGGAGGGAAAGGGAAGTGGCCAAGTGTGTAAATGAGGAGGAGCCCTCACCCTCCTTTTATAGGGAGAGGGAGGCAGCCCAAAAGTGGGGTGCGGCCAGCCATGGTGGTGCCCCCACCTCTTCCCTCTTCATGTGAGTGGAAGCTCCACTCACACCCACTCATGCTCCCATAACTTCCCACTTGGAAAATCCAAAAGTTTTCTTTTAATAAATAAAACCTTTTTATTTCTTTATTTCAGCATTTGTTAATTCTGTTAACAAACTTTTGCATACAGCACCTCGAATCATTTGTTAATTCTATTAACAACTATTCGACGAAAAACCCCTTGAACTATTTCAATTTTCCCGAAACAATTTCGGTGCTGCCCAAAATATTCTTCGATATTCCGTATCCTCTCAAACGCGTCATCGAACCTTAAGTGTGTCACCCTACGGTTCGCGAATAAGATAGACATGATCGAGACTCCTCTCCGATCAATAATCAAAGCGGGATCTAGAGATCCGTGATGACTCCTATATATTCAACGATGACTCTCGTGATCGTGTGAACCAACAACGCCGTGAACTATTCCCTTTGTCTCGCGATATTTTACTTGTCCGAGATTCGATCATTGGTATCAACCATACCTTGTTCAATCTCGTTACCGACAAGTACTATTTTCTCGTTCCCGTGATATAACATCCTTGTGATCATATCACGTGCTTGCAAGCGGTTTCGATGTGATATCACCGAGAGGGACCAGAGTATATCTCTCCGTCATTTGGATGGACAAATCCCACTCTTGATCCATGATCCTCAACTAATACTTTCCGAATACTTAACGACACCTTTATAGTCACCCTGTTACGGTGTGACGTTTGATGCCATCAAAGCACTCTTCCGGTATCAGCGATTGACATGATCTCATGGTCTAAGGAATAAATTACTTCGTATGTTTGATATAACAATGTAAACTAAATGACTTGATCGCATTGCTATATTCTCTTTGGGTATATGTTCATCAC
>CM054063.1:204900392-205043031 GCA_028641055.1 Alopecurus myosuroides | reverse complement strand
TCCCAAATATTTAAAAGGTAACGAACCAGACTCACAACCAAAGATTTGTTTATACTGATTCTCTACCTCGTTAGCCTTACCAAAACATAAAACTTCACTCTTGTGGAAATTAATCTTGAAAGATACACAAGATTAATTTAGGATTTAGAGGTTTATCCAAATCATGCTCTAAAAATAGAACTGTATCATCAGCATATTGAAGGATAGACAAACCCCCTTCAACTAGGTCTGGAATAAGACCTCCAATTTTTCCATTTTCCTTAGCCCTAGCAATCAGAATAGCAAGCATATCCGCAACAATGTTAAAAAGAATTGGTGACAGAGGATCACCCTGCCTCAGTCCTTTTCTTGTTTGAAAGTAATGGCCAATAACATCGTTTACCCTAATACCTACACTTCCTCCCCGAACAAATTGTAAAATCATATCACACCATTCCCGAGAAAACCCTTTCATACGTAAAGCCTGAAGAAGAAAAGGCCACTTAACCTTATCATATGCCTTCTCAAAATCAATTTTAAAAATTACCCCATCCAATTTCTTCCTCTTAAGTTCATGAATGGTTTCGTCAAGGATAACAAGTCCTTCCAAGATGTTTCTCCCATGCATGAAAGATGACTGAGACGGTCTAACCACCTTTTGCACTATCTGAGTAATAAGATTAGTACCCACTTTAGTGAAAATTTTAAAACTAACATTAAGAAGGCATATAGGTCTATACTGCTGAATTTGAACCACATTATCGTTTTTAGGAAGCAAAGTTATCACTCCAAAGTTCAGTTTAAACAACTGAAGATTATCTTGCTTAAACTCTAAAAACATGGCCATCAAATCAGATTTAATAACCTCCCAAAAGGTTTTGTAAAATTCAGCGGGGAACCCATCGGACCTGGAGATTTATTAGGCTCCATTTGAGATATTGCCTCAAACACTTCTTCCACTAAGAAATCAGCAGTGAGAATATCATTTTCCTGTTGAGATAACTGCGGTATATCCTGTATATTACTTTCCACTAAGGAGATACTATTTGGGGTCGAAGGCCCAAATAATTTCTTGTAATATTCAGAAATATACACTCTCAAGTCCTCATCCCCAACAATGGTTCCCTCATCTTGCTCTAACTGAAAAATCATCTTCCTATGATGTTTCCCATTGGCAATAAGATGAAAATACTTTGTATTCTCTCCCCCTCCATAATATGTTTAACCTTAGCCCGTTGAACCCATTTACTTTCTTCATCTCTACGAAGGAGACAAAGGCGATCATTAGCGTCACGAAGAATACCCCTCTCACCTAAGGACAAAGCAACACTCTCAGCCTTAATGTCCAACTCCTCAATAATCCTGATCAACTTATCCCTCTCAATTCTATACTTACCACTTCGGTTCTTAGCCCATCCCCTAAGAAAATGTATTAAGTGTCTAATTTTATTCTGCCAAACAGCAACAGCTGAATCACCCTTGTTAGCAGCCGCCCATTCAGAAGAAACCATCTAAAAAAAACCATCCATTCTGAGCCACGAAAGCTCAAATGAAAAACTACTTATTGCCAACATGAGCACGAGCACCAAAATCCAAAAACAAAGGAGTATGGTCCGAACCATTTCTAGCCAAAGCTTGAACGGTCGCAAGAGGGAATTTATGCTCCCACTCCACAGAAGAAAGAACTCTATCTAGTTTCTCATAAGTTGTGTTAGCTCTCCTGCTAGCCCAAGTAAATTGTCTACCCGATAATTCAATTTCTTTCAAATCCAAGCTATGAATAATGGCATTAAACATAACAAGCCATCTAGGATTATAATTATCGTTATTCTTGTCTCCAGGTTTCTGTATTATGTTAAAATCCCCACCCACCGGCAAAGGTAATGTTTCATTTTCACATATACGAACAAGCTCTGGTAATAATTTTGGTTTAAATTCCTCCTAGGCAACACCATAAACCGACACTAAAATCCACTCAAAACCATCATGCTTTGACTTAACAAAAAGTTTAACAGAGAAATCTCCTACATCCACATTCCTAACCTCTATAGATAAGGAGTTAAATAAAATAGTCAGAAGGACAAACAGAACCCGAGCACTGCAAACTACTATCAGCCATACAACGAAGAGCATCAGCATTAGCCCCTGACTTAATACCCATGGGCTCCGATGGTGTAACAGCACAAGGAAACATACCATCAAAAACAGGCTCGAAAACCCTTTCATTTGCAGCAAAACTCGTGCTCCCAGCCACTGCAGTACAAGCGTTGCCCACCACGTGCACATCCGCTGCCGTAGTCCCCCACCCTTGCTCACATTCTGCCGTAGACGGGAAGACGCAACCATCCCCTTCCGTGGCCTCTACCGCAGCCAGAATTTCTGCCGTGGGATCAGGGGCAGGAAGATTTGCTGCCATGGCTGCCGAGGGCAGCAATAACTCATCTACCTTCGTAGTCTCTGAAACAAAACGACCCCCATTGTCTCCTAGCATACCTTGATCCTCCGAAACATCATTGAGAGAGATTTTAGGAGAAAATCAAGCCGCGGCCTCCTTCCTAGCACAATCGAAAGACTGCCGTACCAAAGAGGAAAACACCAGCCCCAACTGGACGGTAGAAGTTATTGACTTCTCACCACCGCCACCATGATTAACATCAGTAGGTTGAGTAGGTTTCGGATCCGATGAAGATTCAGGTGTTTTTCCCGTGAGTTCATTCACTTCATCTTGGAAGTCATCACCGAGTCCATCAGAATCATCATCACTCTCATCATCCCCCTCTCCACCCTCCATGTCCACATCATTAGTCGGTAGGGGCACATTATCCTCCACCTCGAACGAAAGTCTATAAGAACCATCTTTAATAAACATCTGTAAACGCTTAGGGATCTTACGGTGATTTATACAACCAATACGAATGCGAAGAATTCCGTGTTTACTAGTGAAGGGCATATCGATCTCCAGAGTCATGCCAAACATGTCCCCAACTGCCCACAGAGCAAGATAATCACCAATGTGCGGGCTCGGAATCCCATCCACTCGTAGCCAAACCTCTGGAAGAGCATCTG
Source organism: Alopecurus myosuroides (assembly GCA_028641055.1). NCBI lineage: Eukaryota > Viridiplantae > Streptophyta > Magnoliopsida > Poales > Poaceae > Alopecurus > Alopecurus myosuroides. The sequence goes on along the minus strand of CM054063.1, from coordinate 205,039,986 downwards.
CAGGTTCAGGATCCTTAGTCCAGCTATCAATAGTGATCTCACATGGACTATTAGGCACAATGCATCTCCCAAAAATCTTTAATCTCTCCAACTCAGTACTATTCGGGAATTCAACCTGAAAAATATTATGCCCCATACGAATAACATTCCAAACAAAGTTCTCTGTCGGAACCAATCGCTACAGCTGTCTAATGTTCCCCGGAATGGTCGATTCACCCCCCGAAACAACAATCGAAGCTAACCGATGATTCTCCAATTTTGGCCTGTATGTTTCTGTGCAAGGAAATTTGAAAAATATCAGCTCCTCATGACCATACCCATAAACTAAAAATTTTGGCTTAGGGGCCGTCAACAAATGACACCGCCTATCCCCATGATCAGGGACCTCGCAAATCTGACAGATAGCAACAGTGCACACCTTGGATCGGTGACCAGCTAGACCACATCTGTAACACTTTTTTTGCTTTCCTAGGAGCTGCATTAGCCACTGCGTTGGAAAGAGTGTTGGCCGAAACAGTGCTACTCCCACGGTCTTGACGCACCACAGCCGTTATCGGAGCAGGTTCAGATACCACCGCAGATACCACCGCAGGCACATTAGGTACCATATCCGAGCCAGCAACCAACGCAAAACTCGATGCCAATGGAACAGTAGCTGTCGACTGCGGCAAGCTCAGAGCACCCGCCGTCCCCTGCGGCAAAACCCCATCTCCCTGGACCGATTGAACAGGCGGCGGCTGAATCCCAACAGTAGGATCCTGAATATTTCCTCCACCTCTACCAGAAGTACGGGCATCACCATAGTGACCACGGACGCCTCTGTGATCATATGCATTGTAACGAGGGCCTTGGTTCTGATTGAAGACCACCATATTGTTCCGTCCCGCCACAAAGGCGTTAGGTTCACCTCAGCCACGCCCCCCTCCAACATGGAATCCTCCTCGAAAGCCACGGTTAGGGAAACCATTACCGGCATTAAACGTAGCACCATGATCAAAGGATCCACCCGCAGTCCCACTTCGACCTCCTTCATCAAAATTTGAGAAACCTCCATTGAAGCCCAAGTTGTAGTTCTCTTGGTTAAATCTCCCTGGATTGTTCCACTGGTTGTATCCGCCCTGATTATTGCCAGCCCCTCGCCCATCTCCCCGGAACGACATAGGCGACGGCGGCTGCTGCAGAGCTCTCGACCAGAAACCCCCCAGGATATGACGTAACCCTACACCAGTGTTCGATCGATCAACGTCATGACTAACCACGCGTTTAGCCAAACCCTGGCCCACAAAAGGCCTAGCCTCCTAGATGCCCTTGGCCCAACGAAAGCCCAGGTTAACAGGTGACCGAAAATTCAAAATCGCACCGATCGCGGATCTCCGACGAGATGTGGAAGGCAGCACTGCCGGGGACTTCCGCCGGCTCACCGTAGTCCATTCACTCTCAACGATCACATCTTCCACGAAGGAAGATGGTGGCATTATTGGAACCTTAGGTACCCGGAACTTTTTTGGAGTAGCAGTGAACTCAATGGAGTGAAGATCCTGCCGCGCCGCCATCATCGAACGACGTATGGCCAGTTTCCGCGTCTTCTTCCCATCGGAGGCAAGATCCCGAGACGGATCATCCTCCGGAGTCCTGCAATCCAACAAATACCGAGAACAAAACTTATTAGAATTACCTTTGCAAGGAGTAGACTCCTCATCCGCATCCGATTCGTCTAGTGAGAGGCACCAAAAACAGCCTCCGAGTGGTGCAGACAAAACCGCAGGGATAGGCCCGACCATCGGCGTCTCCACCGAACAGCCAGCGACCCCTGCAGGCGTTGCCGCCGGCGTCGCCCCGCCAGTCGCCTCACTCATCGCCAGTCGCCAGTCGCCAGATTACGATTTGTTCTGGCTGTTGCGTCACCTTGGCTTTTGTACCTAGGGAAGCTAATGAACCGGCTCACCTCTGTGCAAAACATTCTAGCTTAGATATAAGGCGGTGTCTTTGGGTCGACTATACCTCCTTCTTTCTTGATACTTGTATTGGAAAGGATTGTTGATGCAGTCCACCCAGTTCCACCAAGTGCACCAATGACAAGATTACGAGAAAAGGACATACATGACAAGGTGAAATCACTCCTCTCGCTACAGGCTTTCGGTGACTTGGCGAATGGTGCGCTACCTCATGGAAATGCCCTTTGTATGCTCAGGTGTGACCCCACCATGGACCCCAAAAACGATGCTCAAGGAGTTGCCCAAGAAGACGCGGAAGGAGACCGAGAAGGACCAGCGCAAGTAGACGAAGGCAAGAAGGCCCAGGTGGCGGAACCTCCGGTGAACCCACCGGAGCCTCCGCCCTGCTTCAGCAGTGGAGCCTCGGGTGCCACCTCCGCTCAAATCCCCTTCTGTTCGATAGGAGCGGAGCTAGCAACGGAGCCTATGGTGGTCCAAACCTGGAGGCGGAGCCTCCGGTGCTACCTCCGCCGAAAACCCGTTCGGTGCGACCAGAGCCCCACCGGAGCCTCCGATTGAACCACTGGAACCTCCGGTGAAACCACTGGAGCCTCCGCTCCTGCGCGGCCTGTGTGCCAGCTTTCGGGTCTTGAACCTTGTATCTCCTCCTCCCACCTACCCCCTGGGCACTACACTATATATAGACTTCCCCAATCTCAGATCTAGGGTTAGAGTTGAAATTAGAACATTGAGCTTTGCTCCTTTGTATTTCTCTTTGAGGAACTACTCCTATGGTGTGTACCTAGGAACATATCAAGGATACTCCTACGACTTTGTCTAGGATCGTATCAAGGCACATCCAACTACTTGTCCTCTCCCATTGGGTTTCAGTCAAGAGTTGTCCAATCATCCGCTCGTAAATCCTTGAGGTCCTATTGGCGTAGTGGACCGGCTACGGGAGTGAAACGGTTTGTATCAAGGTGAGTTCAGTTGGATCGATCGTTCCGTAGGCGACCCTCGGGGTTTAGTTGACGGGAGGTTTGGGATCTTCCGGTTCTCTCAATTTATCCCCCTTTGTGTTTCCCCGCGTTTGCCCACGATTTCCCCTCTCGTGTTCTTCGTGTTCTTCGCGTTCTTCGTTCGTTCTTGTCGATTCGTGAAGATCGGGCCAATCTAGGAGTAAACCTCCATATCATCTGGTATCCAGAGCTAGGTTGACACGAATCCGACACCCACTCCCCACCTTTTCCACCAATTTTTCTTCTACCACCATAAATTTCGAAAATCTCACCAAAAAATAGCCAAAAGGGATTTCAATAGATCTGATGATTTGTTGAGTTTTTCGTAGATTTGATCAGTGGATTTGTTTCCTAAGACCATTCCCCACCTTTCTATTCAGACACTTTTCCCCAATTTGTCCAAAAAATTTCTTGATTTTGAAGGAATTTCGAATTTGAGCAAAAATCACAGAAAATCTCTGTTGTTCGATTTCTTGACAGCTTTTGAAACTTGTTTTTCTTTGTCGTTTTTTATCCGAATTGAGTGCAACAAGTTGTCACGCGGCGCCCACAACACCATCTACGCTTCCACATCAACGGATCACCACGACATCGACTTCCACCGGCCGCAAGTCCGTGATCATCAATAAGAGAGGTATAACTTGCTTCAGCTTGACCCAACCCATCCATTGTGTACCTTACCTATTCGGACTAGTTGTTTTACACCGCTTGGCATCACATTTGTGGCACCAAGAGTGCGAGTTTGGCGCTTGTGAGAGATTAGCTACGAGTAGGCATTGGCATTTTGGAATCCATTAAAAGAGAAAATAAAAATAAAAAAAAAGAGAAAAAGAAGCAAAAGGATCGATGACAATTGCTATCCATTGTAGGAACGTATAGCTTCGCGTCGCAAAATAGAAAGAGTGACCGGTTGCCACGGTGCGAATCTTGTTGCCTTTTCAACTTTGCGGTTTGAGCTAGCGTCCTCCTTATGTTCATGTGGCATTGAGCTTTAGTCTTCGTTAGGAACATTTCGTCTTCGCTCGTCCATTGGCCGCACTAACCCCATTTATCCCTTGTGTGTGTATTTCCACCCATATTTCCATACACTAGGTTTGGTTTTTGTGCTAACTTTTCTTTGGTTCTTCTCCACGTTTGACAATACATTTTTCTTCGGTTTTGTCGATTTTTCCTCGCCACTTTCCTAACCCATTTGCCTTCCACATAAAGCGTGTGTGTTGTTGTTTGCGGTTTCTTTCAATCTTTTTGGATTCGCTCTTGACATACCGCCCTACACCTAGGCTCGTCCACTAGCCTCAATACGACCGAAAAAGGTAACGTTAGGTAAGTGAGACATCAATTTCTTCAATATCACACTCGTGTGTTTTTGAGATGGCTAGGGTAGGAGTATTCACAAGTCCGAGCTCGGAGGATGAAGGAAATCCATTCTACAACGACAATGCTTACGCCAACTACGTCACCCACAATGACCATTTCCACCTCCGTGAACTCGTGAAGGAAGGATTGCAACGCTATGAGTGTCGACTCCAAGAGCAAGAGGCTCGATTGAATGATCAAATGACGCGCATCAACATCAACTTGGCTAATCTTGCCAACCGTCGTCATTCATCATCGTCCTCAAGGTCTCGTCGCTCAAGCCACCACAATCAAGATCTTCACCAACCTCGTCGCCATGACCGCCATGATCGCAACAAAAACATGGAGGAGGGTGGACAACATCAACAACCACAACCACCTCCTCCACAACCTCAACAAGCTCCGCGACGAAATTGGTATGAGGATAGCTTGCCATCACCACCACCTCGACATCGCCAAGGCCGTGGTGACCCTCTTCAACAACCGCAACGCCCGGACCTTTGACAACATCATGATCCACCTCCACAAGGCCACGCTCAAGACAATGGCCACAATGACTTCGTGGAAGGTTCTCGTCAACATCGAAGGCCACCAAGGCGTAATGCGCGTCCCAACAACAATGACTGCCAAGAACATGATTGTCCTCAACACCCTCGAGATGAACAAGTTCTTCCGCAACGCCCTCAACAAGAACGTCCTCGACATCAACACCATGACAATGATGGTAGTGAACGCCGTGAAGCAAGACTCCGTCACCATCAGCAACCACATCCTAATGACCACCGGCGTCATCCTCCCCATCATGATCGCCACCGCCAAGACAATGAGGATGACACCTATGATGATTCACCTCCCGCTTATAATGAAGATCCCCATGAGCGACCCCATGAGCGACCCAATCGTCAAAAAGAAGACCACAACATGAGTGCACTTCGATTCAATGTTCACAAGTTCAATGGTGAGAATGATCCCTAAGAATATCTTGCTTGGGCTCTCAAGGTAGACAAGATCTTCGACATTCACAACTTCACCGACAAGAAGATGGTTGCTTTAGCATCATTGGAATTCGAAGGCTATGCGCTCTTATGGTGGGATCGCTTACAAGCCGAAAGAGTCCGCAACCGCATTTCTCCTATTGCCACTTGGAATGAGATGAAGCAATTGATGAATGCTCGATTTGTTCCGCCACACTGCAAGCATGACCTCTTCAAGAAGCTTCAAGAACTTTGTCAAGGTTTGAAGTCCGTTGATGAGTACTACAAGGAAATGGAGACATCTTTGATTCGAGCTCATGTGATGGAATCTCAAGAACAAACAATGGTCCGCTTCCTCAATGGCCTCAACTATCCTATAAGGAAGATCGTTGAGTATCAACCGTATGACAACATTGTGGCCCTTGTCCACCAAGCTCTCAAGGCTGATCGTCAAATTGCGGAAGATCTCAAGTACAACAAGCAAAAGGCTTTCTTCAACTCAAGACCTTCCTCTTCGTCTCCAATGACACAAGTTCCTACTCCTACCAACAACAAGAGTGCCCCTCGAGCCTCTAGTGCTACCAACAAGTCTCCACAACCATTCAAGAAACAAGCGCCTACCACCTCTTCTTCAAATGCTCCTCAAGTCAAGTCGAGTACTATCACTTGCTTCAAGTGTGGTGGTAGCGGACACAAATCCTTTGAGTGTTCCAACAAGATGATCATGATTGTTAACCAAGACGGTGAACGTGATTCCATGAGTGAAGGCGAATACTACGCCTTGCATCAAGTTGCTCTCAACTCCTTGGACGTGCCCAATGATGATGAAGAAAGTGTCTATTGTGATGAGGATAAGAATCCATCGCTAGTGGTGACAAGAGTCCTTACTACTTCTCCTCAAGATGAGCATGATCAACGGTGCAATCTCTCTCAAACTAGAGCCGATATCAATGGCAAATCAATCAAGGTCATCATCGATGGTGGAAGTTGCCACAACTTAGCTAGCAAAGAGCTTTGAGACAAACTCCAATTGACCTACAAGCAACATCCTGATCCATACCATGTCCAATGGCTTAGTGACTCCGGAACCTTCAAGATTCAACATATGGTTTCCGTGCAATTCAAGATTGGTCCCTATGAAGACACGGTGGAGTGTGACATTTTTCCTATGACCGTGTGTCATCTTCTACTTGGATGACCTTGGAAATATGACAAGAGTGCTATTAATGATGGGCGTACCAATCACTATAGCTTCAAGTGGAATAACAAGACATTTGTGCTTCGTCCCATGTCTCCTAGCCAAGTGATCGCCGACAACGCCAAGACTCTTGCACGTAAACAAGAAGAGCTCAAGTCTCGTGAGATGAGCGGTGAGAGAGTGATCCACCAAAAAGAGAGTGAGAGCCACAAGCCAAATATGAGTGGAAAAACTTCGAGTGTCCCCAAAGGCCTTGCCTTACTTGCCACCAAAAGGGAGATGCGAATGTTACGAGATGACCCAACCATTCTCCACTTTGTCCTAGTGTGCAAAGGGGAAGCACTTGAAACTAACGACATGCCAAATATTCCTCCATCTTTGTTGCCTTTGTTGCAGGAATTTGAAGACATCTTTCCTGATGAACTCCCTCCGGGCCTTCCTCCTCTAAGAGGAATCGAGCACCGCATTGACCTCATCCCGGGCGCGCTCCTTACCGCACCAACCCCGAAGAGACTAAGGAGATTGAGCGCCAAATTCAAGAACTACTCGACAAAGGTTTTATCCACGAATCTCTTAGCCCTTGCGCCGTGCCGGTTCTCCTTGTTCCAAAGCAAGATTCTACTTCTCGCATGTGTATGGATTGCCGACCTGTCAATGCTATAACCGTTAGATATAGACATTATATTCCTAGGCTCGATGACATGCTTGATGAATTGAGTTGTGCCACTATCTTTTCCAAAATTGATCTTAAAAGTGGATATCACCAAATTCGTATGAACATAGGAGATGAATGGAAAACGGCTTTCAAAACAACTTGGTTTGTATGAATGGCTTGTAATGCCTTTTGGTCTTACCAATGCCCCTTCCACTTTTATGCGTCTCATGAACGAAGTCTTGCGTCCTTTTATTGGGAAATTTTTTGTGGTTTACTTTGACGATATTCTCATTTATAGTAAGTCTTTGGAAGATCATCTTGATCATGTTTCACAAGTATTGTTGGCTCTTCGCAAAGCAAAACTTTTCGCCTATCTTTCCAAATGCAATTTTTGCACCAACAAGCTTGTTTTCTTGGGTTTTGTGATCTCTTCCAATGGTATTGAAGTCGACAACAACAAAATCGAGGCAATTAGGAATTGGCCCAACCCTACTTCCGTGGGTGAGAGAAGGCGCTTTCATGGCCTTGCCGGTTTCTATCGCCGCTTTGACAAAGATTTTTCAACAATTTCTTGCCCCTTGAATGAGCTTACCAAAAAGAATGTACCTTTTGTTTGGGGCAACATGCAACAAAAAGCTTTCGACACACTTAAGAAATGCTTAACCGAAGCTCCTTTGCTTGTCTTACCGGATTTTGAGATTGAATGTGATGCTAGTGGTATAGGAATTGGTGGCGTTCTCATGCAAAATGGACGCCCCATTGCATACCATAGTGAAAAACTAGATGGCGCTAGACTCAATTACCCAATCTATGATAAGGAACTATTTGCTTTGGTTCTAATGCTAGAAGTTTGGCAACACTACCTCTGGCCTAAAGAATTTTTCATTCATTTTGATCACGAATCATTGAAATACTTGAAAGGCCAAGCTAATTTGAACAAGAGGCATGCTAAATGGGTAGAATTCATTGAATCTTTTCCTTATGTCATTAAGTACAAGAAAAGTAAAGAAAATGTTGTAGCGGATGCTTTTTCTAGAAAGGAGTGCCTTCTTACACGCCTTGACATTAATGTGATTGGTTTGGATGAGATCAAAGACTTAGATGCTTCTGATGTTTTCTTTGGTCCTATATTTGAGAAATGCTTGCCTAACCGAGGTTTTAATGACTACTATCTTCACAAAGGTTTCTTGTTTAAAGCTAACAAATTGTGTATTCCCGAGTCCTGTTTTCGTTTGTTGTTATTGAAGGAATCACATGAAGGAGGTCTCATGGGACACTTTGGACGCGACAAGACTGATGCCATGCTCTCGAATCACTACTATTGGCCCAAGATGAAGCACCACGTGGAAAGACAAGTCAAGAGATGTTCTACATGTCTCCGAGCTAAGTCTACTTCCAACCCCCACGGTCTTTACTTGCCATTGCCTATTCCACATGTACCTTGGAGTGATATTAGTATGGACTTTGTGTTAGGACTCCCACGAACTAAAAACAATATGACTCAATCTTTTTAGTTGTTGATCGTTTCTCTAAGATGGCACATTTCATTCCTTGCAACCGAACCGACGATGCTTCACATGTTGCTACCTTGTTTTTCAGGGAAATTGTGCGTCTACATGGGGTGTCCACTTCAATTGTGTCGGATCGGGACGTCAAGTTCACCTCATACTTTTGGAAGACGTTGATGGCCAAGCTCGGCGTCAAGCTACTATTCTCCACTGCCTACCACCCACAAACAGATGGACAAACCGAGGTCGTCAACCGCACACTATCTTCACTCCTTCGAGCGTTGATCAAACCCAACCTCAAGAATTGGGAAGAATGCATCCCACATGCCGAGTTCGCCTACAATCGAGCACTACACCAAGCTACCAAGAGAAGCCCCTTCGAGATAGTCTACGGCTTCAACCCCAACACCACTCTCGACATACTACCTTTGGCTCTCCGCGAGCAAATGATGCATGTAAAATGCATAGATGAATTTTCCATATTTTCACATGGTTTTCTATTACATATTGCATCATATAAGGGTATAATTCAATGCTTTATAGTATTTTGGGGTTAAATTACAAAGTCCCCCAACTTTTATGGAATTAACCCTCCCTGTCAGAAACCCCGTTTTCTATATTTTTGACGTTTCAGGGGGCAAACTTCCGCGAAATCACCTGAAAATATGCGGGGGTCATTTTCTTGGAAGGAGAAGACTTGCGGGCGAAGGATCCACGAGAATTGGGCAAGGAGGCCCAAAAGAGGACCCTCCACGCGGCCAGATTCCTTGGCCGCGTGAGAGGCCCCCTTTTGGCCCCTGTGGCCCCAATTCCTTCCATCTTCGACTTACCGACTTCGTCTTGACCTAAAACCGACTATAAAAAGGGTCCCCCGTACCCTTACGGAGGGGAGCGCCGCCAAAACACCGAAACACCAAAACAGAGACCAGAAGTTCCAGATTGGAGGGGGAAAACTCCGGCGGGGCGCCGCCGATGTGATCTCCTACCCCTCCAACGTCATCTCCATCGACATTTCCATGAAGAGGGAGTAGTCCACCCCAGGGCTATGGGTTTGTGGAAGTAGCACTTGTATCTCTCTCTCTATGTGCTTCACTAATTAGATCCGTATGAGCTGCCTCACATGATTATGGGCACCGTTGTAATTCCTATGTGGTGGATCTTTTCTATGAGTTATTGAATCTGAGATTGCAATTGTTTCTCTTGAGTTATTTGAGTAGATGTATCTTATGTACCCCGTTCTTATTTGCTAGCTTTGATCAATCTAGTTCTTGAGAGCGTGTGTGGGGTGATGGGTGCATTAGTTGGAGTAACGGGGGGTGGCTAGTGCTGTGAAAGTGACAGAAGTTCAGCGATCCACTTAGGTTTTGTTAAACCTTTCTTAGTTACCTCACTAGGGATAAAAAGGAGTACCTTTTTACCGGGGATTTGAAGTGACACTAATCAATCTCCATGACTAGATCTAGCAAGTTCTTACTTCAACTTCATGTCACATTGCTTAAAGCTATACTCTGGTTTTTCCTTAATTATCGAGGTGTTATGATTTATTTCGCATCTTGGTGGAGTATAAGAGGGATTAATATGACCGTAGAGATCTCTATGCTAGGACGTGATGCCCATATGAAAGTACTCAATGTTAAACATGTTATTGTAATCTCACATGTAATTCTTCATGTCCACCGTCTACTACTTTATTTGAGAGAATGCAAGTGTGAAACCATGAACCCCAGCCCTATTTTAATTATAAGAAAACACTCTAGTTACTTTGCTGCAATTTACTTTACTTGCACTTTACTTTACTTGCATCTCCAATTCGAATTTACATTATCTCCATCACCACTTGCATCACAAAAATACAAAAACAATCCATTGCATATTTATTTTATCATTTGCATTTAGTAGTAGATTTAATTATTGCACATTTACTTTCAGTTTTGCATCAATTTAGAAGTCTCGCACCTTGTGCTTGACAGCCACTTGGTGAGGTTGAGGGCACAAAATTATCTACTTGTTTGCAGGATCCTGGAGGAAGCTTGGAAGACAACTGATGAAATACTGGCTCCCCAAGAGTTCGATATAAACCCTCGAGTCACCCTCGTGGGGAAGAAGGCTTGCCACTAGCTACATACTCTGCACTTGGAGTCTCAACCTAGCCATCAAACGTTTTTCTGGCGCCGTTGCCGGGGAGCCATAGGTGAAGGAGTTGTCCAAGGGAGCTCACAAGAAGTCTTCATCACCAACAAGGTGTGCAAACACCTAAGCTTGGGGAGGTTGCACCTACGTGAGTACCGTCCTTTCTATCTCCACCTTCTTTCAAGTAGATTGTTTTGTTTCTTGTCTTGTTTTTGTTTTTGTTTTGTTTTTGTTCTTGTTTTTGTTTTGTCTTGCATATTTTATTTTAGTTTGTATTTTAGTTTTGCATTTAGTTATCTAGATTATTTTAGTATTTCGAATTTGCTTAGTTACTTTACTTTTGTTTTGCATAAAAAATTAAAAAACTACATAAAAACTGTTAAAATGGGTGATAGAACTAAATTAAGTGACTACACAAATACACCCAATGACCAATTCATTGCTAGGCCAATTACTTTACCTGAAATACAAGCTGAAAGCTATGAAGTAAGTCCTAGTTTATTTAATTTAATTACTAGAGAGCAATTTGGTGGTAGTGCTATGGAGGATGCCTCTATGCATCTTCATGATTTCATGGAAATATGTGATATGCAAAAATTTAAAAATGTGGAAAGTAGTGTTTTAAAAATGAAATTATTTCCTTTTTCACTTAGAGGAAAGGCTAAAGAATGGTTACTTTCACTACCTACAGCTAGTATAAAGTATTGGGATGATTTAAAAGAAGCTTTCATTAAGAAATATTATCCTCCCGTTAAAATTTTGCAAAATAGGAATAATATCCTCTCATTTAGGCAAAATGATAATGAACATGTAGCCATGGCATGGGATAGAATTAAATTAATGATTAGAACATACCCATCACATGGAGTAAATGAATGGACCATACTACACTCTTTTTATAATGGTCTAAACTACATGTCTAGAAATATACTTGATTCTGCTGCTGGAGGTGGCTTTATGAGTAAAACTGTACGTGAGGCTAAGAGCATATTAGAAAGCATATTGCAAAATTATAGTCAATGGAATACTGAAAGAGCACCCAATACCACTAAGAAAATAAACTCAATTAAAGAAACCAATGATTTGTCTTCTAAAATGGACACTATTCTTGCTTTTATTAATAAACAAAATATGGAGAATGTGCCTTTGCAGGAGCTAGTTGGTAGTAATTCTGAAAGTGTGGATGTTAATTTTGTTAGGAATTATGGTAGCAATGGTTTTGGTAATGCTTACAATTCATATAGTAAACCTCCTTATGTGCCAAATAAACCTTTTGTTCCATATCCTAATGCTAATGCAAATAAGTGGAAGCCTTCTAGTGAAATTTCTGAATCTAATAAATTGCTTATGGAACAAGTTGCTAGTCACAATGCTATGATAAATGAGTTAAATAAGTCTATTGCATCCATTAGTAGTGATATTAAAGGATTGCAACTTCAATCTTCGAATTTAGATAAAGCATTGTCAAAATTAGCTGATAATCAAGCAACTCTATTAAGCATGTCAGCAGGAAAGCCACAAGCACAACCTAGTGTAGGAATGAATTCTATTACGATTTCTGCTCCTATTATTGAAAATATTGATCATATTGCTGAGAATACAAGTGAGCATGTCCCTACTAGCTTAGAAGAAACTTTGAATGAAATAGTGAAATACCCTGAATATTTACTTCCATATATGTCTTATCTTGCTAGCAAAGATAAAATTAGTCCTCATGAATCAAGCATGCTAGCTAAATTAGAGAGTAAAGTAGAGGAAATTATGATGCTTACTGAAATTAAGGATCCATTGATTGATTTAGAAAAAAGTAGCTTGCAAGAACTTATTGCTACTCTACAAAAATTTGCTAGTGATCCCACTATAAATGTTAATCAATCTGGCTTTGGATCTTATATTGCTAATCATGTCTTGCAAGAAAAAATTGCTAGGTACAAGAATGAGGCCATGATACCTTCTACGCTTGGGGATGCATGGATCCCCAAGGTGCTAGTTTCAATTGGAAAAGAAATTCACCATGCGATGTTAGATCTAGGTTCTAGTGTATCGGTACTCTCTAAAGAATTATATGAATTGCTAGAACTAGAAAATTTAGAAAAGTTCTCAAGTGAATTTGTCCTTTCTGATAACTCTACTAAACATGCTGTAGGAAAAGTAAAAGATGTTATGATTGAATTGCACATGACTTTCGTACCCGTTGATTTCATTATTATGGATATGGGGGATAAATCACCTAGTCCTATTATTTTGGGTAGACCTTTTCTTCGTACTACAGGTGCAATCATAGACTCCAAGGAAGGGAATGTCAAGTTTCAGTTCCCTAACAAGAAAAGCATGGAGCACTTCCCAAGGAAGAGGGGCACGCTGAAGAACAAGCTCCCTCATGAGCTTTATCCCTCTTGATTATCAAGTAAGTAAAGCCTAGCTATATGGCTATAAAGAAAGCGATTTACGGGAGGCAACCCGGTTGTTTTTGTTTGTATTTTCCTATTGTCCTCTTGCTGTCTCAAGATATTAGTTTTTTTGTTTCAATTCTGGAGTTTTCAATAAAGAGTCAAGTCAAACCCATTTGGACTTATAAGTTGCTATCCTAGTGCATGAAATTTCTGTTTCAGCACGAGTCTGCTCACCGTATGATTTTACGTTTTTTATTGGTATGTCAGATTGAGCTAATTTTTTAGTATGTTCTGCAACTTTTCGTCCTCTGTAAGAAAAAAAATTGGATTAATTTTTTTGACGAGTCTAGCTTAGGGAAAAACGTTTGTTTTGCTGCTGTTGCTTTTCTGGACAGATTCTGCCTTCTTTTGTTTTATGCACTCTTTGGGCTTGGGAATCGAATTTCCATGATTTTTTCAAGCAAGAGAGTTAACATAAAACATAATAAACCTTATTTTCTATCTACTTGAGCATTTGATTTGGAATTTTGCACAGCAAGCATGTGAATTTTTGTGTCCTTGCTAATCTCACCCCACAGAAAAAGAATGGGAGAAACATGTTTTGTGAAGTTTTTTCACAGGGAATAGAGGAGCTGCGCCTCAAGACATCCAAGAATGGTGAAAGCCATAAGCTTGGGGATGTGATGAACACCCCACTGGAGCTACACTCTTTTGGTTAGCACACGTCTACTTTCTGTTTTTCTAAGCAAAGCATTTATCGTAGACTTGAAGCGTCTAGTTTTTGTTTTGATAAGACCAACACCATCATTTTATATGAGATTGAGCTACTGGAGTTTGGGGTTGGAATGTATTGGATGCTAGTATTATGACTTGGAATAGGGATGCCATGGTTGATTTGAAGAGCTACATATGTTTGCATGATTTATAAGCTTTTTATGTGTAGAAATTTGCAATAATGTTGTCTTGAGCTATCTCTTATTCATGTCCTTGATGTTAATTGCTGGTTTATTTAGTTTGTCATGAAATGAGTAGTTCTATGGACATATGCATGCATAGTAGCTGGTCAACTATCTCCCTCTTGCTAGCCCAAAAATTTAAAAATTCCAACAAGTAAAAACTTGTTTCCAACACTCCTTAGCCAAGTATTTCCAGTGAGTCCACCATATCTTCCCATTAGCTTCATTGCTATTCCGAGTATGTTCACCATGTTATTGTGTTATTTATGTTCTAAATTAAGATATTCACTTTATTAATTGTCATGGGTTGAACTTGGGATAGGACTCTCACGAACTTTTGAAGGCACACTTTACTTTTTATGCATCTAATAAACATGACCCAACAATGGGAGCCACAAGTTTTGCGTTTGACAAGTGTGTGGTTGGGAGCTAGCTATAAACGTGTATCACCTGAAATCTTTCAACATTGCACAAAAAATTTACATTTGGTTGATATCATGTACTTTTGTTTTTGGACTCCTGCCATGCCGAAATGAAATAGAGAAATAGTAACTTTTGATGAGTAAGTATCTATATGACTAGAGAAATGCATTGGGCCGCTAACCCAAGCCATGCTTTATCATGGTGGAAATTTACTTATAGCTTGAGTGACTCTACAACACATCCTATAATAAAATAAGAAGCTATGCATAATAGTGAATGAAAATAAAAAGGATGATGAGTCTACTCCGTTTGTTCATCTTGTCATTGTAACATGGGCTTGTTTCCATGTCATGGGGCAAGAGGTACCTCTTTGCGGTTCTCTATGATGTCATTAATACTTATTATGATTGTACAAAGCTTATTAGGAATCTTAAGTTGAGTAATCATGGAGTAGGTTTTCACACTCACGGGGCATGAGGCTTTCAACCACCTTGTCATTCTCATTACTTCAATACTCACAATTTTAAGATGATAGTGATAAAGGGGCAATGAGAGTCCTAGATCAACGGATACCACATTTCAATTAGTAATTTTAGTTGAATAATTTAGAGGCTAAATAAGACTTTATCATGTTTTACCTCTACTCAATTTTCTCCAAAGTGTCCACCATATTTTCTATTCTCCGTTATGCTATTATTTGACCAATATAGGATTTTATTTTTCATTTTGTGTATGCATTTTGTCCATAGTGCTTTTATTTCATTATACACTTTGTGAACTTTCATGAAGCATCTTTGCTTGCATATTTGATATTTCTTACAACATGAATTGTATATTGCTACTCATTTCTAGTATTAATCATTTGATTATATGTAGCATGAATAATCCTCCTTGATATCCCATGATTGTTTCAATATGCAAAACTCATCTTAGTTTTATCACCTTCATACTCGAGGACGAGCATGGGTTAAGCTTGGGGATGTTGATGCATGTAAAATGCATAGATGAATTTTGCATATTTTCACATGGTTTTCTATTACATATTGCATCATATAAGGGTATAATTCAATGTTTTATAGTATTTTGGGGTTAAATTACAAAGTCCCCCAACTTTTATGGAATTAACCCTGCCTGTCAGAAACCCCGTTTTCTATATTTTTGACGTTTCAGGGGGCAAACTTCCGCGAAATCACCTGAAAATCTGCGGGGGTCATTTTCTTGGAAGGAGAAGACTTGCAGGTGAAGGATCCACGAGAATTGGGCAAGGAGGCCCAAAAGAGGACCCTCCACGCGGCCAGATTCCTTGGCCGCGTGAGAGGCCCCCTTTTGGCCCCCGTGGCCCCAATTCCTTCCATCTTCGACTTACCGACTCTGTCTTGACCTAAAACCGACTATAAAAAGGGTCCCCCGTACCCTTATGGAGGGGAGCGCCGCCGAAACACCAAAACAGAGACCAGAAGTTCCAGATTGGAGGGGGAAAACTCTGGCGGGGCGCCGCTGGTGTGATCTCCTACCCCTCCATCATCATCTCCATCGACATCTCCATGAAGAGGGAGTAGTCCACCCCAGGGCTATGGGTTTGTGGAAGTAGCACTTGTATCTCTCTCTCTATGTGCTTCACTAATTAGATCCGTATGAGCTGCCTCACATGATTACGGGCACCGTTGTAATTCCTATGTGGTGGATCTTTTCTATGAGTTATTGAATCTGAGATTGCAATTGTTTCTCTTGAGTTATTTGAGTAGATGTATCTTATGTACCCCGTTCTTATTTGCTAGCTTTGATCAATCTAGTTCTTGAGAGCGTGTGTGGGGTGATGGGTGCATTAGTTGGAGTAACGGGGGTGGCTAGTGCTGTGAAAGTGACAGAAGTTCAGCGATCCACTTACATTTTGTTAAACCTTTCTTAGTTACCTCACTAGGGATAAAAAGGAGTACCTTGTTACTGGGGATTTGAAGTGACACTAATCAATCTCCATGACTAGATCTAGCAAGTTCTTACTTCAACTTCATGTCACATTGCTTAAAGCTATACTCTGGTTTTTCCTTAATTATCGAGGTGTTATGATTTATTTCGCATCTTGGTAGAGTATAAGAGGGATTAATATGACCGTAGAGATCCCTATGCTAGGACGTGATGCCCATATGAAAGTACTCAATGTTAAACATGTTATTGTAATCTCACATGTAATTCTTCATGTCCACCGTCTACTACTTTATTTGAGAGAATGCAAGTGTGAAACCATGAACCCCGGTCCTATTTTAATTATAAGAAAACACTCTAGTTACTTTGCTGCAATTTACTTTACTTGCACTTTACTTCACTTGCATCTCCAATTCGAATTTACATTATCTCCATCACCACTTCCATCACAAAAATACAAAAACAATCCATTGCATATTTATTTTCTCATTTGCATTTAGTAGTAGATTTAATTATTGCACATTTACTTTCAGTTTTGCATTGCAATTTAGAAGTCTCACACCTTGTGCTTGACAGCCACTTGGTGAGGTTGAGGGCACAAAATTCTCTACTTGTTTGCAGGATCATGGAGGAAGCTTGGAAGACAACTGCTGAAATACTGGCTCCCCAAGAGTTCGATATAAACCCTCGAGTCACCCTCGTGGGGAAGAAGGCTTGCCACTAGCTACACACTCTGCACTTGGAGTCTCAACCTAGCCATTAGGAAACCAACATGGACATTGACAAGCGCACCGACTACATCAAAAAGCTACATGAATCCACAAGAGCTACGCTTGAGAAGCATTCCGAGACCCGAGCCTCCGTCATGAACAATAACAAGAAGCCAATGGTCTTCCAAGAAGGCGACCTTGTTTGGCTACACTTGCGCAAGGACCCTTTTCCCGAAGAGCGCAACTCCAAGCTCAAGCCAAGAGGCGAGGGCCCTTTCAAGATCGTCAAGCGCATCAACAACAACGCCTACAAGCTCGACTTACCAAAATCCAAGTACCTCGTCCACAAATCCTTCAATGTCAAGGACATCTCGCCCTTCCATGGATACCCTAGTGATGAAAACGACGGCGAGTCGAGGTCGACTCTTTTTCAAGGGGGGGGGGGGGGAGATGATGCAGCCCACCCAATTCCACCAAGTGCACCAATGACAAGATCACGAGCAAAGGCCATACATGACAAGGTGAAATCACTCCTCTCGCTACAGGCTTTCAGTGACTTGGCGAATGGTGCGCTACCTCATGGAAATGCCCTTTGTATGCTTAGGTGTGGCCCCACCGTGGACCCCCAAAACGATGCTGAAGGAGTTGCCCAAGAAGACGCGGAAGGAGACCGAGAAGGACCAGCGCAAGTAGACGAAGGCAAGAAGCCCCAGGTGGCGGAACCTCCGGTGAACCCACCGGAGCCTCCGCCCTGCTTCAGGCAGCGGAGCCTCCGGTGCCACTTCCGTCCCAAATCCCCTTCTGTTCATAAGAGCGGAGCTACCACCGGAACCAACACCGGAGCCTCCGGTGGTCCAACCCTGGAGGCGGAGCCTCCGGTGCTACCTCCGCCGAAATCCCGTTCGGTGCGACCAGAGTGGAGCCTCCACCGGAGCCCCACCGGAGCCTCCGGCTGAACCACCGGAACCTCCGGTGAAACCACCGGAGCCTCCGCTCCTGCGCGGCCTGCGTGCCAGCTTTCGGGTCTTGACCCTTGTATCTCCTCCTCCCACCTACCCCATGGGCACTAGACTATATATAGACTTCCCCAATCTCAGATCTAGGATTAGAGTTGAAATTAGAACATTGAGCTTTGCTCCTTTGTATCCCTCTTTGAGGAACTACTCCTATGGTGTGTACCTAGGAACGTATCAATGCTACTCCTACGACTTCGTCTAGGATCGTATCAAGGCACATCCAACTACTTGTCCTCTCCCATTGGGTTTCAGTCAAGAGTTGTCCAATCTTCCTCTCGTAAATCCCTGAGGTTCTATTGGCGTAGTGGACCGGCTACGGGTGTGAAACGGTTTGTATCAAAGTGAGTTCAGTTGGATCGATCGTTCCGTAGGCGACCCTCAGGGTTTAGTTGACGGGAGGTTTGGGATCTTTCGGCTCTCGCAATTTATCCCCCTTTGTGTTTCCCCGCATTTGCCCACAATTCCCCCTCGATTCCCCCTCTTGCATTCTTCGTGTTCTTCGCGTTCTTCGTTCGTTCTTGTCGATTCGTGAAGATCGGGCCAATCTAGGAGTAAACCTCCATAATTGTTAACCCTACTGAATTCTTCTGGCAGCAAGTTTGTTGACACACTCTTTTTCTTATCAGGATACCTAAGGACATTGGAAGTATTTTTTTAATGAGGTGGGCTTGCTTGGTTAATATATGTGATAAAAAAAAAGAGTTTTGTCCTCCTTAAAAATTATGTTAATGTAGAAGTATTACTGGTAAAGTGTTAGCCATCTCATCAGGTTCTACATTTGTAAATGGATACCTAGTTTCTCCTAGGTACCCTTTAATCCTTCACGTACCTAACGTTGCACATCAGGCTTGGCAGGATTTGTGCTAAGTGGCGTGACGTCTGGTCGTTTGAACTAATCACGCTAGATCCAGAACCTACCGTTGCACACCAGGTTAATGAGTACGTACGTCAAAACCACTGGCTTGTTCCGATCGAATGCACTTCCATATAAAGATCACAATTAAGTCGCATTAGGACCTAGCGTAATACTCTTATTTGCTGTTGTGGAGACAGTTTAAGTCATCTTTGCTTAACTAGTGGCAAGTTTGGTCATTTGTTGCTCAAGCCTGCAACCACCAACCTCACCTATAACGCTCCACAGGGCCACACCACGTTGCCATCAGCAAAATCGCGCATGAAAACAGAAAAAGAAAAACGCTTAAGAAGCACACTTACTTCTCCAACCGTCGTTTCACCGCGTCAAAATCAAGGGATCGCCGCCGACTAGGTTAACCACCATTAGTTTCCCTGGACGGTCACTTTTTGAAAAACTGAAACATGTATACTTGATCTTGACCAGTTCGGTTGCAATGCTTCGTTTGGCTGATACGATAGATATAAATCTGTGATCCAAGAGATGAGGCTAGGTTGAAATCAGTAAGACGTATGACTGAACTAATATATTATTTCGTCTGAAGATTTCTAGCAG
Organism: Alopecurus myosuroides; assembly: GCA_028641055.1. Lineage (NCBI taxonomy): Eukaryota > Viridiplantae > Streptophyta > Magnoliopsida > Poales > Poaceae > Alopecurus > Alopecurus myosuroides. The sequence continues at coordinate 205,020,323 of CM054063.1, read as the reverse complement.
TTCAGAAGAAGAAGAAAAGCTTCTTTAGTAACGGCTACATCGCAACCACCGGCACCTCTACCACCGCTCCTCAGTCCTTAGTCGCCATCAGGCCCTTCCGCTTCTTCCTCCCGACGTCCCAATCACTCACCATCCCTCCCAAATTTTCAGCTCATCAGCTATTTTTCTCTTCTGCAATGCACCAACCGTCAACCAATAAACCCTCCTCCCGATCCATCATTCCCCTCCCAGAAACCAATTCTTGCTACGCCTTTCGAGGCGAAGTTATCCTAGTCTCACACTGCTGCTGATATCAAACAGCCATCTTGGCCTATGGATTTGGGCATTTCTTGATCCGTAAGCACCCTCCTCCTCCACACGCTTTGCTAGTCCAAGCATGCTATCGCTGCCTATTCCTTTACTTCTTTGCCAACGCTAGGATTTAGGTGGCGCGTCTCGTCCCCTAGCTACGTACAGTAGCTCCTAAGAGATCAAACCATCTCGGTCTTTTTTATCTCTGAATCCTTCTTACTTGCACGCCTGTACTGCACGCACTCCTTGCTCTTGTCCTCTCACACTTCTGTCCTGACGAAGCCTCGCCGCACTGCGCCACCACGCGCCGTGCACTCTTGATCAGTTCAGGTTCGGCCTTGTCCTGTCTGTTTTGATTGTTATGTTCATCATGTGCTTTGCTTTGAGGAGGCATGTACTGAATATTTTGTCTGCTTGGTTCTGACTGAATTCTTGATACTTGCAGTGGCAACCATTCCTCCAGCACATGTCCTTTTTCTCATAAAGGGAGTACAGCAGGGGGGCTGTGTGCCTTGGGCTTGACTGGAGCAAGGAATATTTTCCAGTCCTTCGATCAAGGAAAGGTATATTGGGACTATGTACTTTTAGTTCCAAGAAAAAAAGTTTCCAAGGCGGACTGGCGGAGCGAAAAGCCTCGTACAGCAATCCCAGAGGCAAGATGTTCAACATAGTCTCGACATGGAACAAGAGGAGGAGAAGCAAATCACTAGATCAGTTAAATCCTTGTGAGTGCAACCCTTTCTTTCCTTGAATTCACTTGTCACTGTATGATAATCTGTTTATTCAGTGAAACTTCTGAAGTAATTTGATCATCTGTTCTTTTCTTTTGCAGGGGTGTACAAGACAGCCGAGCTGTGGCAGGTGAAGGACCAAGGGAAACCATTGGCCTTGCCTGCGCCGAGGAAACGCAACTGCTCCATGGTGTTCACCCTCAAGGAGATGGAGGAGGCGACCGGCAGGTTCAGCGACAAGAACCTCATTGGCAAGGGGGGCTTCGGCCGGGTCTACAGGGGCGTGCTGAAAGATGGGCAGGTACCTTCAAATTTTCAGAGCCTTAATTTCAGAAGATGGTGTTGTTTTTGTCAGTTAGTTTTTCCTGGTACGATTTGCAGAATACTGAATATAGGCGAGTCCTGGATATTTTCAGAGAAAATATGCCACTCAATTTCAGAAGATGGTGCTGTTTTCGTCATTTAGCTTTTTTTCTAATGTAATTTCCAGATTAGATTAATGTTAGCACCAATGGTTCGGTTGGGAAGAGAACTTCCTATTTTGTTCTCTATATATTTTCCCTACTAATTAAATGATGTAGGACACAGTCACCTGACCTGAATGTGATAATCATGTTCAACGGACAGCCAAGATCAGGGTGGTGTGACATTTTCTCTTGCCATCCTTGTCAAGAAAAGCATCTGCCAACCACCAGTCAAATATGATCAAGCATTCAGTTTTCAATTAATTCTAATGACGCATATATTAAAACCGAAGCTCTGAACATCATTAGCCGTACAGAATGCGATGTGATGTTCTCTCTTCCAGTTTTGCAAATCTGTGGCCACCTTTACTCTAGTACCTAAGTTTCAGTACAGCAGCTACATTGTCTCTTTTAGAGCTTTGCGTTGGACCTTAAAGTGAATGAGTGACCAATACATTATTCTCAATGTGAAGATTGTTGCCGTCAAGAAGATGGACCTGCCGATGTCGAAGCAGGCCGACGGCGAGCGCGAGTTCCGCGTCGAGATCGACATCCTGAGCAGGCTAGACCACCCCAACCTCGTCACGCTGATCGGCTACTGCGCCGACGGGAAGCACCGGTTCGTGGTGTACGAGTTCATGCCGAGAGGCAACCTCCAAGACATACTCAACGGTAGGAAACGTCAACACCAACCAAGGATCATTCTTTGATAATATGTCACCGAGTTACAGTTTAGCTCATCGTAAATCTTGCAACGTTTCTTCAGGCATCGGGGAGGTGAGGATGGATTGGGGGAAGCGGCTACGGATCGCGCTGGGCGCGGCGAGGGGGCTCGCGTACCTGCACTCCAGCACGGCCGTCGGCGTCCCCGTCGTCCACCGGGACTTCAAGTCCAGCAACATCCTCCTCACCGAGCACTTCGAGGCCAAGGTGGATTTCAGAAACTGGTCAAAATCTTCACATCGTCTGCTGAGTGTTACAATACATGAGTTGCGTTGCCTGATCAAACACTGAAATTTCTGTTCACTGTCAATTTTCCTTTGCCAGATTTCAGACTTCGGGCTGGCCAAGCTGATGCCGCAGGACCTGGACCTGTACGCGACCACCAGGGTGTTGGGCACCTTCGGCTACTTCGACCCTGAATACGCTCTGGTACTGTGATGGCCACGATCACATTCCGGCCCGGGAGTTCAACTGTTTCCCTGTAAATCTTTCTCTGTAATCAATTCGCGATGCTGACCTGGTTCTGATGCAGACGGGGAAGCTGACCCTGCAGAGCGACGTGTACGCGTTCGGCGTCGTCCTCCTGGAGCTGCTCACCGGCCGCCGCGCCATCGATCTCAGCCAGGGGCCTCAGGACCAGAACCTCATCGTCAAGGTACACTGCCTTCCCGCACCTGCATCCATCCATCCATCACCGCCATCGATCGTGCTACTGATCATCAAGCTATTTACGTGTGCTTCTTCAGATACACCAGATGGTGGGCGACCGGAAGAAGCTGCGCAAGGTGGTGGACAGGGACATGGGCAAGGGCTCGTACACGCTGGAGTCGGTCTCCATGTTCGCCGGCCTCGCCGCGCGCTGCGTCTGCTTCGAGAGTGACGGCCGGCCGGCCATGCAGGACTGCGTCAAGGAGCTCCAGCTCATCATGTACGCCAACATGAAGATATGACCATGTTTTGGGATTGGGGGCCGCTCGCGATCTTTGTTTGGTTCAGTCTTGAGGTTTTCACTCGAGGATGAGGAAGACGGTGATACGTGTACATAATTTTAGTAACTTCTCGTTGCGCTGGACGTTCTTGTGGATGGTGGTAGAACTGATTGCACTCAGTGTCCTCAAAGTGAGGGCCTTAATTTGTACTACCTCCTGTTCACAATATGAGACGTTTTGCCGAGCTAAACCCAGCTTGCCAAAACGTCTTATATTATGAAACGTAGGAGCCCAGCTTGCCAAAACATCTGTGTCTTGAGAAATTTATGAGCATGTTTTGAGATCGAGTGTGGTTTTCTTTTAAATGGGAGAAATCTTAGCCTCTGCATCGAGTGATGCACACAACTTTTATTAAGAAGTGTATGAGATATTATTTAAGTTTTACATCTCAAAGAACCACGAAGGATTGGGACATACCTCAACAGGCAGATACAAACACACTCACGTAACTACGAGGTACGCTTAATATGCTGCCACGTATGCAGGAGAAAAAAATACTGTGCCACCGCGAGGAGACGCATGCATCCAACCACCATAACCTCCCGCTGGTCCGAAGGTAGAAGGAAAACCCATAAGTGGATATAGTGAACCGCTATAAGAATAACATGCAAGACATGAAAGTTTTCTTTCCTGTTAAACACCGGATTGTTTCTACATTTCCAAATCGACCAACAAATAGCAGAGACGCCGACACGAATCCTATTCTTGGTCTTTTTATCCATCTCATTTAACCAATTACCAAACATATTAGTAACATTGTTAGGAGGTGGAATATTATAAGTACAAAACATAACACGCCAAACTAGTTTCGCAGAAGAGCAAGATATAAATAAATTGTCTACAGTTTCATTATTCCCACAAAAGAATGTGTGTTACCATGTCGCGTTCCTCTTTGCTAGATATCCTTTGTGAGCAAGACTTTTTTTTATCCAAAAACCACATATTTTTTTTAATCTTAAGCAGTATTTTAAGCTTCCAAAGATATGTTCACAAAAATCTAGTATGTCCATTCATTAAATCCTCATAAATAGCTTTTACAGTAAACATACCATTTTGATTAAGACCCCAAACAAAACGATCAGGAAATCTGTCAACCTAACATCCATTAATCTAAGACATAAATGAGTCCACATATCCCATTTATTCCCTACAATTGCCCTCCTAAAACCGATGTTGATAGGTGGTGCATTGTGAAACACATCATTAATCAAGATATTTTTGTGCTGCACTATATTATACAATAATGGATATTGAGATTGAAGATGAGAATTGCCCAACCAAGTGTCCTCCCAGGACCTGGTGGTTTCCCCCATTCCCAACCTTAAAAGAAACTCTATGGAAGAACTCATTTTTCACTCTCATGAGTCCCTTCCAAAAATATGAGTCCGTTGGTTGAGCTTCGACTTGAGCTAATGTTTTACTGTGGAGGTATTTGTTATGCACAGGTTCTTTCCACACCCCTTCCCGATTTAAAAATTTGAACAGCCATTTGCTGAGCAAACATTTGTTTTTCAGACACCTCAACCCTCAACCCACTCCGGTCCTTGGGGCGACATATAATGTTCCATTGAGTTAATCTGTATTTTCTTTTGTTCTCATCGCTCTGCTAGAAAAAACGAGATCTATAAAGTCCAATATTTTTCTTACCCCTTTGGGTATTTCTAGAAAGGACAACATAAACATCAGAAGGCTGGTCAAAATAGAATTAACAATGAGAAGGCGGTCCCCGTGGGACAAAATCTTGCCCTTCCATCATCCCAGTTTGTTCTCAACCCGACTCTCAACTGGATACCATTTAGCATTCCAAAGTTTCCTATAATGAATCTGTACCCCAATATATTAGAAAGGTAGTGAACCAGCCGCACATCCAAAAATTTGCTTATACTGGTCCTCCATCTGTTTCGCCTTCCCAAAACAGACGATTTCACTCATGTAAAAGTTAATCTTGAGGCCCGATAATTGTTCAAAACCAGAGAGTATTATCTTCATATTTACCGCCTTTTCTAGATCATGTTCCATGAATAATATAGTATCATCGGCGTATTGAAGGATCGATAGTCCCCCCCTCAACCAGATGGGGAATGAGACCACATATCTGACCATCTTCCTTCGCCCTAGTGATCAAAATGGCTAACATATCCGCTACTAAATTAAAAAATATAGGAGATAAAGGGTGACCCTGACGCAACCCTTATTTATTTATTTGGAAATAATGACTGATATCATCATTTACCCGGATACCGACAATCCCTCCCTAATCAAACTGCATAATGCACTTACATCATTGTTGAAGGAAATGTCATTTAACTTTTTCATAAGCTTTCTCAAAATCAGTTTTAAAAATAGCACCATCCATTTTGTTCCTCTTTAATTCATAGATGGTGTCTCCCAGGCATGGAAGCTGACTGGGTCGGTCTAATAATCTTCTGCACGATTTGGGTAATACGATTTGTACCTACTTTCATGAAAATTCTAAAACTGACGCTGAGAAGACATATGTATCTATATTGTTGGATCTCAACCACATTATCATTCTTGGGTATGAGTGTAATGACTCCCAAATTCAGTTTGAACAACCGTAGATTACCTTGATTTAACTAAACAAACATGTCCATTAAGTCCTCTCTAATAACTTCCCAGAAAGTTTTGTAAAACTCAGCAAGGAACCCATCCGGTCCCAAAGCCTTATTTAACTCCATTTGAGAAATAACTTCATACACTTCTTTCACTAAGAAATCAAGATACAAGAATTCCATTCTCGTCTTGAGAAATCTACGGTATGTCATGAATCATGTTCTCATCTAAAGTGATATCATCGCACAACAAATCCCCAAACAGGTTCTTATAGTACTGTGTAATGTAATTTTTTTAAAATTTTCTTCCCCAACAATTGTTCATTCGTATTGCTCTAATTGAAAAATGTTTTTCTTCCTGTGCTTACTATTAGCAATTAAGTGAAAATATTTCATATTATCTCCACACTCTTGAATATGTTTAACTTTTGCTCTTTGTGCACATTTAGTATCTGCATCCCGTCGTAGGCAACAAATTCGATCATTTGCCTCTCTTAAAGTATCACGCTCAGCCACCATAAGCGAGGTACTCTCGGCTTTGATATCGAGATCACCAATAACTTTTAGCAATTGATCTTTCTCTTTCTTACACTTTCCACTTTGATTTTTAGTCCAACCCTTAAGAAAGCGTCTAAGGTGTCTTATCTTATTTTGCCACATCTCAATTGGTGTATCCCCTTTAACGAAGTCAGCCCACTCAGCTGCAACCATCTCGTAGAAACCCTCCTGCCTAAGCCATGAGAGCTCAAAGGAGAAGCGATTTTTATTGCCCATGTGAGCGTGATTACCCGAGTCCACGAAGATCGGGGTATGGTCAGATCCAGTCCTATTTAAAGCCTGAACAGTTACCAACGGATATTTTTGTTCCCACTCAATTGAGGCCAGCACACGGTCTAGCTTTTAATAAGTAGAGACATCACGTCTACTCACCCACGTATATTGACGTCTAGATAGTTCAAGATCTTTCAGGTCTAAACTCTGGATGATATAATTGAACATGATTGGCTATCTCGGATTATGGATGTCACTATTCTTCTCTTTAGGTTTCCGAATTATATTAAAATCGCCACCCATCAGCATATGTAATGGTTCATTTTCACATAACCGGACTAATTCTGATAAGAATTGGGGCCTGAACTCATCTTGAGCTGCCCCGTAAACAGACACTAGCACCCACTCAAAGTCATCACTTTTTGACTTAATATATAACTTAACTAAGAAATCATCCACATCTACATTTCACACCCTAAGAGTAGCCATATTTATCCCGATCAACATACCCCAGACCTCCCTCTAGGTGGTAGACAAAACTAGGAAAAATCTTATCCCAAGGCAAGATGATTTAAGAAGAGTGTTGCGAAGTTAGATCTTCCTGTCTCCGACAAGGCCAGAAAATCTAGCTTCCTTTCACAAATAGTTTCTTCCACGAAAAAGTGTTTCCCCTGGTCACAAAAACCCTCGCTATTCCAAAATAAGCCTCTTAAATTATGCATTTCTAACTCTAGTTAGAAAATAATTCTAGCGCTTCTACGCTTATTCAGACTAGAGTAATCCTTCCTTTTCCCAATCCTTTTAACCCTTTCGCCAATAATTTTTTCTGATATGATAGCAACATCCACATGATCATCCATGCGCCTATTCAAATCATTATCATCAAGGTCCTCGGTTAGGAACGAATCCTTATTAAGGATTAGACTATGAGGTTGACCATCATGCTTGTCTTTTAAATTATTTGGAAGTATAGAAACTGTCCTGAGCAAGTTTGAATTTTTAATAAGCTTTGCCGAAGCAATGGTTTGTTTTTTTAGAAAACCCTAATGACACCCGCAAAGAAGACGATCTAGTAGTAACTTGCGCATCAGAAAAAGAAAGAGTTGAATTTTTATTCGGATCCATACCTGCAGCGATGTGCTGTGTCTCCGCCAATGCCATCGCCCGCCCCAATTCGGTGTCATTGGCATTGTGCTGTGCACGAATGCAGGTCTCTGGAACGAAGACCCAAAGTCCCCAAGTCCGGTATGCCACCAAAGTCATCGATGATCTGCGAAGATGCCTCCCCTTCCAATCTACTCGAGTGGTTGACCGAAAAAGATTGCAAAGGTGAAGATACGCTCGAAGCTCCATCGTGAACACTGCCAGTGTTGCTCGATCTAGAGCCTCCACCTGAAACTCCCGAGAGCAGCACAGACGTGTCCTACTATGAGAAAGAGGCGACAACAGCTCAGGACCCAAAGTGGCCGAAGTATCTAGCAATGTCGCCTCCTCAGACGCTCCACGACCTTCACGCCCTGGGTACACAGGCCCGTCATCTGCACAACGTTCCGGACAGAGCAGTCCCCATCACGCCCTTACACAGCAGCGCTGCGTGTCGGTGTGCTCATATTTTCTTCCGGGGCAGCAAAAAACGTGTTTTCCTCTTCCGACATGACAGAGAAAACCTGCGCCAACGTCCGCGCCTTTCCGCTCGTGAACGTCCATCACCGGCTCTGGAGACATTATGGTATGCCTCTTCATAGCATCGTCAAGAGCCACAGGTTGAGATGGAGCACACTTAAGCAATCCGGCCTCTTTTCGTGCCAAATCAAAAGACCGCCGTACTGAGCGCGAGAAGACCAGCCCTCGCATCAGTGACGAACTAGGTGGCTGCTCCACACTACCCCCTGATGTTCCTTCGCAACCGTAGTCTCAGTCTCACTGCTAACGTCCCCTTCTGATCCCTTCTGATTATCAATGCTATACTTATTCACTGCTTGTTGCAAATTTTCCCCCAAATTATCCTCATCATCATCACTTCCCTCATCATCTCCATCATTGTCATCCATGTCCACATCCTCAGCCACTAGTGGTTCTACCCCTTCTACCGCAAAGGCAAGATCATAGAAACCATCCTTAATAAAGAGTAGGAAGCGTCTGGAATTTTTTTTGTGATCCAAACAACCAATACGGATACAAAGCACACCATGCTTCCGAGTGTAAGCCTGTGTCAATCTCCAAAGTCACACCGTAGATGTCTCCCACTGCCCACGGAGCTAGGAAATCTCCAATATGTGGCCTAGGGATACCAGACACCCTTAACCAGACCTCCGGCAAAACATCCGTAGGTTCTGGATTTTGATCCCAGCTATCAAAAATCATCTTATAGGAGCTATTTGAAACATGGTACACGCCAAACACCTTTAACCTCTCTATACCTGTCTGTGTTTGAAACACCTAATACACATTCTGTCCCATTTGCCGCACATCCCATATGAATTGATCGGCGGGAACAAGTCCCTGTAAGTGAGAAACAATATTAGGGATGCTCATCTCTCCCCCAGACACTACCAAAGATGCTAATCTGACATTCTCCATCTTCAGCTTATAGGTCTCAGTGCAAGTGAAAGAAAATTGATTTTTCATGCTCATATCCATAAACCCGAATCTGCGGCTTTGGAGTTGTCAACAAATTCCAATTTCGTTCTCCATGAACAGGTCCCTCACAAATCTGGCCAATATCCACATTCAATCTTTGGATCGATGTCCAAACACTCCACAAAGATAGCATTTTTTGCCCTTCTTCTGCGTGAACGAAGCAAGGGCAGCTGACAACTGATCGGCTGATACCTTCCCTTGCGTAGCTTGGCCCGGTGCAGAAGTCACAGCCACGGCCGGTATAGCAGGTATAACAGGAATCGTGGATGTATTTTGCACAACAGGCCCTGAACAGCAGCCACAGCTGGCGCAGGTTGCAGCACGGCAGTCTTGGTAATCACCACCGTAGAAGGCGCTAGAGGGCCACCATTGCCCTGGCCTCCATAGTTGGCGTTGCCATAGCGCCCGCGTACACCACGTTTGTCAATCGCCGCCCGACCATAGCCCTGTCCCTAGCCACCATACCCATGTCCATAACCTGACAACCTTCATTGTGTACACGGCCGCCAAATCCAGCATCTCCATAGCCGACGTCACCATGTCCTCTGACACCATGACCAGAATCAGCCCGACCCCGATTGACGAAGTGCCGACACCCACGGACGCTTCCCGAGTGGAAGCCTCCCCGCCGGCCATGCACAGGACCTGCGCCCGCACGGAATCCGCCACGAAGTCCTCATCTTGCCGATCATTGAAGCGAGCGGCATTCGGGGTACCCGCAGTACAGCTCGGGCCACGCACCTCGTAGTTGTTAAAGCGAGGTGCACCATTAAAACTCGCACGGCCATAGCCACCGCGGCTTCCATGGTCACCCCTCCCATGATCACCCCCTCCTCTTCCGCCGCCCTGATTCACTAGGAAGCCAAGGCGATCGCTAGGGGCCGCCGAATCTTTGGTCTGAGACCAAATGTAACCAAAGATACGACGTAGACCAATGCCAGCCATATTAGGTTTAGAGTTTTTTTTTTCCTTTTTTATGTATCCAAAACCATCGATCGGTTTGGGCTCGTATGGGGCAGAGCGGGGCCTAAACACACCCTGTCTCGTTTGTTCAAAATTCAAAACCTCGATCCACGATTTTTGGATCAGATAGGAAGAGTACATACCTTAGCTGAAGAAGATTCCCGAAGCCGACGAACGTCGATCTAGTCCCCGACGTTGTCATGCTCGACGAAGAAAGTAGGCGGCAGCTTCGGAGCTCGCATCCGGCAGGAATTCCTTGACGAAGCTACCTTTGAAACTGACGATAGCAAAACGGTTGTGTCCGTATCAGGATCCACGAGCAACACCGCCGTCCTACGTTGACATCTTCTCTTCTCCAGCTTCTTCGTCAACCTCTTCCCTACCGAAAGCAAGGACCGTGAAAGATCCAGCGTCGGCGTCCGGCATTACTCCTCAAAACCCAAACAATACTTCTCAGCCCCCTCTGGCGAGGATGCCACCACTCCGTCGTCATCCGTTTCTGACTCCGCGAGGCACCAAAAACGGCCGCCAAACGAACTCGATGAGGAGATCTCCGACTATAATGCACCTCCGTCGGCTTCCTGGACGGTAGCACGCCGAGCTAATGCCACGAGTGGCGGCTGCTCGGTCGCCACCAGTGTCGCCGATGGAGTGTGGATTGTAGCTGCGATCTTTGTTTTGTTCAGTCTCTGGGTTTTTACTCGAGGATGAAGAATATGGTGTTACCTGTATAGAGTTTTCGTAACTTTCCGTTGCGCTGGACGCTCTTGTGATTATGGTAGAGAATCATTTCAATGTTGTGCAATAAGATAGCCTTGATTCCTGATGTCGAAAGAAAAATGTGTCTTGAGTAATTTGTCGTCGACGATATAGGTGGAAAGGAGAGGTGATCATGATTAGCGACCTTTGGAAAGTCTCCTATTATTATGAAAGAAAAAAAAAGCTCTCATTGTCACGAGATGGCAACACTACAATTGTATGTGTATGTGGCCATCTGGGTTTATTAATTTAAAGTTGGACTTTATAGCCTTTTATCTAAAAAGGTGGCAAGAGTTCTCGTTTTCATTGATTAAGGAAGAAACAAGATCGATGCAAGAAAACAAATTATGTCACATTATATCAAACAACAAAACCTAAAGCACTAACCAAGCAAAATTCTTGGATCCATGAGTGAGCGAGGTAGTACTCTCCTCCTTGATTTGTTCTATTACCTCACTTGTCATAGAAACATTGTTATTGAAGAACTTTGATAGGCTTACCCAACAAACAAGAATTACCAAAGATCGAAGACCTTTGATAGGCGTGTCTGTCTGTTTTGTGAATCCAAACTACATTCGGTCCACTATTACCGAGCACCACTACAAAAAATACTAGTGTTTCCTAGCTAGGTGACAACATCGAACCAAATTCATTTGGAGTATTGGCAATGAAAAACCATGCGAGCTGTCGTTTCTTGGGTTATCTTGCACAATTTGCAGAGGTCCTGATGAGACTAACCTCTAATTGCAAGGTCGTCTGCCAAAGGTGATTTTGAAGAGCAAGCCATGCAAAATTGTGCATTATGACGGTGCCCATACTCCCCTCATGATCAAGAAAGCATCTCATAACCTAAGTCAGTTTGGTTGCTTGGACTTGTTGCCACCGTTTGATGAACTAGTTCAATCCTGAGGTAAAAAATGCAAGTGTCTTGGTAAAGTGCTTAGGCGATAAACCTGTTTTTTTACTCCCAGAGAGTCAAATAGCAAAGGACCAGAGTCCTTTAGTCGCAAACTACCGATACCCACAAGTATGGAGAGATCAATATGATCCTGAAAATCTTAATCATGATGGCAAAAACGCTCTGTTTGAAGACTCGAGCTCCGAGGGGTTGAGGACCCACCTCGTTGGCCTCTTGGATCCCTTCTTCGGCCTGATGGACTCGATTTTCATAAAAACCTCCTTGACTATTTATTTCTTATTTTATTTCCCTTGCCTCCTACACCAAAATACATAAAGTTACTTTTTCCAAAAATGCCATCATTTCTATCATTTGTATTCCAAGTTTTGTGAGATTACAGACAAAAATCTAAGAAAATGATTGAAAAAAATGTGTCTTGGACATATCAGCTCCCCAAGCTTACCTCGTTCTTGTGCTCAAGCAACTCAAGCGATAATTTTTTTACAAGAACTTTTCTTCACTCATGCGTATTGAACTAATATTGTCATGTGATTGCAATTGCAGAATGTCACCTCTAAGGAGAAAAAAATGAAATAGTAGAAAAATGTTTTAGGATTTCATTAACAAGTCGTAGGAGTCACATAAAGGATAATACCAAATAAAGTTATCTTCACATCATTAGTAAATGGTTTGTACTACCAATTTTCAAAAGTCGAAGATGAGTTCCTTCAGAACCACTCCTTTTAGTTCTTTTATTGGCAAACACTATACTTAAATGATCACTGAGTACAAAATTAGTAATGCCACCATTTCAGTCGCTCAATATTTAACTCTCATGATGGTATGATACATAAGCATCAATATCTGAATTTTTAGTTGACAACATTAAGACACAAGAAATCTTGTATGATTTGACACTGCTTAAGAGCTTTTGATTTATAGCATTGAGAGCGGCAATATTTGATAATTTTTGTTTAAGAGCTAACACTCTTCCCCTTTCCAAATCTTTTAACAATCCATGTGTAGCTGAATTCTCGTGTGTCTTCCAACAATCTCTTTCCATATGAGGAGTGATCCCCTTTGAAGTACCATGCGAAACTATAGTATTTCAAAGGAACAATAAAAATATAGATTTTTCTACCACGTACGTGTCACGTTTTCATCCAAGTATAATGGGATGCGACGATTTTTGTTTTGAATCACTACATATTTAATAACAAGGTTGGATAATATTTTAGGGTAATATCCAATTTGTTCTATTAATGAAAATTTAGAACACAAAAGAAACAAATCTCTACTTCCTGAAGGACAACACAACAGTTGTGTTTCATGATGTTGGGCAATAATTTTGCACTCATGCGATGGTTGAGTTGCGGCTTGTGCAACTAGCTTCAAAATCTGATTGTCAGCGTGTTCCACGTGAAGTTCAACAATTGTTAACTCAGTATTTTTTAGTCTTTGGAGATCTAGAAGGGCTTCCTCCTTGAAGGAAATATGACCATCATATCCCAATAATTCCATGTGCTAGGCCTATTTTAGTTAAACCTAATTTGAAGAATTAAAATGGAAATGAAATTAAGGAATTGTTTAGACCAAGTAGTCATTGAACATAACTAGAGCGCTTTTGGGCCCATTTTTATGTTGGTTAAGAAATCATACACAACATGGCGCCTCGTGGTTGGCAACCTCCGTCTCAATGCATTGACAGTTAATGGGAAGTACCCTCTCCGGTGATTGCTAAATTGCCTGATGAGCTTTGCGGTGCCCAATGATTCTCCAAGATGGATCTTAAGGTGGGATACCACCGGATAATGCTCGCACAAAGTGAAGAGCACAAGACAAACTTTCAAACACATAATGGACACTATGAGTTCAAAGTAATAGCGTTTGGATTAATTGGAGCTCATGCTAGCTTACAACACACAATGAATGCATCCCTAGGACTTATCCATCGCAAGTATGATATGGTTTTTTTCGACGATGTACTCGTATATAGTAAGTCCTACCATGAGCACTTGGAGCATCTGGTAGCAGGCTTAGACATATTGAAAAAGGATGGCGAGTTAAATTGTCAAAGTGTGCCTTTGCACAACAACATATTGCCTATCTCGCCTTGTCATTTCGTTAGCAGGGGTTGTGATCGACAAGATAAAAATACAGTCAATCAAGGAGTGGCCTACACCAAGCAATCTCAAAGAGCTCAGAGGCTTCCTCACCCTTTCTAGTTACTATAGGGAATTTATTAGGAACTATGTTGGAATTAGCCAACCACTAGTACATGTAAAATGTATCTATAATTTTGGATTGTTCATGTGATATATGTTTATACCATTTGTACATATTTCTACTATAGTTTTATATCATTTTATTAAACTTCCCCTTCGCCAAGTGCGAGTTTCTGTTTTTTTTTTTTTTGCTATTTTATGTTTCAAAAACGTTGTTCAGGAAAAGTCCCCAAAAAAATCCTAGAAAAATCGAGGAGTCCTAATAGTCAGAATTACTGGAGGTCACCAAAAATCAGCCAGAGGGGGGCTACCAGCCAGGCATGCCCTTCCCCTCTTAGGGCGTGGCTAGAGGATGCATGCCTAGCTATTCTGCCCCCAAGTTTTCCCCTTCACCAATAAATTCCCCCTGAAGTAAAATTTTTGGGAAAGAATATTAAATATATACAAATCCTCGACCATCGTGGGAATCCTAATTCGGGATTTTACAATCCTATTCTGACATCCTGTAGGAGGGAGAAATCATGGCTGCAGGCATCTACACCACCATGATTGCCTCCATGACGATGCATAAGTAGTTCATCCTTCGATTGCGGGTCCATAACCTTAGTTAGATGGTCGTCTCTTCTTCATGTTCTTCAATACAATGGTTTTTTTTATCTGTCTAACATTATCAATGTCCATATAATTTGTTGGTCATGCCACAGTTGTAAACAAGCGAAACATGAATGCATTCCTCATCTGACTTGCTTCGGTCACTTCATGTACCATATGCTCCCTAATAAGTTGTAACCATGAATTTCATTGACGGGTTACCTCCTTCACGAGAGTTCAACTACATGTTGGTGGTCATCGACATGCTTACCAACTATGCTCATTTACCGAAAAGGCTTTTCGCCCCACTTTATAAATAAAGCAACCACCAATCCGAGTTCATACAACATAACCAACAGAGAAGATAGGAGATAGAAGTAGACAATAGCTTGTTGGGGCATCAGCACATATAAGCCCAAAGTGACGAAGTATGAAACACATGAGAGAAAAGAGTGGGCGGAAAAGGACGCGAGGGGGCAAGGATCCCACCCGTCCACGGGGATCAGCTCGTAGAGGAGGTGGAGATCCGTCGCGCATACGCCACCAAACGGTCCAGCATGTAATCCAACTGAGCAATGTCCCGTTGTCTACAAAGCGGGTGCCACTTCTGCAAAAAAGAAGACATTTCAACATCGAGTCAGCAACACGTCGAAGGAAGATCTGTTCTATCAACATCTTATTTCTAATCGTCCGAAGTGTCCATCTCATCCCGGCAAAAACAACCCAGAAGAGGCGACGCCCCCTCCCGGTCCTTCTCACCTGGAGTTCCAGGAATTCGCCAAGCTCCGAGGCCTGCCACTTGGGGCCCAGACCTTGATAGACGAAATTTCATAGGAACCGGGACGCGGGACATGTGGACAAAATATGGGTCTCCGTCTCAGTAACCTCACAAAGTGGACACATGTCATCACCAGGCCCTTGACTCTTCCGCACTTCCAGCCCCGACGGGAGGCGGTCACGCAGTAACTACCAAACAAAAATCTTGATCTTCAGAGGGACGGGGTCTTTCATAGTTTAGAAGACCACGCTTGCCTCTGCCCGTGGAAGATCCCGTGGTAGGCCGACTTAACTGATAAATACCTAGACGACGCTAACCACCAAGTAACGCTATCCGGAGCTCCATCTAAGGAGCCCGGTAACGCATCTCTAAGCTCATTCCATGTTGTCGCTTCTGCCGCACCAAATGTCCTTTGAAACGAGATGTTCCAAATTCCATTCGGCGCGGCGTCCGCAACTAATAGAAGTGGATCTGAGAATATCACAAAAAAAGACTCGGATAGACAAGCTGGAGCGGTCTATCCCCAAGCCACACATCCACCCAAAATAGGGAGGTCCTACCATTCCCAACGATAAACCGTGCATCCTTCCGGATATCATACTTAATGGATTAGATGGATCGCCAAAATTGGGACCCCTCCCGACGATCGCAGAACAGCAAATGGCAGCCTCTAAGGTATTTTTCTTCGATAAGTTGGAGGCCAAGCCCTCCATCATCCTGCAGGATATGCCATACCCATCTAAGCATGAGAGCGGTGTTCATCTTACGGGAAGCTAAAATCCCTATGCCCCAAAGTCTTTGGGGGCGCATATATGAGCCTACTTGACCATGTGGTACTTCTGCTGGCCATTGGATGACGACCAGAAGAAACGCGAGAGTTCCTTATCAAAATCCTTATGAGCCCCTTCAGGAAGAATGTAAAGGCCCATCATATACATGGCAGGCTGGAGAGGCATGAGTCAATAAGCACGGATTTGCTCCCCTTAGAGGTGACCTACCGTGCCATGGGTCAGCCTTCATCCTTACCCGCCCTACCAGAGGCTCTAGGTCCCTCATCAAGATCCTAGAATCCCCAAGTGGACCCCCCCCCCCCCCCCCCCCCCCCCGCCGCCCAGATATTCAACCGGGAAGGCGGACAACTTATAGTTGAAGTTATCCGCAATCCGTTGTTGCTCATCTATGGGGAATTCTAGGACCACCACCTCACTCTTGTCGAAGTTTATTTTCAGGCCTAGCATAACCTCAAAGCAGAGGAGGAGGACCTTGATATTGCAGATATCCATCTCCGAGCCCTCCACCATAATCATCGTGGCATCCGCATATTGGAGGTGGGTCACCCCTCCTTCCAGGATAAGGTGACCGGCCACACCTGAGATGTGGCCGGCCTCCTTAGCCAAGTCTAGTATGGTTGCAAGGGAGTCTACTTCCATGTTGAACAAAATGGGCGATATAGGATCCCCGTGTCTCACCCCGCATGAGGATCTGAAGTATGATCCTATCTCCCCATTTATATCACATTTCAATCCACTGAAAACACCCAAACACAATAAGTAAGGTTGCCAAGGTATTCGTTGACAACATTTATCATCTACATGGTCTAACACTGTCACTTATTTCTGAATGATATCCCGTGTTTACCAGTTAGTTATGGAAGTTTATATTTCATGTCATACGTACACATTTGAAGATTAGCACAAGTAACCATCCCGAGCCTAATGGCCAAACCGAGTGCTTAAAACAATCGATCCAATGTTACATTTGCAGCTTCATCAGCTCGCAACCTCGACATTGGGATAAATAGATGTTATTTTGAGAACTTTGGTATAATATCAACTGGCTTTCTCCCTCGGACAAACTTCGTTCGAGTTGTTCTACGGTCGTTAGGCCAGGTATTTCAGTATCACTACCTCTAACCAAATTTCTTCTGCTATTATAGACTTGGTTGGACGAACGCTCCTTGATCATCACATCAATTCTCCAGCACTCTTGCCTATGTAGGATGTAACTTCAGTCGGACAAAAACTGCATTGAATGAACCTTTTATGTTTCTGATGTGGTTTTCTTGTGGATCCGTCTATACATACATATCTCTATTGTTTAGAACAAAGAACCACAAACTTTCATTCAAATTTCGTGGTCCCTTTTGCATTTTGAAGAACACTGGACGAGTTGCTTACATGCTTGAATGTCTTATTATAGATGTATGATTTAGGCTAAATTCTTCGGTCCTTTTCGTGTTTTCCATGTATCCCAACTCAAGAAATGCATTAGTCTGGGCCATCAGATAACATCAACATTGCCTACTCTAGATACTTCTTTCGGGTTCCTATTTGTGGGTTGCAGTCCCAAGTATATACTGATGTACGTTGCAGAATAAAAAAAATCCTGACGTAACCGCCAATATCACTATGCAGATAACGAGGCGTGCCCATATATGCAATGATCTAGTATCACGACTCACCGGGTAGCGAAAGATCGATGTAGTCGTAGAAAAGTTCGGAACAATCATAGACCCTCACAACTAGGACTAGTTGCAAGGATGTTGCTAAGATTCCATCGTCAAGGATAACACGTGTAATCCCTCCTATGGTGTGCACATGTACGCTCGTATCAACCCATCAGCGCTCGGTCGTACATGACTCAGCACCAACAAAGAGATACAACCTTTCGGAGTTGCTAATTGGTAGCTCTAATCAGCTGTGATGAGAGCTATATGATTCTTGAAGTTTCTCAGCACATGAGAGAGAATGGAAAAATATGTCTAGGCCTAATCGGGAGAGGAACGATTTAGAAGAAGCCCTAATCAATTAGAGGGGCTCTAATTAGAAGCTCTAGTTAGACCCTCTAATTCTACTAGAGAGAGAGAGAGAGAGAGAGAGAGAGGCTTGAGAGCCAATTGATCTGTTTGACCTAAAGGTATTGGCGTTTTTTATAGGTGGAGGAAGGGGGATACTTGCCTTGAGGGGACATAGTACAAATCCCAATCCACCAAGGAGGGGGCCGCACCACCCTCCCTGTGCAAATCAGATTGGACTCCCCATGGGAGTCCAATCCCCCTCCCCCTTCCTTTTTTCCTTTGGTATTTTTTATTTCACCTTTTAAACGAAATAAAAAAGGAGCCAATGCGGAGGGGTGCACCTTTTGTAGTGCCCTGGGGCCCACCTGGCAGCCCCCAAAATTGGGTGCGGCCATGGGGGAAAATCCACACCCCCCTCCGCCACTCCCCCTTCTTGGTTTTTGCCCGAAATTCTTCGGAACCCTGTGGCCTCAATAGATAAAATCATCGAAGTTGTCTACTTATGTTAGGAACATCTCGATACATCTCTTGTCCTTCGTTTTCTCTAATATAAAATTCCGTCTTCCACCGGCATTATTTCTCTCTTATAGCAACTTCCCAGAAACCCCTCCGATAGACACCAGACTTGTTTATGTGACATCGTATCGACATCTAACATGCATAAAACCATTAGCAACAACTCTATTCTCTCAATTAAAGGTTGGCACAACTTAATCACATGACTCGCAAAGGCTCGATAACACACATACATGTTCGGGAACTTGCCGAACAATAACCAACAGTGGGATCGTGGACGCCCATGATGGCCCCTACGTGTTCCTGAAGAATTAGGGAACCTTACAAGTTACTCATTGCACTTATTACCTTAACTTCCCGATACCAACGATATCACGAGGTGAGACTATGTTCTCTAGTCTGATCAAACTCTTTGATCATAACACATATAAAACTCGTTACTGATATCGTCCTCTTTTCTCATCCATATCCCTGATGTCCTTGTGATAAATCACACTATGTCTGGCCAGGCGATTGGTTGACATCGGTGATACTAAGAGGGCCCCAGGCATGTATCTCTCCATCCTATGGAGGAGTTAATTACTAATTTTGAACAATCTCACCTCCATTACATGCTCTACATTATACCCAGATGTCAATGTTATGATCCCTTGTTACGACAGATGGTTGAAGACATCCAAAGTATAACTGTAAATTGTGTGGTAATTATATATTCTCATAGTATAGGAATTATAGTCAATGGCAACTTCATATGTACTTTGCTAAATACATTTAAATAGTTTAGTATCTTTTATCAAGATCATATACTTGGATCAGTTTAGTACTATTGTTTCTCTAACAATAAACTTCAATGTTTTGCTAGTCTGATCAATCTCTTTAATCATAACACATATAAAACTCATTACCGATATCGTCCTCTTTTCTCATCCATAACCCCGATGTCCTTGTGATAAATCATATTGTGTCTGGCTAGACGATTGGTTTACATTGGTGATACTGAGAGGGTCCAGAGCATGTATCTCTCTATCGTCTGGAGGAGTTAAGTACTAATTTTGAACTATCTCAGCTCCTTTACACTCTCTAGATTATAGCCAGATGTCAACGTTATGATCTCCTGTTACAGTGGACGGTTGATGACATCATAAATGTTGATTGTGTGGTCACTAGATATTCTCATCGTATAGGAATTATAACCAATGACAACTTCATATCTACTTTTCTAAATACATTACAATTGTTTAGTCTCTTATAGCAAGATCATATAATTGGGTCGGTTCAGTACTATTATTACCGTAACAATAAACTCTTATGTTTTGCTAGACTTTATAAAAGTCCATGATCAGAAAAACATGATCATCTCACAAACTATAAGCTAATCTTAGTGACAAGATTAGAAACTCTTGTTTGTTTATGTCTTCACACCTGCACAAAGATTTTCTTTCGAAAACTCACTTTTCAACTTAACTCCAAACTTGGAGATATGATAATAACTAGATATTATTGTATCCAGCGCATATCTCCAACAGTACGTACCCAAGGTCTTCATACGGTGGTGGAAGTTCACGATCAATGGAGTGGCAAAACAATATTGCCAACCTCTTGAGAGGATATGGACACACTACAACAATAATACCCCATGTCTCTGCTTGGGGACGAGTAGCCTTTCAAGAGGGAGGGATTATCCACAACTAAATCTTACCTAGCAGCGATAGTGAAGCAATGAGAGGAGTCCATCCTGATGAACCAAGAGGCAAGCATTTTTTCGCGAAAATGCAAAAGATTTGCGTTTCGACGCATTGATATATAAGAAGATATTTACATGCTACAATGAGCTGCGAAAACAAGTGTAGAACACACTCCGCACCCGGCGTCTGACGACAGCCACCATCGACAGAAAAAATACAAATCAAATGAGCTTGTCCTAAGCTGAGCAATATCGCCGCGTCTCGACCAAAGCCAATCACCTTTGAAGACCTACAGCTCCAACTGAATTTCCATTTTCGATGCACCATCCACCCTTGATGCCCAAATGAGTGGCAAGTAGATGGAGGGACTTGGTTGGTCATGAGAGAGGCACGTTCTTGGACTCACCAACGATGGCGTGCATTGTGCCTTTCAAACATCAACCTTGGACAACGATGAGCACCAGAGAAAAGCAAGACGGAACCGAAGCCGTGTCTCCAAATGCGATGCTCCCAACGAGGGACGACGTTGAGGACGCCTCCATCACGTTGATTCAATCCCGAATCTAGACTTTCACCCGGAGATATCAACCAAACCGAGAGAGCGAGGGAAATGTCGACCATCGGCTACGCCTCCAAGGAGGGGAATGACGCCCATGGGCACCATCGCTGC
This sequence comes from Alopecurus myosuroides, assembly GCA_028641055.1. NCBI lineage: Eukaryota > Viridiplantae > Streptophyta > Magnoliopsida > Poales > Poaceae > Alopecurus > Alopecurus myosuroides. The sequence goes on along the minus strand of CM054063.1, from coordinate 204,999,259 downwards.
CGGCACCGACCGAAGACGGGCAAGACTTTCGTTCGTATCGCCGCCATTTCCCACCCTACTTGCCAGATTGGAATAGTCGTCCTTCTCTTTCACACCGCCGCCGCCGCAACCCCTCGCGATTGTAGCCGAACATCAGGGTCCAACCACCGGCATGGTGCCGCCGCACACTTGGAGTCAGCCCGCCAATGCGTCAGGAACTTCATCTAGGCAGCACTCCCGCACCACCACCTCCAAGGTCATGGACCTGCGACACCTTCTCGAGGCCTACACCCACATCCACCGCGCACCTGCCACGCCTGCATCCCTGATGGCCACCCATGCTGGCATAAAAACTCCCGTCGCAGAGCGCATCGCCCATCCACTGTAGCCGCCACCAACTAGAAGTGGTACGGTAGAGCGAGGACGACGACGCAGCTGTGTGTGGTCGGACGGGGTAGGGAGGACGATGACGCCACGGGGATCTGGTCGTCTGGCTACACTGCACCCAAGCCCAGCCGCAACATCACAGAGAGATGCCGATGACCATGGACGACGGACGGGCCCGCCCAACCCATATTGGAGTTGTGCTGTGCCGCCCCGATGCAGCCAAAGCAACCTCCACCCATCTGCAGTCGCTCGCGCCGCCTACCTCATCACTGCTGTCACCAGGCCCGGCCACGACCACGTTGCGCCGCCGGCCGCCGGGATGAGATCCGCACTGAAGCTCCTCGCCTGCTTGTCGCCGTGGAAGAAATAACACCGCAGCCACCTTTAGTAGGGCCATCACGGCTTCGCTGGGAGCCCCTCCGGTGGCGGCGACACGGAGGGAGCTTCCCTAGGGGCGGCGGCGCGTGAGGTTCCCCGTGTCACTAGAGCTGGGCAACGCGGGGGCCTAACCTACCGGTTCCATCGGAGCCAAGAGTTTCTAAGAGAAGGAATTGAGTCACATGTGAATGTGCCACTTGAACCAAGAGGCGAAAGACCCAAGAGAAGGAAATCGGCCCCTACCTAGCGTATGAACTAGCTTAGTGGGCAGATGGATGGTTCGGGTTAGGATTCAATGCAATTACACCCTCTGTTTCACAACTAGCTTGTTAAAAAGGATTATATTCTCGAAAACAGAGTGATTATTTTTCCATTTCATACGTGTTAGTTGAGCAAGTCATCTAGCTGCTTACAGACAAATGATACAAGTTGTTCGAAATCCCTATCGACACTTCTGGGGTGTTACATGGATGCCATTCCGTATCTACAAAAATCGAGATACACGGGCATAGTACATCCCAAAACGAAACGGACGACTGCAGGTTGTATGCCGGTGCCCGCAAAATGTCTGGACTTGCCATTTTATGAGACACATCAGGTAGCCCTCTCGCGGAGAAGCTCCTCCAGGTGGGCGTTCCTGGTGATTTCCTCCTCCACCTCCAATGTCAGCGCTTCCACCCTCTCCTCGAGCTGGCGCACGTACGCAAGCAGCATCTCCTCCCTTGCCGTCGTCTCGCGGCAGCAGTTACCGTCGAGGTGATAGCAGCCGCCGCCTTCGAACTCTTGCTCCAGCATTCTTTTCTGCAGCTCCAGGCTCCCCAAGATAGTCATCAGATGTGGACCACCACCCCTTTCGCGCCAAACTCCTCCTCGGTTTCTCGATCACCTTGCGGGCGTTTCCTTATCTTCATCCTCTCCGGCGCTGCTGCCTTCGCAAGCTTGCTCGAGGACGTGACATTCGTCATCGAATGGAAGGTACCGCCGTGCTGCGGCCGTGTCAGTCAGATCGAGCTCCTCAAAGCTCTCGCGTCTTCCTTCGCGTTGAAGTTCCAGCCGCTCATGCGGCGGTTCTTGACGATGCTCGCCTGGCCCTGGCACGGCGACACGCACCGCGCGCCCCCCGCGTTACAGCCGCAGAAGCTCGTGACGTCCTGGCACCGCTCCTCGATGCTCGGCACGCCGCCGAGGACGTTGCGGACGAGGTAGTCCTTGGAGCGGCAGCCTTTGAAGAAAGGGTGCCGGAGAAGCTTCTCTGCGGACGGCCGCTTGGCCGGCTCTTGGCAGAGGCAGGAGGACACCATGTCCTTGAACGCCTTGGAGAACTTCTTCTTCTTCGAGTTCTCAGCGTCCTCCAGCCGGGCACGACTCGTGATCCTCAGCAGCATCGACTTGGACGGCGGCAGGTGAGAGAGCGGTGGCCGGCCGTGCGCGAGCTCGAGCGCCGTGATGCCGAAGGACCAGATGTCCGCCTTGATGCCGTAGCCGACGTGCGAGTGGATGACCTCGGCGCCATCCAGTACGGCGTCCCCGCCATCTCGCTGAAGTAGGAAGAAGAACCGAGCACGACCTGGGGCGCGTGGATCAAGGGGCCAGACAAGGAGGATGCCGCGGCCCGCGGGGTCTCGTAGATGGAGGCCGACACGCCGAAGTCGGCGAGCTTGACGGAGCCGTCGGAGTCCACCAGCACGTTCCCGGCCTTGATGTCGCGGTGGATCCGGCCCTGCTCGTGCAGGTAGCACAGCGCGCGGAGCGTCTCCTTGAGCACCACCGCGATGCACGGCTCCGGGAGGCCGTCGGGGAACCCGTGGGCCAGGATGGAGTGCAGTGATCCGGCGGCCATGAACGGCATGACGACCCACAGGTGGCTGCCGACCGTGAAGGAGCAGTGCGCGCGGAGCACGTTGGGGTGCGACAGGAGCGCCATCGCCTTGGCCTCACGCCACACGTCCTCGAGGTTGGCGCGGGAACGCTCCAGGTCGATGGCCTTGATGGCCACCGGCGCCGAGCCGAGCGGCAGGCACGCGGCCTTGTACACGACGGCGCTCACGCCGCTGCCGATCTTGCAGAGAAGGCGGTAGGACTCTGGGTTGAGGGGGTACTTGGCTTCGCCGCCAGACCCCGCGTCATCTGCCATGTCTCGGATGTCTGTGGGCGGACGGAGCTGAGAGAATGGATGTGGTAGTACGGAGCTGCGAGAGCAAACACTACTAGCAAGGCGAGAGACTGCTCACGGGAATTAAAGCGCGCGGCCTGATTGGAGAGTGCACAAGAGATGTCCGTGATCGCTCGTGGTGAGGAGGAAGATTGATCGAGGGTGAGTTGAGGCATACGTGGTCCACTGTTTAAAACTGCATGTGAAATAAGAAAAGATGAAAGCAGGATGCTCACAGGGCTTTTGGTGGTGTGTCGTGAAGAGATGTGTTGCAGAAAAAAAAGATGGTCTCTCGTGAACATACGTCGTCATAGGAAAACACCATGGCCATGGGGAACCAGCTAATCAAGGCCACTCATTTATTTCTAAAGCAGTGGGCATTATGGAAGTAGTAACATGTATCATCAATTCATCATACACTAAGGGCATCTCCAGCCGTCGCGCCCCCACGGCCCAAAACGCCGCCGTTTTGGGGCCGCCGCAGCGTCAAACGCCGCTAATCTGGAACCTGTGGGCAGCCTTCCCAGTCGCCCCCCGAGCCCAAGTTTCGGCCCAAAAAACTCTCGATTTGAAACTCGGCGCATTTTATTGATTTCAGACAAAGTTCGTATAATTTAGACGCAAATTTAAACTAAAACGCAAATTTAAACTAAAATAACCTAAACTACTGAAGCCCCAGGCGCTCAGCGATGGCCTGGCTGTAGTCGACGTCGTCGCCGCCGTCGTCGTCGTCGGGGCCGTCGCCGTCGCGCCTGCTCGGTCCCTGTCCGGGGTCGCCGCAGCCAGTGTTGCTCGGCCCCGCGCCGGAGTCGTCCCACCTGCTCGCCGCGAGGGCTCGCTGGTACTCGACCTCCTCGTCGGAGTCGGGGTCGAGCACGACGTAGGCGACGTCCTTCGTCGGCGGCGGGCCGCGTTGGCGGCAGCCTCCTGGTCGCGAGCCGCCTTGCGCTGCTCGGCCTCAGCGAGCAGGCGGTGCTGGAGCTCCAGCTCCTCGGCGGTGCTCTCCTGCAGACTCCAGTCCGCGGCGACGTCGTCGGCGACAGGCTGGAGCGTGTTGCGGGACAGCTCCTCGGCGACCTTCAAGTCCGGCCACTCCTCGTCGTCCCCGTCCTCGGTCGTCTCCGTCTTCGGACGGACCACACGCTCGAAGCCGGCGTCCTGTCGCTGGCGTGGCTCGCCGATGCGCAGGGCGCCGCCGATGCGCCTGGGGACAGGCGCGCCGGAGTTCAGAAGAGGGGGGGTGAGAGAGAGAGATTGGGCATCGGAGGAGCTCGAGGTGGCCGACGACGAGCCGCCGCGCATCCCACGAGGAGTTCTGCCGGCGCGGCATCTCCAGTCGCGGCGCGTTGCCGGCGTGGATGTAGTCCAGCACCCACTCGAGAGTGCGGTGTTGGCCTCCCCACCAGCGCCTGCGCCCGTGGCCATTGGCGCGGCCCTCGACGGCGCCGCTGGAGTTCTTGCCACCAGAAGTCGTCCTGGCCGTGCGGCCTCCAATGGAGCCGTGCGGCCTCGTCCGCCGGTAGGCCTTGGCGCACCTCGGCGATGGCCTGCCGGAACTCCGCGTCTGTTGACGGGACCGGAGGCACGGGCACCCCGCCCGCGCTGAGGGCCCAGCGCGGCTGCCCGCCGCCAGAGCTCGGGAGGCGCATGTTCGGCGAGCACGGGTAGCCCGCGCAGTACAGCGCCCACGCCTCGCTCCGGCGAAGGTGGCGGCGGATCCAGCCGTTGGCGGCGGCGGTGCTGTCGTATTTCGCCATTTGCGTGGAGGAAGGAGAGCACGGGGGAGAGAGGAGAGCGCCGAGGAAGGAGAGAGCTGCGAGGTGGAAGAATGGGGCGGGGCGGCAAGCGGCGGTGGCCGTTTGTAGCCTGCCGGGCATATACTGCGCGTGCGTCCCCTCGCTGCCGCCCGCCACGCCATTACGCCGACAGCCTTTCAACGGGCGCATGCACTGGGCGGCCGTCACGCCATAAACGCCGGAAGCCTTTGACCGACGCAGGAGCCGAGAAGACGGGGGGGGGGGGGTTCTGTTCCCGCGTTTTTTCGGCGTGCCGCTGGGTTCGGCCTGGGTGCCGCGGCGCGAAATAGCGCTGAAACGGCGTTATTTGAGCTTCTGGGGGGGCGACTGGTGAGGAAACGACGCTATTCGCCGCTTCCGGCGCTAAAAGGGCCGCCTGGGGGGGCTCTGGGGGGTCGATTGGAGATGCCCTAATACCATAAAATTGCAAAAGAAAAACACCACATTTGGGGTTAGGGTTTCAAAAGATCACCACGAACGTTTTTTTACCCACAAAACTACCACTATTGTAGTAGATAGCGTCGGCTAGTTTGTGTTAGCTCGAGTTTCTGACGGGTAGACCCACTGTTGGGCCTACTTGGCAAAGAGGTAACCGACGGAGACATTTTAGAGTGAGTCTTTTTTTTGGAAAATCTGAACCTGGTCATGTGGGATAGGTGGCATCCCGAGGAAGGAGGACATGCCTCACCGAGCAGTCCAGAGGTGGTGCACACTTGGGAGCTTTGTGGGTGCGGTGTGGTTGACGTAGCTAAGGGAGCCAAGGTTAGGGGAGCTCAGTAAGGCACAAAAGACGAGTGGCTCGAGTCGTGGAGAAGCACCTAGATACGTCAGGGGCGAGGAGATACAACCGTTGCCAAAGTACGTGAGCACGACATGGCGGCGTGAAGAAGACCACGAGAATGAGGTCCACATGGATCTCGGCATGGGCGTTGGCGGGCCGACAAGGCGGTGATGTGAGGCCAACGAGGAGCAACAACATGGTGCGTGGCGAGCGTGGCACACCGACGGCGGGGAGGCGCACATGGAGGCGGGCAACGCGACGGCTACCGAGGCACGTGTTGCCGCGGGACGTGCACCCTCAAGTGGAGCGAGGCAAGGAGAAATACGTACGTGGGGCAGCGGGCCACGAGCGCGTGCACAGAGGATGCCGGGTGGCAGCGCGGGAACGACGACGGTGATTGGGGCGGTGGCCTGTGGGGATTTTCCTCAGGGAGAGTGTCGGGGAAAGCACGAAAACAAAAGAATTTCTATTCCATAAAGCAAGATCCAAGGCCAAGGCGGGAGGCAATGGAACATACCCTCGTCTATCGAACTAGCTGAATATTGTCGGTGACGAGGTCGACGTGGAAGTAGACGTAGTCGATCCCTATAATTATACATGTCTAATCGCGAGGAGATGTGATGGAGGGATGATAACCCGGTAGGCCAATGCCAAGGTGTAACTCGGCCCAAAGGGAACCGCGCAAGACCCGGCTCAAGGAAAAGGAGCTTCTAGAAGGCCCAAGAAGTAGTGTAGGCCTCGTAATCTGGCTTGTGGGTTACGATAAGGAAATCTAGGGTTTGTATGCGGTGACTGGGTAGGACTCCGAGTGTACCTTGGACAGGAAGCCAGGGGGCCGGGTAAGATATAAACCGGCTCCTAGGCTCAGAAACAACACGAGCTTTACCCGATATTCGTGTATCCCCTGTAATACGAGAGATGAGATTGTAACCCTAGATCGGAGACTCGGCGACTTGATTGCCAGGGCTACCAGATCGATTATTAGCATGATTTCCCCTGAGCAAAACCCTCTCCCCAACACCAGAGTCGAATTGCCCCAAGATAAGTTACCCCCGGTAACGTCTGCCGTGATTATCCCACGACAGTTGGCGCCCACAGTGGGGCCTGCGTCCAAAGGTGTTTACATCACGGGAGAAGCTCGGGAGAGCATGAAGAACCTCGTCATCGGCGAGATTTACACCAACCCCGAAGGAGAGAAGATGGTGGACGATTTTGGCTGGGGGCCAGAGTCGGATTTGCTGGAGGCCGGTTCTATCGTCACAATTGACCGGGTCAACGTCTTCGTCGGCATGGTACGTACGTCCGGTTCAATTCCTGATAATGTTGAATATGATTCCGTGTCAGGAGGAGCGACCTGTGTTCAGTCGGATGGGGAAGAGTCGGTCGGGACGATCGATCCGATAGAAGAACCCACCACGAAGAGGGAACAACCGGAGGAGCCGGCATGGACCCCGCGTGGCCGGGTCAGGAGGGAGGATGATACCGAGTCTATCCTGCACCTGCTGGAGGATCGGTACGAAGAGGATAGCTGTGCCGAGGAAGAGTATGAATCTGCACCAGGCATCGCGCGCCAGGTCGCGGTCTACACGCCCCCTGCAACCAACCTTAATCAGGGGGACGTGACTACGGCCGCGGTCGGAGCGGCACGAGCGCTGGCTCAGCAACAGAATCCGGTTGATGGAAACCCGGTCATAGCCCGGGTTGATGGAGAGTCGGCTTCAGTCACCAGCAATACCCCGAAAAGCGAATTGCAAAGAAACATGTTTGGGTTCATGACGAACAGAAAGCAAGGAGAAGGGCCCTCGAATCCGCGAAATCCGGCTTTGTTCAACAATAACCTGATCTTGGATCCTACGGTGCTAGCAACGGTGATAACCCCGGAAAACGCGGCGGCACGCGCTGCGGATCTGGATGTGGCCCGTCGTGCATTGGATCAGCAGAGGAGAGATATGGAAGCTGAAAGACAGGGGATAGCAGCGCGCCAGCGCGAGCTGGAAGCATTGGAGAACCGGCTCCAAGTTCAGTCGACCAGGATGCACAATCAGAGATATCAGTCGAGATTACCGGCAGCGGGTGGAACTATAAACCCGGCCGCGCTGTTTATTACACCCCAGGATCAACCAATTCCGGCCGTGAATCAGGAAACCGGACATCAGCATGCAACCTTGGGAGGACAGCCGGCAAACGTACAACCCGGGTTACCCACAGGGATTGCCGTTGGCAATACAGCGGCACCACCACCACCGCCACGATTTCATACTCCACCAGGTCACTTCAATAATCCCATGGACAATGTGTATGCGGCAACATTGGCATTGGATCGCATCCCCGTAAGAGAGTCGCCCCATGCGGAGGAGACCCGGCGGGCGATAGATCTATTGCGCACAGCAGCGGCTCAGCAGGCCAATTACCCGGATAACAGGAGTGGAATGCATGGAACACCGTATGTTAGCCGGCATAATGGGAATACCGGTAATATTCAGACGAGCTCAGCACGGCGGAGGACAGAGCAGAAGCAAATGCCGCCTCCTCCCCGTAGACCAGCAACACCTGCAGTATCAGCAGCGCAAGCTATCATGGACAGTTCTCGAGCCAGGCGCGCGGCAGCCGGGTCTACGGTATGAGGGCCGGTAGTGGTTGCACCCCCCGCCGTACCGGCAGCCGGATCACATGTTTCCCGGGTGAGGCCAGTACCGGCAATTTTAGCCGGGCCCAAGTGTTTGTCGGACGCCATCAGAGCCGAGCCTTACCCGGATAAGTTCAAGGAACCGGGTAAAGTGGTCAATTACGAGCCAACCATGGATCCAGAAACCTGGCTGAGTAGTTATGAGATGGCCATGTCGATTCGCAATGCATCTGAAAATCTTCAAGCCAAGTTTATGTACCTGATGATGTCAGAGGGAGCAGCAAAATTATGGTTTAATAATCTACCCGAAAAATCCATCAATTCATGGAGCAAATTATGGTTTAATAATCTTCAAGCAAAGCAACGGATGCTCCTTGGTGCATTCCAATGGCCCTAGCACGGTTGTCAAGAGCATTCTTGGTTTGCACTTTATAGGAGCACATTTCTTGCATCACTTGAGTTGAGGTCATGGAAGAGAAATCATGTCTTCCTTGAATGCTCTTCATGTCCGCGCCCTCAAATGGCATTATGGCAATCATGTACTTCCTCTTGATCCAAGCATCATCAATGTACTTGGCACCAACATTTGAGAAGGCGGTGGCAAGATTCTTGAGTCTCCGGTACATGTCCACATGATCCTCTCCATCATGCATATAGAACCCTTCGGCCTCATTGGTCAAGGCATCATATCTATTTCTTTGCATGCTCTCATTGCCCACAAACATGATGATAAGAGCGTCCCATGTTTCCTTGGCGGTGGAATATTGTTGAAGATGCGGCATGTGGTTAGGACCCACGGCTTGTTGAAGAATGGACAAAGCGGTGTAGTTGAGTTGACAATCTACGACTTCTCTTCTTGTGAGGTTCTTGGGATCAAATGACTTGTATCCATCATGAGTGATCCTCCAAAGATCTATACAAGAAGAGTTCAAGTGAGTCTCCATGTAATATTGCCATTCACGAAAAGAAAAGGCATCAATTTTAGGTGGATCTCCTCTAGGGATTATATGAGGATGTGGGACGGGAGGATCGGGAGAATAACTTCCGGGAACGACGTGAAATTCTCCATCACCTTCCGTACCCTTCTTAGTGAAGTTTTCGGCAGAAACATTTTTATGTGGTTCACCATAAACCCCTTTCTTAGCGCCCTCCGGAATCGTTTCGGAGGAGAAGTCTCGGATACCTCCGGTCCTTTGGCTTTGAGGAGTTGCGACAAGACTTGACGCATCTCATCAAATTTAGCATCTATGGATGAGGTCAATGAAGTTCTCAACTCATTGAGATCATCCATGGACACCCTAGCCTTGGACGATTCGGTATCCGATTCTTCCGCCATACTTAAACTCTTAGGCGGTTAAGCCCAATATAAGAGCCGAGGCTCTGATACCAATTGAAAGTAAAGTATGGGCACCTAGAGGGGGGTGAATAGGTGCTACGATCAATTTTAATTTTTCTTAAAGTTTAGGCTTGACACAAAGGTAAATTCTCTAGATAGTGCAACTAAGGTGAATTTACCTATATGGCAAGACAAGCAATTAATGTAACTAGGAAAACACTTAATACAACAAGTACTACAATAAATGCTACAAGTACAAGTAAGTAAAAGGTAAGGGAACGAGGTAACCGATGGAAGCACGCGGAGACACGATGTATTCCCGAGTTCCTCCTTGTTAAGGGAGTACGTCTCGTTGGAGGGGTGTGAGCTCGCCATGAAGGCCTACTCAACGCCACAAAGGCCTCACCCTATTCTCTGATGAAATCCTCCACAAAGGCCTAGTTCACCTTCCACTATTGAACCCCTTTGAGGCGGGGATCGAATCCTTTACAAACAAGCTTGGGGCACACACCCACAACTAAATTGGGGGCTCCCAACAATCACAAATAACCAAGAGTAGCAAGAAGCCTAGGTTCTCCACAAGAGGAAACCCTAGGCAAAGATACCTCAAGCTAATGAGGGGGAAATGGAAATCCGGTTGGTGAAGATGTAGATCCGGTGCTTCTCTTCCAATCCTCCAAGTTTCAACAAGATTGGGTGGAGGAGGTGGGAGATCTAGCTTGGAGGTTGAGCTCAATCAATGGAGTCTTAAATGCTCGAGGAGCTAACCCTTGGGGAATAAAGAGAGCCTCTATTTATAGTCCCCACTCCAACTAGTCGTTTTTCTGCGCAGATTGCGACCATTCCGGAATCACCCGGAATAATTCTGGAGCAATCCGAATAGCAACAGAGAAATTTGTGTTCATGTCGGAATTTCTCTGGAATAATTCTGGAGCCCGGAATCCACCCGGAATTTTCTGAATGCCAACAGAGATATTTGCGGTTAAGTCGGAATCCACCCGGAATGACTCCGGGCTGCTCCGGAAGAATTCCGGGTGCCATTTTAGAGCTCTTCTTGTGGCTAGAAAACATCCGTTGAACTTTAATGTTCTTCACCATTTATTTGACACCATATATGTCCTGATTATGACTATAACCTTTTAAGCAAAATATCACACATGGTTAAAACTTCTTTATGTTGTTAACAAACACACAAAACATAGAGATTCGAAAATGCACTTTCAAGGGGCCCACACCACCTGGTGGCGCGGCCAGGGGGTCGCGCCACCCTATGGTGTGGTGGCTTCAGGGCCCCCTCCGATTCTCCTCTGGACTCCGTGTACGTGACCGAAAAATAAGACCCTGGGATTTTGTTTCGTCTAATTCCGGGAATATTTCCAGAACAACTTTTCTGAAACCAAAAACAGCAGAAAACAGGAACTGGCTCTGTGGCATTGTGTTAATAGATTAGTCCCAGGAAATCCATAAAAATTATGTAACGTGTATAGAAAACATGTAGAAAATGACATGAAAACAACATGGAACATTAGAAATTATAGATATGTTTGAGATGTATCAGTACGCTCGGTATGAATGATGTCCATATGTTATGCAGAGAATCCTTGATGGTGATCCATCATATGGGATACCATAATACGAGAACCGGATAAATGAATCTTGTTGGTTAACGAGATTAACAAATGTATAGTGAACTGATAATTTTTTTGTCACACCCAAGTTTTTGGAACCTTGTACTGTAGTTCAAGGAGACAAAAATGTGGGCTAGCAATTTTTTTTCTAACAACATGATTGTTTGAACCAACATGTGTATATGATCATAGTCATATATGCAATTCTAGTTTTGTTTCATTTTAAAACCAATACCAAATTTTCCCGAAAACACTTTTATAATTTTTTCCTGATGTTACTTGAGTGATTTTTATTCCAAGACTTGGATCATGCTTGCTTGCATCTTGAAATAAACTTTTAGCTTTGTTGGATCCAAGGAAACAAAGTTTCAAAATGATTTATGGAGGTTTTCTTCTAAGTTTTCTATTACAACTATTCCCTGAAAATATGGCCAAGTTCATGTTTCCACACTTGTTTTCACTAGGCTATCATATTCCATTTTATGTTTTCTTGACTTGTATTTGTTCCCTGAGATATGGACTACAAATCCATAAGCTTGGATTGGATTTTGGAATCATAAAAACAATCTTTTGCTTGTTGTTTTTGTGGAAGAAAAATAAGGCAGAAAAACGCATTTTTAGAAAACAGAGAAAAACAGAAAGTATCCCTTTTCCCACTAGGTTTTAATAGCCTTCCACTATTCCAAATTTGTTTTCAAAAGATGTTTCCGAAATTTTAAAACATGTTTAACAAACCCCAACTCGGAAAACAAAATTTGGAATTCATTTGGTCTCTGAAAACATTCTGAACTTTTTGCTCATTTCATTTGTTTTCCAACACTTAGAAAAATTGCTAAGTGTTAACTGAACTTTTCTGAATTTTTCAGAAAATAGTGGCTGTTACAAAGTTAGCAACTGTTTTTGGTTGGTTTTTGTTCAAAACTTGAAATGACACCTTGTCCTTTGTGTTGACCATAGTTTGGGCTTCACCTTGGATGCTTGGGATTGCTTCTAGAAGACTTGGAGAGGGAGTTTTCGAGTGAGAGAAAGAGGGGGGACAGAGAGGGATGACATGGCATCGGCACACATGCTTTGACCATTGTGGCCATGTTGTGGCTCCTCTAGCCCCCAAAAGTCATCTTGGACTTTCCCCCAACCCCCTCTAGTACCCTGACATGATCCCATGCTTTGGAACGTCGTGGATACGCAGTAGAGCGCCCCCATGCCGTTTCTAGCAAGCCCCTGAGAGCACCCCCATGCCATTCGACTCGACGCCGCGTGTTAAAGCCACCCCGAGCCTCACCCCTGCGCCACTGTGCTCCCACACATCTCCACCTTCACCTCGAGCTCTCTGCGAGCTCCACGGGACAAGTCCTTTCCGCCGGCCCCCGTGCTCTACCGAGGTGGTGCAGTCCTCCCGTGACCTCCCATCGCTCGTTATCGCTACCATCGAGTTCCCCGAAGCTCGTAGGCCCCCACTGACGTGCCCCTTGTCCCCTCGCTTGCAGGGACCCCGCCGCCGTCTCTGTCACCGCCGCAGCCGTTCTGCGCCCGCGCTGCCGCCTGGAACTGCCATCATCGATGAACCCCGCGCCCCTCGACTCCCGCGTGTGATAGTGCCTCCCTCGACCCCGCGCCGGTGCCTATCATCGCCTACGGTGAGCACATGAGGAGATCCCCGTCGACGGCGTGTTCCCGTAGAGAGAGAGAGAGAGAGAGGGGGGGGGAAGAGACTTCATGGCCTGTCGATCGCAAGATGGACGGCGCACGTTGAACCTGCCCGTTTCCCGTGCTTGGCCCGCGTGATCTTAGCTGGGTCGTACGGTGGAGAAACCCAACCCACCGCTCTGTTTCGTTTTTCCTTTTTATAAATCAACCGAAACTAGTTATTTACTTTGGCTCTACTAAAAATAGATTTCTTGCAAAATACAATCTAAAAAAATTCATTGAAGTAGGTTAATGTTTTCTTAACCATCTCCAAGTGGCAGATATGTGTTTTCTTGCAATGGAAATTAAAATGCCACAGAGTGTCTGTTTAACCTTTTTGTTCATAACTTTTTGGATATGTATCCAAAACTTGCAAACCAAAATGTTTTGAGTAGCTAGTGAGTAGATCTATCCTTGGAACTTATCCTCATATCAAAGGGAGTTACAAAATGGAAATGCCATCTATTTTGGTAAATGACCAGTAGGCTTTTCTAGGATTTTTAGAAGGAGTTAAAAAATGAGTTTTGTTGTGAATCCAATTGGATGAGTTTGTGTGTGACTAGATCTATGAGATCCTAGCTTGGTTAAATTTTTATGGCTCTAGATTAATTTTGGTGAGCATGTTTATATACATCAGCTTCTCTGTTTTTAGTAGATCTTGTGTATTTATTTTTGATTAAATGTTTGAGTGTTTGAAACTTGTTGCTATCATGTATAAATGGGTTACTACATGTTATTAGGTTGTTTTATTGCAGTACAACTACATTAGGAAGTGTGTGCATGATTGGAAATCAAATAGAAATAGAAATAGCATTTTGTTATTTTCTAGAGTTATTATTGAATAGATTTTGTGAGCTAGCTTTGTATTTTCTTACCTAAGTTTCTATTATGGTTATGATGAGTCCAGTACCATTTTGGTACTGATATTTTGAGGTTATCATCTCTGTTAGCTTGCACCTCATTTTATAGAAATGCATGTATAGCAAATGTTTGTTGTTTTCACTAGGTTGTTTTCACTGGCATGAGTAGTGATGTGGTAATTGTTTTGATAGATTATTATTTTCAAGTGTGACCAGAGGCTTTGTGACCTCTTAATGCCTTGGTATTAGTGGGCCCATAACCCACTGGTCCCATTGCATCTTGGTTGGGAATACAAAATTCCCTACCATGCACTTGTTGTTTTTGGCACATAATGTTATATGTGAGTTTGGTATTTTCCACCAAGGAAAATATATATTTGCTATGCTTGGTTGATTGAAGTGTTTAGCAATAATTTGTGACTCCTAGTATGTTTAGTTGTGGTACATTTGTTAACATAATGTTCCCTTAGGAATATCATGTTAAGAAGTGTTTCACTATTGTTTTGCTTACATTGAATGTTGTTTGTAATTAGAATTATTTTTCCCTAGTGTTGGTAATTTATGTGTGGGTAGATTTCCTTGAGTGTTATGATTTTTGAAAGTGTTTAGTTGAACTTGTGTTGAGTGCATAGCTACTGGTTGTATAGCATTTCACTTTGATGCTTGCTATTTGATTATTAGGAAAGCATGATTTATTGGACTCGGTTTATTCTTGCTAAGTAGATGTTTTCATAGAATTATTTTAGTATATTTGTTTACTAGCATGTGTGAGGTGTATGTGATGTTAGTAGGTATATTATATTCATACATTGCTTGTTTAGGACTATGCATCCTTGTAGTATTGTTTGCTCCTCTAGTAATGCATTAGTGTCACCACTAGATATTTTAAGTTGCTCTGGTATTGTTGTTTTTCTATATATGGTAGTATGTTTATCCTAGAATGTTTAGCTTGTTTTTACTTCTGTTATTATGACTTGAATATTTGAGTTTGCTAGATATTATTAGTTGTAAAATACAATTATTTCTTATAGCATGATTGTGTAGAACTTTCATACTAGTATGCTATCAGTGAACTCATGTTGTTATGTCAATTTCTAGCCTTGTTATATCTTGTGAGTATTGTGTTTTAGAGTGTATTTTATGACTTGTTACCATTGGTTGAGCCACTGTTTTTTTGGTTGATTTCATGATTGAGGGATTCCTTAGTTTTTTGTGTAGACATAAGCATAGTCAGTAATTATATTATTCATCTGTGGTTTGTTTGCTTTCCTGTTTGGAATTGTCTGAATGTTTACCTTAGCATAAGTATGGTACTTATGTTGTGGTGGTGTTTGGTTACCATGTTATCTATGCTTACGGTTTGTGGTAAACTTGTTTGGTGATGATTGCTTGTGTTGCTGTTAATACCCACTGCCATGGGTATTGCTTTGATGATTGGTAATACTTTGATTGATTGATAGTACCTTGGTAGTCTCACCCTTGTGACCACAAGCTATATGTTTAGATTCTTAAGTATCTTGGTATGGGGGTGGTACACCCACTCCATATATGATAATTAAGATGTGGAATATGGTGTCTCAACCATATGTTGTTCTGACGATAGCTTTGTACCCTGAGAGTTTGTGAGATAGTTTTCTCGATAACATTTGATTGATTGCGCTAGTATAAGTTTGTTTGATGTAGGTGTTGCTTTGTGTTATCAATTTCCTTAGTTTGGTTCTGAGTGTGTTTCTTTATTTCTTTTATGGCGTTAGAAAAAAAAAAGAAGAAGGAGTTGTGGAGCTGTGTGTCCAGTTCAAGCTACTTCAAGGCCAGGGACACAAAGAGTTTTAAGGCAAGTCATCCTGATGCTTGCTGTTATTACACTTATCATTATCTATCATGCATGTTTTACTTTTGAAATTTTTACAAAAACTTTGATTACCAAAAACTATTTTTGAGTGACTACTACTACTATTAATATTGTATATTATTATTATGCCATTAGTTGATACTTGGTGTTACCATGCCCATAGCCACCAAATGGTATTTATTACCACCCTAAAATATAAGTCCCTAAGTGGACACCCTAAACATATGTGTTTGCAAAACAAAGGCTTTATGGAAAACCCGGTGGAAAGGCGACACCTTATCCACCGGAGGAATGTTGAAGTGGTCATTTTTGGGGAAAAGATTGTTTTACAAAATGACACATAAGCTAGTCTTCGTCGGCCAACCTTTATCGTACTGCCACCCTACCCCAACATGGGCACGGGGTTAACTTGAAGTTTGTTTTTGTTAGTGTGTGTTCTATCTAAATTTGCTATAAGGGTCGTCGTGCCCTCGAACCGATTGTCGCCAGGAGGGGTATACGGGACATACAAAGTGAGGGATTAAGTTACCCCCCGGTCGCAGCAGTTGGGGCTCCTGTCTTGGCGAGGTGGGACCTGATGCCGGGGAGCGCACACTCAACTGAAGAGACATTCATATTCTAGCTTGAACATAGTGGATGGTTAGGATCGGTTATCTGATGTTTACATACTGTTGTTACAGTCCGTGGTTGTTCACGGCAGATGTACTGAAATCTGGTGGATTGTGTAAACCTCTGCAGAGTCAAACTATTCTGAATAGCCGCGTCCTCGGATATGGACAGTTGAATGGCCATATAGCTAGCATTGTGTCAATGATTTAAAAAAAAGAGTTTTGAAAAGGAGTTGGAACTTATGAAATACTGAAATAAGGAACCTTGTACCGTGGATGTAGTGTGGAAGAGAAAGCCGGAAGTTGTTTTACAAGAAGTTTTACAAAGAGAAAAACCTTTCTTTTCTAAACAAAACTAGAAGTTGATTCCCAGAAGTTTTGCAAAGAGAAAACTTTCTTTTAACAAAGTTTTACAAAATCTCTTGTACATGTGATATCTACAAGAGAAAAAAAAACTATATAATTTTCTTTTGAAGTATCTTCTTCAACAAAGATACAGAGATTTTTTTTTCAAAAGTCAACTATGATATATCCTTCCTATATCATGGATAGTGAACCCTATGTATAGCCTACCTACTACACCATATAAGCATACTTGCATTTGCTAAGCTACATGATGGGTGTCTTGCTGAGTACATTCGAACGTACTTATTTTTGGTTTCGTCCCTGGTATTTACTTGCCAGACTTCAAGGAAGAGCCTCAGGAGAAGTTCTACGAGGAGGAGTACTGCGCTGATGGCTTTGCGAACTAGGATCGTCTCCCGGTCAGCAGCCTGTAGATTAAGGCGTGACTTGGACTCTACTACGTTGTGTGTGTGTTAGTCTTCCGTTGTGTGTGTTGTGTGTTTGCCCTGCGTGGCAGTTGTGTTAGACTTGGTCATGTGACCATGTTCCTTGTGCAAGTCTTGTTGTAAACATGTGATGGATGTTATATCTGTGTACCAACTTGATATGTTGTTCACGACTGGTATGATCTGGGATCGTGAATGTATG
Source organism: Alopecurus myosuroides (assembly GCA_028641055.1). Classification (NCBI taxonomy): domain Eukaryota; kingdom Viridiplantae; phylum Streptophyta; class Magnoliopsida; order Poales; family Poaceae; genus Alopecurus; species Alopecurus myosuroides. Next base: position 204,982,197 of record CM054063.1, on the reverse strand, counting down.
CATATCGGAGGTCCTTCAACAGTGGTTCGGGGTCCTTACATTTTTATTATTCCATGCTTGTTTTATAGCAATGTCATATGTTTTTACTATAGTTTTATTTCACTTTTAGACATTTTTTCAAACTAGCCTACTGATAATATGCCTAGTGCTAGTATCTGTTTTCTATCGTTTTTGCATTTCAGAAAATACCCGCAGAAAATAGTCCGAGAAGATCCGAGAAAGAGCTGAATATTTATTTCCTCATCGATATGAAGACGGAGTCCAAAGGGGAATCGGAAGGGAGATACCGGGTGACTAGGCGGGTCTAGGGCATGGGTGGGCCCTAGGTCACGCCGCAGATCGCCTGGCCCCCTGGGACACCTCCCGAAACCACCATTTGCCTATAAACTGCCTCTGACCTAAAAACATCAGGGTGGTGCTTATTTTCCACGAAATCCATACAGAGTCGTCGTCTTCTAAGCCAAATCTAGGGCTTGTGGAGCCCTGATCCGACACTTTGACGAAAGTAGGAATCGTCACTGGAGGCTTCTTCATCGCCATGATTGACTCCGGAGCCATGGGTCCATCTTTGGACTACGGGTCCATAGTAGTATCTTGATGGTTGTCTCTCCTCCTTGTGCTACCATGTTTAGATCTTGTGAGCTTCCTAACATGATCAAGATCACTTTTATGTAATTGCTACATGTTGTGTTTGCTATGATCTGATGAATTGTGAAGTTATGATCAGATTGTTCATGTTTCTTATATGATCTTGATACTTTATTTGTGTTAATGTTCTATTGTGTTTTTGCATTCTCTCTGGTGTGTGTGGTTTCTTTGGCCAAGTGATCGCATGCATCTCCAAGAAAGAGTTTAGTGCTAGATAGTGGGTTCATGCCTCCTCCGATCCTAGGCACCAGTGACAGAAACGTCTAAGGGTGAGGATGTGATGTTCCCACTAAGGGGAAAACAACGGTGTTTACTTGTACTTATTGATTACAAATATTTATTACATTATGTATTGCGCTTAAATGCAATTATGTGTTTCTTATGCAACTTAATACCAGCAAGATGCATGCTCGATAGTGGTCTTAAGGTGGATTATTAGTTATAGATGCATGCTGGATAGCGTTCTATATATGTTTGTAGTAATGCCTACATGAATAGTACAATGAACTTTCTTTTGTCATAATAGCATTTTTCTGCCCTCGTGATTTTTTGATTGCCTAGCTGTAATTTATTCACCCAACATGTTTATTGTTTTATCGAGAGACACCACTAGTGAAATTATGGCCCCCTGTCCATTCTTTTATAGTGATTACAACCTCCTTTACTTCCTTTTAATCATTACTTGCTCGCTTTTAATTTTTGTTTTCACCACTTACAAATATACCATATGTTCAGTTCTCTCTTTAACAACAAGACGGGAAACTTGACACCCTTCCTGAAAGTTGGGGACGAGGGAGAGTTTGTGTCTTGTGTGCAGGTCCACGCCCGTCAACAATGCAAATGGTTTTATCGTGCCTCGCCGATTGTCTTTCAAGTCCTACTGGATTGATAACCTTGGTTTCTAACGGAGGAAAATTTACCGCTATGCTAAATCATACCTTCCACTCGGGGTTCCCCAATGTTTGTGCTGATTCACACCATCATGAACCAACGACCGATTCATGGTAATATCTGAATATCTAATCTTGGTAAGTTTGGTATCGCAAGTAATCGGAATAATGTACGATATCCAACAGGTTCAATAGATTTTATTTCGTCTTCCATGGATCCACTATTGAGCATTGAGCTGGAAAGAGTTTCCAATGTCATGTCCACTTGCTATCGAACATGTAGGAGTCACACACTTAAGTTTGGTTTGGTTTTATGTGTATATTGGTAGTTCTGAAACAACAAGGAGTACCATCGGAATAGTATTTCCGTGTAATAGATATTTTATATATATAAGAGAGAATCAATGTGGGGACATTGGATGTCTCGGGGTGATAGAAATTGTTTCTGTCATCATCGGAAATTATTCCGGGGTTTTGCGAAGAGAGATAAATAACATCACACACTTTTCGAAGAATTTACAGGAGGGCATGATATTTCCCATAATGTTATAAAGTGTTTCTAACGTAAGTGGATAGAGTCGATGATTTTATCTACATGGGTCATAGGGTTCTGGATTAGATTCGGGCAAAAACTGAGAAGGAGGGAGTACCGGAGGGGGACTGGGGTGGCGCCACACATGGTGTAGTGCTGCCGCATGTACCCCGTCACTACAAGGATAGGTGCACCACTTCCCCCATGTCTCCTTGTTTTATTTATGGAAATAAACTATATCCCGAAATTAAAGGGAAAGAAAAGGAAATGGGAGTCTTAAAAGGAAATGATTCTTAGTTGGTCTAGGAGTCCAACCGGAATTAGGTCAGGAGGAGGGTGTGGCTGCCTCTTTTGGCTGGTGCATTGTGGGAGGCTTACTCCCTCCCCAAGGCACCTTCTCCTCCCTCCCCACTATATAAAGACCCCCACCCCCATGGGGAGAACACACCAACTAGCCTCGTGCCTATTCTCTCTCTCATTGATTCAGAGATAGTTATAATTTGTTTTTTGAGGTGTCCTCTCACAGTAGATCTAGATTTAATCTCTCTCTCATGTATGGAGATCTCTATCTTCTTTTACACATGTAGTGCCTAGCTTTGGACAACAAAGCTCTGCAGAACCGGATCCGACGTACGTGTGCGAGCTCTCAGAGGGGTAAAACTTGATACCCTCACTCTGTTGGATCAAAGAGTTGGATACGGGGAGTCGACAACAGTATCACTCATAGGATTTTGCATGAGAGGATCTTCATCAACATCTCTTCCGCTTCAACGATGTTGGTAACGAACCTCTACTAGATCAACGAATAGTTAGTCACATGTATCTTAATAGATAGATCTTTATCATTGTGTAAGACGATTTTTTTTAAAATTTATGCACACAACCTAATAGTGCTATCACAAAGATCTATGCGTAGGTACAAGGTTTGATCTAGAGAACATAATGTGCAGGCATTGCATAAGCTTGTGCAAGTATGTTGAAAAATTCTTCAACATTCAGATTATTTATGATTTCTTACCAACAATATTTGTTGTTTTATTTCCAGCGGCATATGAAAAATCATTGCAAGAGGATATAGCCTAATAGTACTCAACAGAAAATTAAGTAGACTGGTTCAAACATCTCAGAAGTCATGGAGTTTTAGATAAGCATGGTGCTATTATGTCTACAATGAAGAATAGTTTTCGAACTTAGTAATTGTTACTTTGTGCCTGCATTTTGTAAGAAAATATATTGTTCGAAGGGTCTCGGGATATGACAAACGAGTCTAGAATATCATGGAGAGTGGAAGGAATGGTTCCGCACATTTTATGGAAAGTGGCGAAATGGTCCAGGAAAGTTCCGAAAAGTTTCGGGGGAGCGGAGAATTTTTTGGGAAGGTACGGAATGAACGGAATGGTAAACAATCCTAGTGGGAGCACATGTGCCAGTGGGCACATGGGCCCACTAGGTGATGCAGAAAGGAGCCCTGCCGAGTTGGCCAGGGACTCCCATGCAGATTGGAAAAAAGGGAAGAGGCCTAGTGGGTCTCAGATTCCCCCTACCTTAAATCAGATTGGGGGAGGGAGTCCTAGGAGGAATCCACACCCAAAACTCGCATAAGGGCGGGGAGGAGTCCCAATGGGACTGCAACTCCCCCCATGGTGTGGCTACCGAAAGGAGGGAGTCCTCCAAGGACTCCTCTCCCCCAAGTTGGATTGCCCCAATATAAGAGGGGGAGGGCAGACCACCAAGAGCACCTCATTGTATGTGCCTAGACCCAGGTAGTCGCACCCACCACCTCCTCAAGTCCCCGATGACGCCGCGCTGCCCCGGTGCTTCCTCCACTTCATCTACACTGCGGGATCTGTACCGGATTACTGTCCTAGTGTGACATAGTTCTCGCTAGTGATCGCAGATAGCCCCGAATCTTTATCGATAATTTCCCTACTTCGTAATTAGTGCTTGATCATGTTACGAAATTGTGTGCTGATCACATACGTGTGGATACCATGGAGGTGTCGCGCTCTCGGAACTTGATAATGGGATAATACATCACCTCACGATTAGCCGCGTCTAGTTGCAGGGATCGACTACGTCTACTTCCACGCCGACCTCGTCACCGAAAATCTTCTGCCAGTTCGACAGACGATGTTATGTGACTCCCTCCTTGCATTGAATCTTGGTTTATCCGCTAGAATTTTTTTAGTTTTTCATAGCACGTTCCTCAACAACTACCACTATGACACCATACACTACGAAGATAGTAACATACGCAAGCATCATGTGCATGATAATAATCTATGTAACTTCCAGCTATTAGTGATCTTATATCTTTTAAGGCTTTTGTCTTTCAACTTTCAAGGTAGCTATTAGACCTCTCCCGGTATATTCTCTTGACACACTACCATAGGCAATACTCTTTTAAGCAACATATTACTATGTGACAACCACATATTCGTTCTATTTTAAGTGTTGTATCTAAGTGAGTTGCATACATTAATTGAAAAGTCATCTTTCATATGCTCGAGATAGCACTTTTTGCACCTATGAGCGTGTGCAAGAGTCGTATATTAGCTAAGAGCAAGTATAATAAGGAGATATAAGTGATGTCTACGCACACTTCTATTCTTGTAGATAGTGTTGGGCCTCCAAGTACAGAGGTTTGTGGAACATCATCAAGTTTCCCTTAAGTGGATTACCCAAGGTTTATCGAACTCAGGAAGGAAGAGGTCAAAGGTATCCCTCTCAAGCAACCCTGAAATTACGATACAAGAAGTCTCTTGTGTCCCCAACACACCTAGTACAATTGTCAGTTGTATATGTGCACTAGTTCGGCGAAGAGAGAGTGAAATACAAGTAATATGGATGATTATAAGTGATAATAGCAATCTGAAATAAAAATGTCATCAAGCAAACATGTAGCAGAATGCTTAGAAACAAGGCCCAGGGATCCTAATTTCACTAGTGGACACTCTCAACAATGATAACATAATTGAATGCATAAATATATCTCTTCACTATGCTACTCCGAACCACTCTCCGGTCGAATAACAAACACCAATTCATTGCGTAGGGTTGTAACAACACTCCTCAAAGTCGCATTCCCATGTCTAGTTAACCCCACGCTGTCACTATGAGCGCCCTAGAAGGTACTAGACAAACACCATAATTTCATAGGGTCATCCAACACAAGATATAAATATCATGCTAAACCACACGGTGCACACACTGTCACCTTTACACCGTTATCAAAGTGTTTACGGAGATCTTATAACAAAACCACTTGAAAAGCATAACATATGAAGAGTAACATCTACTAATTCAACTAGATTACAAAGCTCACGATCACATAAATATCACACCATGGGAGAGAGAGAGATGAAACACATAGATACCGGTAGAGCCCTCAGCCCTTGAAGATAACTACTCCCTCCTCATCATAGGAGACAGCAACGACGATGAAGATGGCGGTGGAGTCGATGGAGATGGCTCCGAGGGCACTTCCCCGTCACGGCAGGGTGCCGGAATAGAGATTCTGTCCCCCGAAACTTGTCGGCGGTGGCGGCGGAGCTACGGATGTTTTTGGTGGAAAAGGCCGATTGATTTAGGGTTTATGCATCGGGGGGCATATATATGCGAAAGGGCGATGCTGGGGGGGTTGGCCAGGGGGCCCACACCACCTGGTGGTGTGGCCGGGAGGACCCGCGCTACCCTATGGTGTGGCCACCCTGTGCCCCCCCGAGTCTCTTCGGGACTTCCTTGACCCCCCGGGACTTCTAAGACTTCTGGCTTTTGAATCGTCCAATTCCGAGAATATTTCCAGAACAACTTTTATGAAACTAAAAACAGCAGAAAACAGGGAACTCGCTCTGTGGCATCTTGTCAATAGTTTAGTCCGAAAAATCGATAAAAATAACATAAATTGTATAGCAAACATGTGGGAAACAACATAAAAACAATATGGAACATCAGAAATTAAGGATACATTTATGATGTATCAATAAGTTGTCTATAAGAGTTTTTAAAGAACACATTTTTGCTGAGTTGGAGCAGAGAGAGAGAGAGAGGGAAGCTGGTTATAGATTAAGAGCTAGTCATGGCATATGCTCCAAAACACTTTGTGAGAGTGTAAGTTGGATCAAATATTAATAACATATTACATATTTAAGGCCAACTACTATACATATTGACTGTTGTACTGGCTATAGAAGACATGTCAATGATACATAGCCATCAACTAACTCTAGTATCACCCTTACTCTAAGATATAACAATAGTCTCTTTCATATTAACTATGGTACCATGTATGCAAATTGTCTATGATAACGTGCTAAGAGACAAGTATTGTGAGAGGCCTTATACCGACCGGGATGATCGATAACTTCATTCAGTTCATATTCGGAGTTCCAACAGGTTACATCCAACGAATCAAATGATTTTAAGATGTCTATTAATATTACGGCCAATATATTGGAGTAATTTCTCAATAGGACTTTTATCCAAACAAATTGCATGGACACCTAGACATTTTGTAAGAAGATGATGTCAATAATTTATACATATGTGTAAGTAGAATAAAGTAAATAGAGAAACAATTTACCAAGAAAATAATGTAAATGTAATAGTGGAACATAAGATAAATATAAAACAATAAAAAATTAAACTTGAAACACAATTAATAAAAAAAAGCACATAAGAAAAATATGAACTAAAACTATACTTTTAGTAAAATACTAAAACAAAATGTAAATAACACACACAAAAGTTTGTAAAACTGCTAGGCCGATCCAGGTGAGGGGTAGATCAGGTGGAGATTTAAGTTAGGAAACATGTGTTGTCACCCACAAATGTTTTGGCTTTCTTTTCAAGAGAACATTATATAGATCATAAAGTACTTAATTTACAACATTTCACTCATAATATAAAACATAGTTTAAATAAAAGATAAAACCAACAGTGTTGCTATATTTTTTTAATTAGAGCTTTATAAATTAACCGGCCGCATAGGTTTTACATTCAGAAATTACAAGATTGTGTTGAATTTGTCTACCTCTATGTTTCTGATCTATGTCATGATTTCGGATCTGAAATTCTATGGCATAGTATTAAATGCAAAATCTGTATATATCCTAGTTATTTTCGGAATTTTCCAAACATGCTGAAATATGTGAAGCGGGGCGGTGCGCCAGATTCTATTCTCCCCCTTTTTTTAGGAAACCCGGATATTCTCTGCCGTCTTCTGCTCCGTTTTCACATGGCAGCCCATCATCCCAGGCCCAATAGGCCCTGCACCCGCAAGAGTCCAAGTCGCGATGCGTGCGTGGCATCGTGTTACCTGGCCGGCGCCGACACCGGCACGGACACAGGCCCACGTTCTCCTCTCCTCTATATATCCGGGTCGCGCATCAGTGCGGCCGCCGAACAACCACGCCTTCACCAAGTAAAGGAAGGTCTCTGCATTTTCCAATTCCGTTGTCAAGTTCAATCGAGACAGAGAGAGGTTTTTAGTTCTGGGTATGGAGAGGTTCGCCGCTATGGTCGCCGGCCGCCGCGCCGCCCCCAAGGCCTCCGAGGAGGGGAAGACGGCGGAGGAGGCAGGGGACGAGAAGTACATGCGGATCCAGCTGGAGGAGATCGTCATCGTCAAGGACGACGCCTACGACGCGCTCGCCGCCGCCACGGCCGCCGCGCACTCCCGCCCCAACGCCAACGCCAACCCCAACCCCAGCCCTAACGGCGGCCAGTTCAGCAGCGGCACGCCCACCGGCACCGCATCCACCTCCATGGAGAACTGCGCGATGGCCGCAGCGGCGGCGCGCACTGTGGCGTCGACGGGGGCTACGGCGCCGCAGGGGCCGTGGACGACGTCGGCGAGGGGCGCCATCGGCTTCGACTAGCGCACCGCGCGCGACACGCTCTCCTCCCTCAATCGGCGTGTGGGAGATTCTCCGTACGTGTTAGTTGTTTGCAATTCTAGCATCGAAGATCGCGTTGCTGAGCTCTTTCTAGTGTAGGTTTTTTCCCCTCGATCGATTTCTTAGTAGGTGGTATCGGTGGGTTGGTGATCGGTTGAAGGATTGACGCTTGAATCCTCAAATTTGTTCTCTCGCTGATCGTATTACATATATACATGCCACTTGATCCGACGGATTTGGTTTTTGCGGCGAGATCTATTGAACGCATCCTAGTACACTTAATTTTACTTTGCATCTAGTAGTTCGAGCTCTTGTTATCATCACGGAATTAAGCCTAACCAACCATTGATGCAGAGATTATTACGGTCGGTTCAAGTTTCATCATATACTATTTGCCACTAATTTACCACGGGGAGAGAGTATTCGCGTGGTCATGTTCCGCGTTTGTTTGTTTAGAGTTTCGACCGGTGCAGAGCATAACACATCGCTGTGCTGACGGGTGGGTACTGGCTGTTGTTGAGTCCTTGTTCCACCGTCCCCTGTACCTACACCCTGCCGCTGCGAGAGCCAGCAAATGAATAGCCAGCACATGTTTGGTGAAAGCGCACATGGAACTACCCTATAATGCCTATCAATTATTGATGTCTACTTTAATAAATTCCTTGCTGGTAGAAATTTTACATATGAGTTTCACATGTGCACAATTCCAGACCCGAGTTATGCAGAGAAGATTTCTCAAGCTGAGCATAGATCCTACCGGTAGGCTCCTGAGAAATTTCCAACTCCAGTTGCAATCACAAGACTCCAGTCCATAAGATAAATGTGTTTGTTCTCTTCGTGAGGTTATTTTCCCGGGAGGCAAAGCCAACTTGACGGGAGAAAAACACCGAGGAATAGCCTACTACTACTCCGGAGGATTTCCTCCACGCGTCCTCCGGTTTGGATGCACGCCACGTGCCCCAGTCATGGCCGAAGTGACCAGTCCCCCAAGGCAACCTTGTCCTCTTGGTCTTCCTCCACGCGTCCTCCGGTTTAGATGCACGCCACGTGCCCCAGTCATGGCCGAAGTGACTAGTCCCCCAAGGCAACCTTGTCCTCTTGGTCGTCTTCCTCCCTATCTCCACGTTCTTTTTTCCAATCTCACTATGTCGGTGATCCTCTCGGCTTGGGCCCATGGCGGCGGGAGGCGATGACGGCGACGCGACCACCACCCTAGGCTCTTGGCGGCAGAGGCAACAATGGCGACATGCGGCCACCAGCACGGCCTAGACCCATAGCGGCAGAGGCGACGACGGTGGCGTGGACGTGACAGAGGCGGGAGCTACGAAGTCTGACTTGTGGACGCCGAGGCTAGCGGCGTGCCTGGCCATGGTGTTCGTCGCGGCCGCCATTCCGCCCTGCCCCCTCCGCCGGCGAGGCACCTTCTTCGTCCGCGGCTGGCTCGACTTATCGCCATGGTCGGTCGCCCTCTGCGTCGAGCTCCACGTCCCCACCTCAATCTTCCCAAGCTCTAGCGAGCTCTACCCACACCATCCAACTCCTTGCCAACACACCCACATCCCAGAGGTGCTAATAGGGACAAGAGGAGGCGCTACCAGCGCGGTTTCCCGAAGGTGCTGCCAACTGTAAGCGCCCGTTACTGCCAACACTTTGTGGAGGTGCTGCCATAGGTTTGATGAGGTGCTCTGGTAGGTGGATCATGGTGCTTCTAAGGAACAACTGTGGTGCTACCAACGTTGTGTGGATTTGAATTATAAGAAGATTTTTTTGCTACAATTCTCTTACTGGTTTGCGCATAAGTGTGATCGGAGGACATTGCCAATTTTTTTTCGAAACAATGTTGCAATATGACAATTTTTTGCTACAATTGTACAAAGTTTTTGTTACGAGGTCCATGGCGGTGCCTCCGCGAGATCGGTTTTGCCATAATAGCACTTTTTTTTTTTTGGCTACGGGGGGCTACGACAAGATCATGGAAGTATTTCGGGATTTTTATAGAAAATTAGATATTGTTACAATTGGACAGAATTCTTGTTTCATACAAACTGTTTTTTTTGCTTTATACGAGCAAAAGCGGGTTCTAGGAGAAATTTAAAATTTTAACAGTAGTGCAATTTTCTTTTTCATTTTTTTATATTCCATAGAAGTAAAAGCAGGATTTAAGGACTGAATTGGACACGTGTCAGTTTTTAGACCCGGAAGATTTTTCCCCCAAATCCTCCGTCCAAACACCAATCCATAAGATAAAATCTCGAGCTTAGTTTTTTTTTCGGTATAAATGCCCAGCTTATTGTGGTGGCATTTATGTCCTTGTATACGCATCTTGTCTTGGCCTCTAAGTTGAGATCAATCCGATCCATCATCAGGATGCTACCGAACTGATAAGGAAATAAATAAGTCAAAATCTTGTCCCAAAGTTCCATGGGATCTCTTCTTATCTAGACATGATCGATCCTTCCGTAGCAGGGGTCGGGAATTTTAGGAGAGTCCCTAGTACACAATACACGTCATAATCATGTCTACGTACAAGTACCACATTCATACGAATACGGCTATATTCATCGACACAATGATTCTCTAGATTTTCTTCCAAACTATAGCCTTCCTATTGGGTGAGACTTGGTAAGAACTTGATTGAAGAGAGAGAAATAATATCTGACCTCCGTGCAAAATTGGGCAAATATTATTGACCCTTATATTGCACATCTAACATTAATCCAGCCTGAATTGGGAAATATCTATGAACCAATCTTCCAAGAAGTTGGCAAAATTGAACCAAATGTAGAACAAACTTGGGAAACGCTGCTAATCATCCGGGGGATCGCGCGCTAGCGTCCCGCGGCTCTCTGGTCGTACGATGGCAGGCATCATGTGGCCCTCGTTCCTCGCGCGCATCAACATAGGGCCCACCCACTTGCTCTTATCCGGTCACCAAATTCTCCTCCACTCGTTGCCTGAGCACAGGGTGCTGCTCGAAGCTCCTCCCGACCGCGCGCTATGGTCGCCGCCATGCCCCGCCCGTCCCCGTCGCCGTGCCCCGCCCGCCCCCCACATCCGCATCCTCCGCCGGCTCCATCCGCCCGGCGCGAGCCACCACGCCGGCGTTGACCGGTGCCTCTGTGGAGTTCCACTTCGACCCGCCGCCGGCCTCTTCTCCAATCTCCCCTCCGCCCCCAAGCCCGTCCCCGTACGCGGCTCCACACAGGTGGTCGTCGCCGAGATCTGGAGCGTCGGCCTACCCGTGTTCCCGATGATTGAGGCGCCGCCGCTCAGCATCCATGGCGTCTTGGCGGGCTTGCTCGCCGGCGCACGCGTGCATCGCTAGGACGATGCGCGGCGCTCCGTCGAACTCGCCTGTCCGCGACGCTTGCGTGGCCGAGTGTTAGCGGCTCGGCGCTTCACATCTGGATGCGCTAGCGAGGAGCCTTGTCGGTGGATTGGACGGCGGTGGTCGGTGGTCTCTGCCTGGGCCGCCTATTTTTGGCCACCAATGCTCACTGGCCTCCTCTGCCTCTGATGGTCGTGGGCGCGCATGAAGGATCGACGTTCGGGTTCTTCTGGTAGTGTGGGATTGTACACCGGGGGCGAATTTTTTTTGTACAAATGGTTGCTACAATACGGATTTTTTTTTGCTTTTTTTGTACAAATTTTTTGCTACTGTAACTCCGGCGAGGTCCGATGTTTTGCTCTAATAGAATAATTCTTTTGCTACAATAAGGTTATTTTTTTTGCTTTTTTAGTATACTTTTTTTTGCTCTGCTATTCCTCCGGCGAGCAAAAGTCTCCGGCGACGGTTCCGGCGAAATCGACTTTTTGCTACTGTAGCAAAAAAAAAATTGCTACAGTAACTCCGGCGAGGTCTCCGGCGAGGTCTCATATTTTCCTGTTCTTTTTTGGGGTGAAACGTTTTTTTGCTACGGGAGCAAAACCGGGACTTTTTTTTCTACGGGAGCAAAAGGGGGATTTAGGCCAAAAACGGGACACGTGTCAAGCAGCGGACCCGGGGGATGAAAATTTTCTATCCCCCGGGGGACGCCCAGCGCTGTCCAACAAACTTTCGAGGTAATCAAACATTGAAGTCTATTCAAGCGGGCAGGGCTGGATTACGGGTGACCTGTGACACTGTTAAATTCCGACATACCGTTAACATTTACGGTTACTAAATTTTAGGCATGCATGCATGCCCCGTGGTAAGAAAAAAAGGAAGCCCGGCCTATGCAGTGTCTTATCTGTATGTGGGTGGGCTCCACGAGAAAGAAAAAAGCGCGTGCTCTGCGTAGGTCGTCCTAGATTTGGCAAATCTAGGTCCCCTCGTGAGCCGTCCGATCGTCATCCAACACGCAGAAAACAACACAACACACTTTTGCACTTTAGCCCCTCTGTTTTTGGGATATAGAACTCGCAGTCCACGGCAGCTCCACTTAAGCGAAGGGGTATATTGTGTTGCCCCTGGTCATCTCGGTAATTACGGCAAAACTGCTATCGCAACAAATTCACTTGTGTCGCAACAAATATTATCGCCCCGTGTACAAAAATAAGTATTGCAACAAATTTTTCCAAATCTTTTTCGAACAATAAGTATTGTTACAAAATAATAGTTAAACAATATGTTATTGCGTTGCAACAAAAAAGTTTAAACAATTCAACAAAAATCACAACCTATTGCAACATTTTTTTTTGCATCAACTAAAAAGTTGGTAAGCAACAAAATAATTTGTCACCGTTCCAGTTGCAACAAAAATTATCCCCCATTTCAACAAAAAGTCAAAACGATAGCAACAATAAAATCACATGTTTACAACATGTGAAAAGCCCATAAAAACATATTATTCCAAATGAAATCTGAACAGATATACGTATTTTTTACAAAATCATCCAGAAAAACATTGCAACATATCGCTTGTGGTTTATCAACAAAATGCGTGCAAATTTGTTACAAAATTTAAAGACGTACGCAACATCCAACAAAAATGACGAAGACACTTAGCGTATATAACTATGTGTAGTGGGCTGTTGAAAATATATTTTGAGACGAAAATTAGGGTAAAAAATCAAATTGCTGCTAACTGGGCCTAATCAGGCCGGCCCAAGTGGGCTATCCACGCACAAAAGAACCCAACAAAGGAAGGGACCTACGTTTGGGAACGTTAGGTCCCCCTAAAATAAGCATTTTCCAAAGAAAAAACAGCAATGAAATAAAATTGGGAAGGAGTTCCGCTCAGGGTCAGATTCGACCTTGCCCACGATCACCCGTAAGAAAGCAAACTGTATTCAAGCACGGTTAAGCATGTGACAACATGGTAGGCCAAGGGCCTTTTCTGGTGTTAGAAAATCTCTAGATTTCTTCTTGAATATTTACCTAGTTTACTTCCTGTAAAAAAAATTATAGTTTCCTTTTGAATGAAATGGAACTGTGATGAAATCCGTGAGAAATAAAATAACTTATGTTTCTAATTTTCAAAACATAAGGTAGTCTAATCGATCATAGCGACTTAAATTTTTCAAAAAACAACATTGAAATTCATTGGTTTTGATTAAGGGACTGTTTGTAATTCGCAAAAAAAGGTAAAATTTAAAGTTGACATAGTTTGAAATGTTATGTGTAGCTCTCAACAGTAAGATGCTATTTGCTTGAAAATTAGAATAGTCGCAAATAGTTTGAAATGGAAATCTACAAACTAATTAAAAGTTACCAATTCATTACCCTGACGGTACAAGTAGCCAAGTGTCGTAGTCCCCTAGCTCCATTTAGAGTTAAAGACAGTCAACGCCTAGCCACTTCCATTGAGCGGTCCTATCATCGTTGTCAGCAAACAAAGTCCTAGTCATAACATACCACACATACACGCGAGCGTACCTCTGGATCATTGCCTCATTGCCTTCCTCAGGGCAATACGTGAAGTTGTCTACTATCCACGTGAAGGTAGGCCGTGACTCTCTCTTTCCTCCTCCAGACTCGGGGGACCATACCAGTAAGGGTCTTTATCTTCTCACGCCGCCCTTCAAAATCTGCGTTAATACACATAGACTTCCCCTCAATAAAAAGTCCAAGGATCATGGAAACATCGATAAGAGTGGGTGTCATCTCGCCGGTCTAAAGGTGGAAAGTGGGTGTCTATGGCCTCCATTGGTTGACAAAGCGGTGACTGCAAGTGCGTTCAGATTTAGGGTCATCTGGCTAAGCAAAATACAATCGGCTAATCCAAATTAATGATACGGATCATCGTGACCCGATAGGGTTTTGGCCCAATCTTTCACCGCGAACCAACAACAACCACAGATAACTTCGGTCGGTGAGCAAATTTGATCTACTCCACGACACGCGCAATAGATCCAGATGAATCAGCAAGCAAAACGAACCATATTGGTGTCCCCAAACATGGGACCTTTTCTATATTCTCTATCTCAAATAATTTCAACTCCCCTATTACATGGCCGCACCTAGCTTTATATAATAGCCAACTCAACTTGATTTACAAGCAAACCAACTAGAAAAATAAAATAACTTGATACAGACCCACTTTTCCTAAACGGAAAATAAAACGACACACATAAATAAAAAAGGGGACTCTTTTGTAGGTGCGCCATATTGCCTCACGTGCAGGTGGACCCCATCCGGACTCCTTCAAAAACAACATGCTCCACCAAAATCTTTCAAACATATCCATGCCTCTTTTGATCTTCTCCTTGCGCGGCAAGAACAGGAACAATAGTCGTCACCGGGCAACATCAATAGCAGGGAAAATAATATATGCAACACACATAGAAGGTGCCGTATCATCCTTCCCCCTTCAGGCGAAACCGTGCTCGGTTTCAAGTCATCTTCTTCATCAACATTGTCATGAATAGGCTGAACATCGACAACAGGAACGCCAACAATAGACTCTGCAGAAACAACATAAATTGCAGCAATATTCGCCACTACTGTAGGCTAAACAGCCTCCAAAACAGGTGCAACAATGTCAGCTGCCACATGAGCTATATCAGCTGCGGCTTCCTTCCTCTTTGCCTCTTCGAGCTCTCTCAGCTTTTCATGAGCCTCCTTCTTTTTCTGCAATTTTCATCTTTCCAAGCTGTGTATATATGGGTATCCTGGTTTTTATATTACACACCTTTTTACCAAAAGGCACGGTATACTGCGGTGGAATACATTGATGCAACATTGCGCCGTGCTCATCTATCCATGGTTTTCCCAACAGCAAATGACATAAAACCAACTGAAGCGGAATCACGTCGCAACACACCGCATAAGACAACGGACCCAACTGAAAGTGTACCAATGCTTGGTGTGTGACGACGAGATGATGGTTACCGAAATATAGCAAATATGGTCGCGGATGCGTTGTCCTCGGCAACTCTAACTTCTCTACCATCTCGAGGCTAGCAGCATTGATGAAACTCCGATGATCAATTGTCAATGCACATGCCGTATCCTGAACTTTAACACGAGAGTGGAACAAATTGGCAGCTCGTCCTTCTTCCTCTCGCTGGAAAAGATATGATAGCAGGTTCTTCTTCTCTACAGTGTTCGTAGTAACGCAGTAATACGAGCCCATCAGACGATGCAGCAGGAAACTTTTCGGAATAAAAATGACGCAGACGTGTGACAACAAATAGGTCCAGATACCCACGTACAAACACTATATGTCTGTTCCAATTAGTAGGCCGACTTGATTATTATTTTAAATCCAGATCCGATGCACCTTTTGTTACGTGAATAGCTATCAACAAATCTCCTCTTGCCGAGAACCAAGAAACCTAGCTGAATCTTTCCCCCCTTGGAGACTGCCCTCCGTGGCGTAACCTTATCCCCTCCTTCTTGGTCTTCTTCTCCATCAAATCCTCCGGCCTCTCTCCTTCCCATTGTCGGCAGCCACGGCGTTCGGCGGTGAGGGGGAGGGAGGTCCGGTTCTGTTTCTTGTTGCTCTGTTTTAGACTTAGTTTTTCCAATAAAGTAGATCTAGGTTTTCCAGCCTTGTTCTTCCTCCCTGTGGTGTCCATGGTGGCCATGACCGGGGGAATCCATGGTTGCTCCTCTGCCCCGTTTCTCCTGTTCAAGATGCTTCAGCTCAGTTTGGCTCCTTCAGTAGTGAGTTCCACGGGGACTCCCTATGGAGACGGGAGATCTCTGCTCTCTCAGGCTGGACTGCAAGAGGAGGGAGATGGGTATGGTCAGGGGTGTGCTTCTCTTTGCCGCCTCATGCCCGGAGGACATCTAGCCGCCGGCGACCTCAAGGCCTCCGCTCGATGTTCAAATCTGAAGGCGTCCCCCACTTTTTCAACAAGTGCCTTTTCAGTCCAACAGCCAGGCAGTTGCAGGCCTCTGCATACGGGGGTTCATCCCCTTTTTTCTGCTCGGCTTGTTGTTGATCTGTGTGGTACGAATGAAGAAGATGGTGTGACTCATCTGCACGTCTCCCTGAGAGGTAAAATTGAGGCAAGTTCTTTGAATTTTCAGAGATCAAATTTGAAGTTTGCTTCGAAGAAGATTGCGGCGTTGGATGTTATGTATCATTTAATCGCCACCCAAGCAAGACAAGTTCTCACTTCAAGTTGTGCGGCCATCATGGTGGTGGTGTGGAGCCTGGAATTGGTACCAGGTGGCGCAGAGGTGACTGCTCTTTTTTATCATATGACCTCAATTCATATCCGAGGCAGTGCTGTTGGCACTAGTTCATCCTTCAAGCTTTATTGCTATGTGTCTAGCGGTTATGCAAGGCATCTACTGTGTGCCGTTGGGCATGATGATTATACTTCCTTGCTGTTCGGGACATGCCGGAGGCGGATGAGATCGTCTCTGCTGCGGTTTCTCAGATCTGACGACAAGGATCCTTTTGGTTTGAGCTCGGTGTTGGCCCTTTCAAATCTACAGCTCAAACCCTAGCCTCATAGGAATCTACCAACACGATTGTGGGTTGAGCCGCTGACTCTAGGGTTGGTTAGTTTGCGAGAGGCCTTTCTAGAGTATGACTACAGGTTTGTTGTGTCCGAGTTCTCGCTGGACCCCCTGGTAGACTCCAGTTGTGCTCTTAGGTATAGGCGCCATGCTTCTTCAGTAATCTCTCCCTCTTGTATCCAGCTAGGCCATCTTGCTCTTCTGGGTGAATGTTGTAATCTCTGTGTTGTATCCTGTTATATTATCTAATTAAAATCCCTTTCTTTGTTCAAAAAAAAAATCTCCTCTTGCCTTTGTGCTTGTACGGACACCAAGGCCAACCCAATCTCCTCTTGCCTTCCTTGTAGGCGACTAGGTATGTACGGAATCCAATATCTAATTTTCCTTTTTTTTACGACTTGCCAAACAAACAACGCAACACGGAAGGACTCCTGATTAAAAACAACCAGGGAACCAACAGTCTCATGTTCGATTAAATCAGTCGATACGAAGATACGAATGGAAACGATCGTGGACAATATCCCAAGGGAATAGAAACTGAACCGAACTTTCCTTGTGTATTCAAATTGTGACCCCGGCTCCTTCGTGATCCAATACACATCACCTTCTCAGCAGTAGCAAACGACAGATGACACTGATGTGATGGTAGGCGCTTCCAGCAGTAGCAACAAAAATCTCCTCAACGTCGGTGTCTTGACCTAAGGCCTCCGGTAGCAAAACTCCAATACAGGGAACTCGAGTACTTGGACGGCGGCGACGGAAGCTCCAGCACGATCCAAGCAACACCTTCCGAGGATTAGATCACAACTCCGGTGTGTTGGCAAAATTGCCTCCGACGGCAACAACCTTCAACAAAAGATAATTCTCAGCTAGGATACGCTGTGAGCAACCCGACGAATCTGATACTAAGATGATACGGATCAACGTGATCCGAGAGAATTTTGGCCCAATCTTTCACGGCAAACCAACAACAACCATATATAACTTCGGTCGGTGAGCAAATTTGATCTACTCCACGACATGCGCAACAGATCCGGACGAATCAACAAACAAAACGAACAATATTGGTGTCCCCCGACATTGGACATTTTCTATATTCTCTATCTCAAATAATTTCAACTCCCCTATTATATGGCCGCACAGAACTTTATATAATAGCCAACTCAACTTGACTTACAAACCAACTAGAAAAATAAAATAACTTGATACGAACCCAATTTTCCTAAACGGAAAATAAAACGACACACATAAATACAAAAATGACTCTTTTGTAGGTGCGCCATATTGCCTCACGTGCAGGTGGACCCTATCCGGACTCTTTCAAACACAACATGCTCCACCAAAATCTTTCAAACATATCCATGCCTCTTTTGATCTTGTCCTTGCGTGGCAAGAACCGGAACAATAGTCATCGCCGGACAACATCAATAGCAGGGAAAATAATATATGCAGCACACATAGGAGGTGCCGTATCAATTAACCTACTAAATATTTACCAATGGAATCTATACCTACCCTATTGCTAAAGATCATACTAATAAGTCATTGTTCGGTAATAAATTCACGTAGAGGCAGAAAAAATGAAATTGGTGGATGAAAATAGGGAGATCGGAGGAGAGTACCTAGGAAAGTATTTGAGAAGTAAATCCTCTCACTTTCTCTTTTAGGTTGGAGAGGATTTGATGGACATTCAGAGAGCGAGAGAGACAACCGCCACCGCCGCCATCCTCCTGTTTAAAACCGTTTCAGGCCACGGTTTTGTGCCAAAAAACCAGGGCTAGAAAAGAGCAGCCCGTGACTTACATTAACTGGGTGTGTAGCGTCTTGGCACTAGCCGCTACACGGCTACAGGTGGGATCTGCCTGACCCCGTAGCCGTCATGCTGACGTGTAGCGTCTGATCAGACGGCTTTACACGGTAGAGTGTAGCGCTGTTTTTTTTTACAAAGGGCTTTTATTACTTAAAATGTTTAAGCATTACACCCGGCCTCTGCAATGTAAAATGCATACAACCGAAATCCAAAATAGAAAATAAAATACGGCAAGTCTATCGAATCACGTAGACGTAGAATATCGATGCTATGGAGTCTCTATCCGTAGATAACGCGGCCATCCATGTGGGATAAAAATATCCCTCGCCATCTGCTCCAGCCGTGCACACCCCTCCATAAAAAGGTCTTGAAACTCCCCCCGCTGTAATATGGACCACGAACGGAGAATACCTGTGCACATGAATAGAACCTGCATACGAGAGAAATTTTTATTGTTGAAAATCTTGTCATTTCTACAAAGCCAGAGCGACCAAATAACGGCAAGCGCTCCTACCCTAATAATAGTCTTGAATTGTTTATCTATCCCATTTAACCAGTTACCGAATATATTCGCGACTGATGTGGGTTGATAAATATTCGAAGCCATTTGGATATCGGACCATATAGAACGCGCGAAAGTGCAGTCAAAGAATAAGTGTTTAATCGTCTCATCATGAGAACAAGATACACACTTAGAACTCCCATGCCAATTACGTTTGACAAGATTATCCTTAGTCAGTATGACTCCCTTACGAAGATACCACGCAAAGACCTTAATCTTTAGTGGTACCATCAGATGCCATATATTTTTGAAAATATCGACTGGCATGTCTATTTGGATCATGGCCCTATACATGGAATCCACCGAGAACATTCCGTTCTTAGTGAGCTTCCAACGAAATTCATCGGTACCTGTTGTTAGATTAACCGTAGTTAATCTATGAACCAGGTTCTGCCAAGAATCAAGTCTTGGACCGATTAGATCTCGTCTGAACGTAACATTAGGAGGTGATGTTTGCATGACCGTAGCCAGCGTATCATCCTTATGTCGCGCTATAGTGTATAAAGCTGGATACTGTTCTCGGAGGGTGGTATTACCTAACCACTTATCTTCCTAGAATCGTATTTGCGATCCATCCTTAATCTGAAATATCCCATAGCGAAAAAACGAATTTTTGTTCACCATAAGTCTAGCCCAAAAGTATGAATCACCAGGTTTCCACATAACCTGTGAGACTACTTTCGAACCTATGTATTTCCGTCTAAGGAGGGTTTGCCACACGCCATCTTCGGTTAATAATTTGAACAACCATTTGCCAAGTAGAGCAGAGTTCTTGACTTGTAAGTCATGAATACCTAGGCCCCCTTGATCTTTTGGTCGACAAACTATATCCCATCTGGCTAATCGATATTTCTTTTTCTCGTTATCACCCTGCCAAAAGAATCTTGATCGGAAATAATCCAGTTTTTTCAAGACACCTTTGGGTAGCTGGAAGAAAGATATCATATACAACACCATATTGGATAGTACTGAGTTAATGAGTACCAATCTTCCACCTAGTGACAACAATTTCCCTTTCCAACTAGCAAGTCTTTGTTGCAGGCGTTCTTCAACGTGACACCATTCTGCATTAGTCAACCTCCTGTAATGTATTGGTATTCCCAAATAATTTATAGAAAATTGACCCTGGTCACAACCGAATAACTCGGCGTACTGTGCAGCAGCTTCCTGGGCCCCGCTAAAGCAGAACAATTCACTCTTATGGAAATTGATTTTTAATCCGAATAATTTCTCGAACACTGAAAGGATAAGTTTCATGTTCGACGCTTTCTCCAAATATGTTCCATAAAAAGAATTGTATCATCCGCATATTGAAGAATAGATAATCCCCTATCGACTAGATGTGGGATTACTCCCTCAATTTGACCGCTTTCCTTAGCTCTGTCAATCATGATCGCTAACATGTCTGCCACAATATTGAACAATACGGGCGATAGCGGATCACCTTGCCTTAAGCCTTTTTTTGATTGGAAGTATCGGCCAACATCGTCATTGACTTTGATAGCCACACTACGTCCCTCCACGAAACTGCGAACTAGAGTACACCATTCCTCTGAGAATCCTTTCATTCTCAGAGTTTGTTGGAGAAACTCCCAGTTCACCTTATCGTATGACTTCTCAAAGTCTATTTTAAGAATTACACCATTTAATTTTTTCGAATGCATCTCATGTACGGTTTCGTGTAAAATCACGACTCCATCGAGGATGTTCCTACCCTGCATGAATGCAGTCTGTGTAGGTTTTACCACATGATCTGCCACCGAATTCAACCTCATGGTTGCAACTTTTGTAAAGATTTTGAAACTAATGTTTAGAAGGCAGATAGGTCTATACTGTTGTATCCTTTCTGCCTCCAAGACCTTAGGTAACAAAACGATTTCCCCAAAGTTTAGGCGATATAGCTCTAGGTGTCCACTCTGTAAGCAACCAAACATCTCAATCAGGTCATCCTTAATGACCTCCCAAAAATGCTGGTAAAACTCTACGGGACATCCATCTGGGCCGGGTGCCTTATTATGCTCCATTTGGAATATCGCTTTCTTTATCTCCTCTTCCGAGAATGGAGCATTAAGAAACGTGTTTTCCTCGTTAGAGACTTGGGGAATATCATCTATTCGGGTCTCATCCATAGTAATATTACTTACCTCAGGAGCCCCAAACAGACCTTTATAGAACTTTGTGATATAAGCCTTGAGGCACTCTTGTCCCTCAATCATCCCTGCATCCTGATGGAGAGAATGAATTCGTTTTTTCCTATGTCTGCCATTGGCAACATTATGAAAATAACGCGTATTCGAATCTCATTCAAGAATGAATTGAGCCTTAGATCTCTGATACCATTTGAGTTCCTCTTCTCGCAGCATTTTTGCTATTTTTGCATTTGATTGACTTTTAAGTTCAACCTCTTGCAAAGATAACAGCCTTGTCTCAGCGATCCGAACCAACTCATTGATAATGGAACAAACCCGCTCTTTCTCTTTTTTGAGCATTCCAGTCGTATGTCTAGCCCATCCCCGGAGATATTTACGCAAATTGCGCATTTTATTATTCCATCTCCGAATTGGGCTATCACCAACGACCGGTTTGCTCCACACTTTCTTAACTAGCTCATCGAAACCATCACGTAATAACCACCCCAGTTCAAACTTAAACTGCGGATGTGAAAGTGGTTTCGTTGTACCAGTTGAGAGTAAGAGGGGAGCATGGTCTGACAAAGCCTCAATACGCTCTAGCGCACGCACCGTAACCAATGGGAACTTATCTTCCCAATCGGTACTCATCAGCACGCGGTCTAGTTTTTCATACGTAGGCTCCGGAAGACCGTTTGCCCAAGTGAACTGTCGACCCGTCATGTATACCTCTCTCAAATCTAAGCTATCAATTACAACATTGAACAAGAAAGGCCAATGACTATCAAGCCGTCCACGGCTCTTCTCGTGTGGAAACCTTAGCATATTAAAATCTCCACCAATTAGCATTGGATGTGGATTATGATTAGCCAAATTCACCAACTCGAAGAGAAACACCTCCTTAAACTCTTCCTGGGCAGCACCATACACAGCAACCAGACTCCATACGAAGTTGTCCACACGGTTTCGGAGATGTAATTTTATATGAAAATCACCATCCGACCATGCTAACACATCTATGGAATCAGATTTGACGCCTAGTAAAATGCCCCCTGATCTACCACGTGGAGGTATAGAATGCCAAGTGAAGTCTAAACCCCCTGAAAGGCGGTTTAAAACACTCACGGGGAAGTCTCTCCTCCCTGATTCGGAGATAGCCACGAACTCCAATTTATGATCCCTGGCGTATTGTGCAATATTCAAATGTTTAGCCAAGTCACCAATACCTCTGCTATTAGTGAATAAGCCATTCATCAGGAAACTATTGGGTTCTTTGGCGGTCTCGCTGAATACCGCGGCGAATACTTTCTCTTTTGCTTGGCGGATTTGGACTTCCGGCCGGATGCATACAGATCAATGAGAGATCCGAGTCCGTCCTCATCCAAACCCACCTCGGTCATCTCCCCCACAAGATGTGATAAAAGCTGTCCATCCGAAGAGGCATTCGCTAAATCATCATCAATGTGTGGTATGTCCACCTGCGGAGAAGCCCATGGTTTAACCGTTAAACGGTCATACTCTATATGCTTCAACGCATTGGCTGACAACGTGACCTCAGCATCATTTCTTCCTAGTTTAACACCAATATTGCCTAATCTAGACGGAATAGTGGTATCTAGAAACGAAAGAAATGATTTATGTATCACTGTCGTACCTCTAGGTGGGGTGGAGAACAGAGCAGCCTTCCTGCGAATGGCCTTGGACAATGCGTCCTCATCCGTCGCAGAAGAGCCATCCATCGCCACCGCGTGTCGCGCACTGCGTCGCAACACCTTCGTGGCCGTAGCCACCGGCACGAAAGCAGCGGCGGAGAAAGACAATGTCGGTGAAGATGTCCCCCGGCCACCGACTCCAAGACGACAGGGAATAGCTGTCGGCCCACCACACGTGCTGCTGATGACGGGGATGTCTCCACCTCAGCCACGGGCTCTGTCGGTGTCGGCGCCCGTGCCGCGGAAGACATAGGCGACGTGCAAGGCTCGACCCGCGCAGACGACACACAGCGTGTCTCGCCCTGGGCGCTATCAGCCAGCGTCTCGCCGAGTGCATACCCCCTGGTGGGCGACGCGCAGCGTGCCAAGCCCGTGAGCTCGGCCTCCTCCCGCGGCGGATACGGCCCAGCAGCGGCCGGTATCCCGCCACTCGTAGTGGACACCTGGGCGACGGCCTGGCCTTCGCCGCCCCTCCCCTGCAAGCGCATGTCCGACCCAGCAGCAGCTCCGCGCGCGTCCTCCGTGCCATCTGCGCGGACGACAGGAGTTTGAGCCTCGTGAAGCCCAAAACTCCTATCCTCCGCTACCTCGTCTCCATCGCGTCGTCGATGCCGCATACTGCATGAAGACTCCGTCGAGGATGAATGCGAGCTCGAAAGGAAGAGCTCCAGCGCCATCTCGGAAGACACCTCGTGCGTAGCAGCAGCCTTCGCCCATGTAGATAAGGGAGTAAGAGCGTGACTCCGAAGAATCTCCAATGCCTGAGTACGAACATGTCCCCCTCATTAGGATGATCAATAGCCATACTCGTGGGCCCCTGCTCTGTCTCCTGTAAGATCCCCGAAGTATCACCAGCAGCATCCCCTCCACTCTCCCGAGGCAACACGGACTCTGAATGAACCTTATGATCCCAGATGAATGGAACAAAATCAGGCTCAGGAACAAAATCCTCCGGCTTCGGCCTAAAGGTAAAGGAGTACCCTTTCAGCCGCAACACCCCGTCCGTGTTAACATACGATCCCACCTCGTCCACCTTGTGGAAAACCTCATCATCAGATAGTGCCATCCGAAGCCTGACAATCCCTCTGCGACGTAGAGTAAGGAGATCCACATCTAGAGTGATACCGATGAGAGTCCCAACTGCCCATAATCCGAGAAAGTGCCTCAACGAGTGTGGTACCCCCTCCATGTGTACCCAAGCCTGATACATCTCAAGTGCCGGCTCGATCTCCTCCTGCTTCCACTTGGTGAACAATAACCTCGTAGACTGCGTGGGAATACCGAAATCCATACCATCAAATCTATCCAGCTCAGCCACCGATGGGAATGCCACTTTGAACAAGTTCTCTCCAGCTCCAGCAGGCAATGCTTCCCACTTCCACCTGTTAACAGAACTCATGCGGGCAACCGTAGTCTCAACCTGTTTAGCCGTGGCAGCAGTCCCTTGAACCGTAACCAGAGCAATAGGCCCAACAGACGACTCCTCCGGATCCTTGAACAGATAGTCAGGGTTGGAAGCTAAAGTACTCCCTCCGTCTCATATTAATTGTCTCAAAGTTGAACAAAAGTGGGTGTATCTAACACTAAAACATGTCTAGATACATTCATTTTTGTCCAACTTTGAGACAATTATTTTGAGATGGAGGGAGTACATATAACTATTTGTGTGAAATAGTTTCAGGTGAATTTGTTTCAGCTCGTGGTTATTTTTGTCCATTTTGCCATGGGTCCACGGACCTCTGACTGTAGCTATTCCAAGCGTGCACCCAACAGTAGCACAGTCGTACGAGATCTCCCAAATTTCTCAGCTCCAGCGGAAAATCCAACTCCCACTCCCCCCGCCCCCCTCGCCTCCCTGTCGGAATCCCGCATCCAGAGCTCGCCGACTTCGCCATGGCCCAAGGCACCACGCCTTCCGCTGCCGGCGGAGGCGGCGGAGGTGTTTTCTCCACCCCGGCGGCGGTCGCGACGACTCCCCCGGGCACCCCGCGCGGGGCGGCGGCGCCGCCGCCGCCGGCCCCTTCGGGGCACTACGCGGTAGAGCTCTACTTCGATCCAGCGCTGGAGAACCAGGTGCTCAAGGCGTGGAACGCGCTCGCGCGGCGGCAGCTCAGCAGCCGCCTCATCGACACCGCGTCCCGCCCGCACCTCCCGCTGCTCCACCTCCCCGCCGCCGCGCTCCCAGACCCGCTCCGCCTCGCACCCGCCCTCCGAGCGCTCGCCTCACGCATCGACCCGCTCCCTCTCGCGCTCTCCTCGCTCGCATCGCCCCCATCGTCCCTTGACGCGGGGGTCCTTTTCCTGTCCCCCACGCCCTCGGCCGCGCTGCTAGGCCTCCATGCGCAGCTCTGTGAGCTGCTGCGGAAGGACGCGGGGCTGGAGGTGCCCGACGGGTTCCGCCCCGATAACTGGGTACCGCGGTGCGCCGTCGCTGTTGATGTGCCACGCGGCCGTATGGCCGAGGCCTTTTGCGTGCTCCGTGAGCTCAAGCTGCTCCCCGTCTCCGGGTACGGGATGGACATTGCACTGGTTGAGGTCGCGCAGATCGTCAGGGAGGTCGTGTCCTACCCGCTCGGTGGCAGCGGCGGCGTTGGAGCAGACTAAAGGTAAAGCTTGACTTCCTCCCTAATTTCACCTTCTTGGATCTCGATATGAGATTTGGGTAGTCAAGTGGGTGATGTGCTTTTCACTAAGAATTTAAAGTCTTGATGGTGAATTATCAGCACAGTAGGAGGTGGATAATATCATAGTGTTGAATTCGAGTGAACTAGTCAGCTAGAGATGATAAGAGTTAGTATTAATTTACCAAAAACCCATTGTAACACACACTGAATTTGTTCGGCCTGAGTCAAAATTTGAGTTGGTTGTTGTTTTGCACTTAAATTCTTATTTGGGTACCGCAAGATCATCATCATAAGATTCAATGATGAATCAAATTGCTAAGTAATTATTTAATTCCCTCATAATAAATCAAACGTTGAAACATGTGGTCTTTTGGTACCAAAATGGCACCCTTAAGTCTCAGCACTAAATTATTACATTACTCTCTCAAAGCAAATTTCTGGTATTCGTGCTCCATTTTCCTTCTCTTTGCCGATGACAGTGACACTTGCTGTTTATTCAAAGATAGGATAACCAGAACCACATCTACCTTTTCCAAATTCAAGACCGAGATGCATTCCTGAATTTCAAGAACAATCTCGAGTTGTTTCAGTGCATCTTTTATTTATTGGCTGCAGGCACTTGAATTTTAACACAAGGAGCAATTTTGGCAAGCCCATCTAAATGTGCGAAATCAATTTGGCATCTCCAGAGCTGAAACGTCCAATGATGTTGCTCAGCTGACAAAAAGCGTCAGTAATGGACTTAGTAAATATATGAATCCAACTTCCGAATGTGCAAAAGACTAATATATGAAAGAAGCAATTTACCAGTGGTACGACCAAGTAGTTGTATATTAAGAGTGGGGGAAAAGTTGCTCTAGTAAAAGGTGGTTTGTATGATCTTGCTATTTTGGTTATTTATTTTCTGTTAAATTTTCTTCCACACCGTTTAGGTTTTTTTTTTTTCTAATTTTCTTGTAAATCATCTTTGAGTCACTAGGATATGTGGAGAACATTATATATTTGGTTTTGAAATTTCAACTTATTAGGTGCGTTCTTGTTTGTAAAGTTGGTACATTAGATAGATACTTTGTCTTATGACACTTCAAAAGGCGTTGATTTGGAGCTTACAATCTAGAATTTAATCTTTGCTTTTATCCATCTCTGTCTAGGAACGTCTGATATCATTGGCTAAAACTATTAGTCACTTTCTTTGTCGAGCATACACCGGATCAGTTTGTTGCTACTACCTCCGTTCCAAAATATAAGGCGTATTTTGTTTCTTTTGACCGAGGCTTTGACCAAGGATTACGAAATTAATATGTGACTTACCCGATAGAAATCATAATGATAGCAAAGTACTTTTGAATAGGAATACAATGGTATTAATTTTATTTCACAAAAATTATATGTTAACAGACTAATTATTGGTCAAACCATTGGTCAAAGCAAACGAAATACGCCTTATATTTTGGAACGGAGGTAGTAGGTTAGATAGCAGTTCGAGTTTACGATAGTATTTGGAGCATTAGCATATGCATGTCTTACTTGCATGTCCAAGTGTAGAGTAAGTCACATGATCACTTGTACCATTCTGTGTGCTACAATTTCAATAAAATGGGGGTTGCTGAGTAGCAGCCTACAAAGGCTTCAGAAATTGTAACAGGATTCTAGTTTACCAGGCGATTGAAGAAGAAAATTATTCATATTTTCTATATTATGTATTCAATGTCGTTCATCATTTCTATTGGTTTAAGTTAGATATATCAGTGACGTGTTAGACATATTGATCAGAAAATGCTACTTGGATTTCCGGTAAAAAATGTTACTTTGAAGGCATATTCAGCAGTTTCACGTGAATTCTTGCAACTGAATCGAATTCATGAATATTTGCAGGCGTTGTTGTAATCTGTACAATGTGAAGACCATCTTAGATGAAAAATCTTATTTAGCAAGGAAACCATATCCTTGTCCAAATCGCGCGGATGATGTGAAACTTAAGTCAAAACGAAGGGTAGATCATACTGTATAATACTGTATACAGTATTGTCTGATTATTTTTCTTTAATCTTTTGGTTGATAATATTTCCCGCCTCAGCTGTAGGGACTTCACAAACTGAAACTGTTACCGGTCTTTCATTGTAATGCATTGTGTATGATTGTGTGTCTTGAGCTGAAACTACTTCTGCCCTTTGTTCTTTCCATCTCCAGATTTGTTAACATTGTACATTGTTGGGCAGGTATATTAAATATGACTGATGCATTGATCTTTTATAACAATTTTGGGTAGATTGTAATGTTGGTACTATTAGATAGTACCATATTCTGTACACAGTGCTGAATCAAACTGCATTATGTTTGCTGTCAATTCAGTTCTGGGCACTACTCGGCTGGCTGGAGAGGTTCTAGTGCAACCTGCTTCCAAGGTGTACTGTATCTATTCATCTGAAGTACTTTCACCTATTCCGTCCTTGACTCTGACTAAATGGCAATACTGTTGGCTGATTGTTCCTGTCAAACCAGTACATTGCAGGCCCTTTCTTCTAAACTAGGCTAAGCATTGTTAGTACGTTCTGCATATTCTTGCACTGTAAGAAATCATAAAGATCAGGCAGCTTCGTCCTCGTAGGAACAGTTTGGTAACAGACGAAACTGTGAAGTGGTGCAGGAGATTCTGTGTCAATTTGACTGTCTAATGCGGTGCACGGGCGCCTCGCTTGCTGCATCCGGTAGCGAAAGGTAGCACGGTCAGATACTTGCCTATCAGGGGGATAGCGATCCATCGCTCTCGCCTCCCTCGCCGGGAACCCGCCACCGCAAATCCATCTCCGCGCCCCTCGCTACACATCCACCGACGTCGTGCGCCGGTGAGTCGCCGCTCCTCGTCGTGTTCCCTCTCAATATACCGGTGAGCCACCGTGCCGCTGGGGGGAATCCGATGGAGCCTGACGGAATTGACACGGCAGCGTTCGATGCTCGGTGGGCGGCGACATACAGAGTGGTGGGGGACCCTACGCCGCCGAGGAGGGCACCCTGCTACTGCGGTACTCGACGGGGAGGCTCTCGCTTCGCTGCAGGGAAGGGGAGGTGATCGATGCGCGCTTCCTCAGAGAAGGGGAACGAGTGGAGATTGGAGGTGAACTGGAGTTGCAGGTGTTTATGGTGACTCCTAGAAGCGTGATTTCATCTAATACAGCTTCTCCGACGCCAACTCCGGTGAGATCGCCATTGCCGCGCAACCATCGGGGGAGGCCTAGCCCACGACCGCAGAGTCGGGGGATCATGGGGTTTGGGCCTCTAGTTGGGCCGGTTGATGCCACAAGCCCGGAGAGAGGAGCCACCGGGGGATTGCGGACCCGTGGCGCGATGGTCGCCATGGATGGGGCTGTCGAGGAGGGCCCTCATGGCGGTGACGCAACCCTCGTGGATGGGAGGGATAAAATCCCCATCCCACCCCGATTTCTCGTAGATCTTTTCTCCCATTTTTGGGTCAAACCTAGGGTTCCCTCCCCACCCTTAGACAAATTGTCGGCGGGGGAGACGTTCGAGTGGTGTCCTGGGAAGGTCGGGGGAGATACCCGCTCCTTCGCACAGATAGCAGCATCTCCACCACGCCCACCAGACACCAACAAGAAGAAGATGGGGGAGGGAGGTCAACATGGAGGGGGCCGGCGTGGAGGGGGCGGAGGAGGAGGAAGAGCTGCACCGGCGGGGGGTCGCGGAGGCGGTCGCGCTGGTGCTGGACCTCCACCGGCCCGCAACCATGTCTGCCACCACGAGCAGGAGGGGATGGGTCAGTCCTCTGGATCTGACTCGAACGCCAAGTGGGATGCGGCGGCGGGGGGAGGGGGACAAAGCAAGCTCTGTCACCGACCATTGTGAAGCAGCGAATCCAACAAGGCGGTGTGCAGATTTCCTAGACCCGCACTTCCCGTGGAAGAAAAATCGGTAACATGTTTCAGCTGCAACGCTAGTGATCATCCTACCTCGCAATGCCCCACTATTAGATGTGAAAGATGTGGAAAGTTAGGTCATATCCGTCCTATTTGTCAAGCAGTGTTGCCTTGGGAGTGTGTTGCAGCGATGTGTGCCTTCCAATCGCCTGGACTGGGTTTTTTCTACTTTTATGATCGTAGTTCTCCTAAGCAGATCAAGGAAAGGGCCTCTAGTATTGTTATCACTATGCTAGAGGGTAATCCGACCACTAGAGAGCTGGAACGGGAGTTTAATGAGTATCTTGCTTCTACCTGGAGGTGCACTGCACGCCCGATAAATTCTAGGCAGTTTATCATTAGGTTTCCTAATGCTAGAGAGGTGGAAAAAGCATGTTTCCTTGCTAAAAGGATAGACATGAGGGTTTGTGAAGCCACTATTAGCTTATCTCCCTGGTCGGCGTCCATCGGAGCTGAGTCTCCTTTGCACAAAGCATGGGTGAAAGTTCATAACATCCCAGTAGATAAAAGGTGCGAGGAGAACATAGCATTTGCAGGTTCGTTAGTCGGTGTTACGTTGGAAGTGTACTCTGCCACTATCCACAAGCCCGGTTACTGCAGAATTTTACTGGGATGCAGGGACATTGAGCAGGTACCAGCTGACGCTGAGGGCGTGTTGGGGGATTATTTTTACATCTTTGCTTATGAAATTGAGTCTGTTGTGGTTAAAGGCCCACCAGCAGCTAAATCTCGGGTGTCTAACAGAGAGGATAGTCGCTATCTTGCTGATAAGTCTCCTAAACGTTCCAGGTTTGATAACATTGCCCTAGATGATTCAACTGATGAGCCTATTGATGCCAGTCAGAACACTAGTTACGGGAAGAATTATTCGCAGAAACTGAGACCTGTTACAAAACAAGAGTCTGAGGAGGAGAATGAATTGCTTGTCCAGAAAATTGCAAGAGAATCCTTGGAAAAAAGAAAGATACAGACAAAATGATACCTAGTGCGGCTGTGACTCCTATGCAGCATGATCTTGTGCATCCTATGTGTGGGAAGAGCCCCTAGAAAAAACATGCAATCTCAAGTAACAATGCCCATGAATATCCCTTATGTCTCCATCAATATGGTGCAGGCACCAGTTACCCTAGTTGTGGCAAAAGAATTAGTGTTATTTGACTCAGAATGAATGAGAAGTCTTATGCCGATGTTCTGTGTTATGAGAAGTTGGGATTGATACCTGATGTGGTGGTTATTGAAATTGAGGGCAAAAAGTTATCTCCTATTACTGGTACCCCTGAATATTCTTTGCAATCGCCAGAAGAATTACAGAATCATGCTGGGAGGGGGAAGTTCTTGATGATATGCAGGAGGAAGACCAGCAGGTTCGGGTCTCCTCTAGAAATCAAAGGGAGAAGTTGTCTGAGGTACTTGGCCAAGCTGCTGCTGTGGCAAGGAAGAGGAACTTAGAAGGTAATACTGATAAACCTACTACGTCTCTTGAGCATGTTAATTATTTTGCCATATTATCTAATGATGAAATCATGAAAAAAGCCTCTCTCACGGGGATAGATGTACCTGATGATAACTTTGAACCTATTGATTTATTAAAAGAAATGGAAGTGGCTAGGAGAAACTTAGAAATTAATTCTGTTACTCTTAAACCTCTTCAAGTAGATGACAGTAGTGGGTATTCTACTCCTTTGAGTCTTACTTGACATAATTCTATAGTGGAGGAAGAGAGGTTTATTTTGGTTGAGTAAAAAACACAAGAAAGAAGAAGGCCAAAAAGAATAATGTTACCTTATCTAGGCCTAGGATTATAAGCCAAAGGCCGGCTACCACTTCTCCCCTGCCTCCTGGGAGGAATGATAGAAATAGATCGATTCCTGATAAATTTAAATGATAGCGGCAATTTGGAATATGAGGGGGCAGGTAAGAAAGGAATGTCTACCTGTCTCAGTGACACTATCAAAGATTTTGGGGTGGACTTTATTGGCCTCCATGAAACCATGAATAGGAATTATACTGATGCTTGTTTTTAGAAAAAATGATCCAAATGATGCTTTCTTTTGGAAATGGATCCCTTCGGTTGGGAAATCAGAAGGTATCCTTTGTGGAGAAAGATATGAAACCTTGGGTGTGCAAACTATTAAGTTGGGAGAATTCATGATCCTAATGAATCTTTGGGATGTAAATAAGAAATGTAGGTGGTCTGTGAT
The DNA here is from genome assembly GCA_028641055.1 of Alopecurus myosuroides. Classification (NCBI taxonomy): domain Eukaryota; kingdom Viridiplantae; phylum Streptophyta; class Magnoliopsida; order Poales; family Poaceae; genus Alopecurus; species Alopecurus myosuroides. The sequence continues at coordinate 204,950,364 of CM054063.1, read as the reverse complement.
TGTTGTTTACGGGCCAGCAAATGAAGAGAAGAAACCTGCCTTTTTAGCTGAGCTTACCTCCTTTTGTAATGCTATTGGTGGACCCTACATTGTGGGTGGGGATTTTAATATCATTAGAGATTGCAGTGAAAAGAATAAACCTTGTACCATGTCTCACACTTCCGAAGTGTTCAATACAATTATCGACACGTTGGCTCTAAGGGAAATCCATATGAAGGCGGGGTTGTATATTTGGTCCAATAAACAGAGAAATGTTACTCTAGAAAAATTGGATAGAGTACTTATGTCTCCTGATTGGGAGGATATATTCCCTTTTGTGTTTATTAATTTTTTTTGTAAGAGATCAATCTTATCATAACCTTCTGATTGTGGACTCGGGGGAGAATCAAAATGTGGACAAGAATAGGGAATATAGGTTTGATACCTCTTGGCTTGCGAGAGATGATTTTCTTCCTATTGTAAAGGAGGCCTGGGAAAAACCGGTGAGAACAAATGATCCTATTGATATTTTCAATATCAAAATTAAAAGAGTTAAGTCATATTTAAAAGGGTGGGGTTCGAATATTTTTGGACACAATAAGAAGAAGAAAAATGAGTTAAAAGAGGAGCTCCAGAGCCTAGAAGCATTAGAAGAGGAAAGTATTTTGTCCCATGATGATCACATGAGAAGGTTTCATATACAAGTTGAGTTGTATAACATGTATACAGAGGAGGAATCTTATTGGCATCAGAGATCCCATAATAAATGGCTGCCAGAGGGAGATTTAAACACATCCTACTATCATTGTATAGCCAACGGTAGGAAAAGGAAAAATACCGTGGGCAGCCTGGTTAAGGGGGATGTTCTTATAATAGGGACTAACAATTTGTTAACGCATGCAACTAAATACTATAAAGATTTATTTGGACCTGCTCCAGGGAACCTGTTTAAGCTGGCTCCTGATTATGGTGTGCGGAAGAGAAAATAAACATGGAGGATAATGATAACTTGATTAAACCTTTTACCTTCGAAGAAGTTAGAAAGGCTTTGTTCTTGATGGAGATAAATAAAGCACCACGTCCGGATAATATTCCAGTGGAATTTTATCAACATTGTTAGGATTTTATAAAATTTGACATCATGAGACTGTTCAACCTGTTTCATGAAGGAAAACTGGATATTCGTAGATTGAATTATGGTGTGATTACCCTGCTTCCTAAGATCACAAAGGCTAACAAAATTCAACAATTTAGACCCATTTGTTTGTTGAGATGCATCTATAAGCTAATTACTAAAACTATTATGCTAAGACTGGAACCCTATAGTAAAAAGCTTTTCAACATTCAACAGAATTCTTTTATCAAATTTCGTAATATCCTTAATGGTATTTTCTCTCTTCATGAGATTATGCATCATGTTCACGTAAAGAAAAAAACTGGGATTATCTTGAAGTTAGATTTTGAGAAAGCCTACGATAAAGTTAACTGGGACTTTTTATTAGAGTGCCATAAGGTTAGAGGGTTCTCGGAGAAGTGGTGCAGATGGGTTAAGATGTGCCTTTTGGAGGGAACTATGAGTGTAAAATTGAACAATAAAACGGGACCATATTTTCAAAGTGCTAAGGGGGTGAGACAAGGGGATCCCCTATCACCAACCCTTTTTAATATGGTAGCTAAGAGTTTAACAAAGATGGTCCTAAGTGCGCAAAAAAATGGACTCATTACTGGTTTTGCTTCAGATTTAATCGATAATGGTGTGACGATTCTCCAGTATGCGGATGACACTATTTTGTGTATTGACCACAAACCTGAACAGACTATCAACCTCAAGTTGTTGCTTTATATGTTCGAGTTGATGTCGGGACTTAAGAAAAAATTCGACAAAAGTGAAATCTTTGTTATAGGTGGGGATAACAATATTGCATCCTTCTATTTGGGGATTTTTGGATGTCAAGTGGGGCAACTGCCATTAAAATACCTCGGTATGCCTGTCACATTATCAAACTTGAAAATTTTGGACTGGAGTTTCCTGGATATTAAGTTTATCAAGAAATTAGACGCCTGGGTGTGTGATGCTGCATCTTCTAGGGATCGGCTTACGTTACTGGATGTGTGCTTGTCTGGAATTCCTACTTACTATATGTCACTCCACTTATTAAATAAAACTACTATTGAGAAGCTTGATAAGCATAGGAGACGTTTCTTTTGGGATGGAAAAAAGAAGAAAATAACTTATCATATGGTTAAGTGGAAGAGAGTATGTAGAACGAAAAGGAAAGAGGGCTTTGGTGTGAAAGATTTACATAGGCAAAATTTCAGTCTCATGTGTAAGTGGTGGTGGAAATTGGAGACTCAAGAAGGGTTATGGCAATCTATTGTAAAAGCAAAGTATTTGAAAAATAAGAGTGTTGCGGAGGTGAAAACAAAAGTGAATGATTCACCTTGTTAGAAAAACATTATGAAGGTGAGCGAGACCTATTTTGGTGGAAGGGAAGTTATACTAAAGAGTGGCAATTTTATGAGGTTTTGGCTAGATCCCTGGTTAAGTGAGAATGCCTTGTGTGCTAGTTACCCCTTGCTGTATAGTATATCTATGTGCCAAAAATCACTGTTTTGGAAGTGATTGAGAAAAACTGTGAGATCCCCTTTCGAAGAAGGATCTCAGGAGAACTTATAGATCAGTGGGACGAAATTAAACAGGCAGTGCAAGACATCCATGTGTCACTGCTACCTGATGAAATCTGTTGGAAATTAACCTCGAATAAGAAGTTTTTCACGGCCTCTATGTATCAATGGCTCGAGAAAAATATGTCGGGAGCTGATAATAGATTCATTTGGAAAGCTCCCTTGGCTCTTAAGATCAAATATTCTATGTGGCAGTTGGTGCAAGACGCCATCCCTTCGAGAAGTAATATGCGTAAAAGGAAGTGGATGGGGTGTCCAGACTGTTCTCTTTGTAAAAATGTGGAAACATCAGCTCATATGTTCTTCAAATATAATGTTGCCAAAGTGGTTTGGGGATCCTTGGGGCTTGTATAGGAACAACTAATATTCCCTAAAACTTATGGCGAAGTTGGGTTTGGTTTCATAGATACCTTTGTGCTGGGTGGTGTAGAAAACTAGAAACAAGATTACTTTTGACAACTATGCTATAAAGTCTCCTGATGTTATGGTTTACACAATGGCTACGTTCCTTACCTACTGGGCAGGTTTATATTCGGGGGAGGAAGCTGAGAAGATCAAGAACAGAGCTGAGAAGCTTATGAAGAAGATGAAAGAGGTCGCGCAGATCGGAGTGAGTGGGAGATCCACTGAAGTGCTACTGATCACAGGACCGGAGATGACCAGTTGATGGGGTTGCTTGGGCTCGAGCAAGTTGAAGGAGTGTCCGATGTTTTGGCCTGTTGGGGAGGAGTGGTTTGATAGTGATTAGGGGTTCTTATTCTGGTTGTTTTTTGTATTCATGTTAAGCTGGTGCGAACGGTTTCTTTCTGTTGGGTTTGACAAACTTTATCTCCTGTTGGGGTAGTTCTTAAGTATCCCCTAGGTTTTTGTCCCGTAGATGCTGTTTTGATGTCGAGCAGTTTTTCAGCGGGTTTCCTGGGATTGCGAGGACACTGTCTCTTTTCCGTATCCTTTTCTTGTAATGTTGGTAGTGTGTATTTCCGTTATGACGAGTAGTGGAAGGGGAGTAGCCCGGATTGAAAAACTTGCCTATCAGGTGTGCGTCCGTGCCATTTATGATGTTCCCCAGGTGTGCCTGCTGCTGCTACCACTAGCTTGAGATGCCATGGCGCTACCGACATTGATTGGTACCACTGTCGATTATGAAAATGGAAAATGTCGACGACACCATCCGCATTTGACGGCCATTCGGCACGCTTTCCGAGGAGGGTGGCACGTATCCGTGTTACCTGCAGAGCGTTGATGCGCACCCTACCAACAGAAACTTAAAGCACTTGCCCAAACAAATAAAACAAGAAAATGGAGTTAAAACAAATTCAAGCACCAAGCATTATGTTGGTGGGAGTGTATCAGGTTACCCCGGCAAAATCCTTCCTAGACGCATTGCCCTGGCAAGAGTTAAAAACAAGGGCTCGGGGTGCATCAGGTTTACAAGGTGTGGGTGACACTGCTTCATGGTTTGTTGCTCTGAAAAAATGGTAGACCCAGTCCAATAAGATGATAGCCCTGATAGGATAAAGATGGAAGATTGGGTCTTCTGAAAAATTCCAAGTGAGAGGCCTTTATCCTCATTTGAAATCAGAAGGGAGTTTCCAGGTCAACATCGGGAGCTTTACCCCACCGCGTGTTATATTACTTGAGGCCGTCTCAGAGCATCCACACTGCAGCGACGCTTAAAATCTTTCTAGTTGAGGTAGTTACCGCAGGAAGCAAGCGCCCATCGACTAGGAGCCGTAGTTTACAGGGATTTTTCAAGCGCCAGACTCTTGCTTAATCGCCGATGCCAAGAAAAGGATCAGTAATTAGGCAAAACTGTCAGGATTAATTTCTCACGAGGCCACGTCGATACATAAGCGCCCCATTGTGGATGCTCTCACGAGGCCCGGTCAAGATCCCCTTAAAAGCGAAATATTTCATGTCGCTTATATTGAGAAATAGCATTTCAAAAAAAAAAAACAACTTGGCTAAAAGCACAGCTTAAAATACCTTTGGATATGCCGATTTATCTCTTATTAGGTGGCGACGATAAGATAAATGAACATTCGGTGGATTTTGTCGTTTGAAGTAACTTCTATGTTTTCTTTCTTTGCGGTTTGGATTTGGTTTCTAAGAATTGTGGCGGTTTATTTTTATAAAATCGGCGAGGGGACGTTAGGTTGGGGAAAAAACAAGAACAAATCACCGCTGATCACGTTTATGCACAAATTTCTACAAACATCTGCGAAATTCCCTGCTTGGATCCAAATGGAGTTGGAGTAATATTGGAAACAATAATCCTACGCGCCCCGTGGTTGAATCTCGGCACGAGGAGAAGGCGGCATCCCTCTCCATCGCTTCACAATCTGCAGCAGGATCTCGTTCCAAGTGTCGATGGGGCCCGGGAGGCACCAGTGTACGCAGTCCTTCGGCACCCGCTCCCTCTTTTTGCCGTCGCCGTCGCCGGCGAACGGGGACGCGTGGAAGTACGGCCCCGGGTGCCCGTCCGCTCGCAAGTCTGCCAGCCTCGTCACCTCGAGCGCTTCCACCGTCACCGCGGACCCGCGCGACCTAGCCGCCGCGGCAGCTGCGGTGGCCTCCTCCGCTCCCGTCCGCCACATCTCTTTGTGCATGTACGACATCTCGTTCTCGCCCGGCGCGTACGGCTGCGTGCGCGCGCACGCGTCCGGGCTGTCCCACTCCCCGACAAAGTGCGCCGGCGAGAACGTCGTCACCACCGCCAGCTTCTCCCTGCCGGCGCTGGAGCGGGCGATGACCTCGCGGAGGGCGTTCTTGACGGCGAGACGGAACACGCCGAAGAAGCCCGTCTCCGTGCGGTTGGGCTCCGGGCAGTGGTGGCACCCGATCACCTCGCCGTGCTCGTAGTACATGGCCGGGAGCATGAACCACTGCCCGAAGGAGAGCACCACCACGTCGATGCCAGGGACCTGCGCCGCCCACCGCTCGTCGGGCTGGTCCAAGTATAGCTTGTTGTGATCGAGACCTCCAGGCGCCGAAGACTTCTCCGTGCCGTTCACCAGGAACGGCGACCAGAACACCGACACCGTCGCGTTGTGCGACCGGAACGCCCACCGCCGGAACTTGCGCTCCTCGCCGCCGTCGTGAAGCAGCTCGGCGGGGTACTCCGAGCCGAGGAGGCACACAAGCGACTCGCACTGGTTCCGCGCCAGCGAGTCGCCGACGAACGCGACGTGCCGGCCGCGTACCAGCTCGAGGAACTCCGCGGGCGCGAACGGCGGGAGCGCGCACCCGCGTGGGCGCCACCGCCAGTACTGGTACCCCGTGTCCGGCCTCCCGTTCACGATGCAGTTCTGCCCGTCCTTGATCGTAGCGCCACAGCTCGTCCCGTTGTACCGTGGCCCCGCCGCGTTTGGCACCCATGCCCCCTCCGAGTAGTCGCACCACGTTGCCGGCGCCGGGGACGCCTTCGTCCCCTGTTTTCTGACCGCCTCCCCTGCAGCTGTCCTCAACCCCTGCTGCTTCTCACCTGCAAACCAAGAACAAAGAAAAGCGTGAATTGATGAATGTACGCAGGGACATACAGGATCAGCGGAATGTCGAGTTGGTTACCGTGGGGCGGAGAGGTGGAAGTGTTGGAGAAACCGTCGATGGTGGGAGGGGCGAGGAGGTAGAGGAGGAGGGCGACGGGGATAATGGCGTAGAGCAACAAGGTGAGGATCTTCTTGGTTAGGCATGGAAGACTCAGGTGGAGAGAAGAGAAGGCGCCCATGGTAGCTGACAAAGAGGCTCGGCCGTTCAGGCCACGAGCTCGAAGTATCTGTTGGCTGGCAAAGTGCGGGCGCGGCAAATCAATGTCTAATTAAATCAAATCTGGCAGCACAAAAGTTAGAAAATCCCGACAATTATTCACTAGATCCTTAAGTAATAAAAACTCTCTTTATCCAAAAAAAATTGTTCACCAGATCCGAGTGATATACTTACTCCGATCCATAAAAAATTTCGTCCACTTATAGGAGAGAGTAAAAAGAATATTCACAAGATCCAAGTCTTCCGCGTTTTGAGGCTATTTTTTTTTAAATAATACACTTTTTAATCCAAACTAAAAGAATAATACGGGCTTTTTATTTTTTTTTCAAAAATATTGCATAGTCGTGTTCCGCGACCACGACTAGGGTCCAGTCGTGTTGCGCGGCTACGATTGGTAGGTGGCCGCCACGCGCCGCACGTTGATTGGCCCGGCCACGTCGACTGGGTTGTCGTCGTGCGCGCTGGCCAGTCGCATTCTGTGACGTCGACTGGGGAGGCGGTCGTGGTCTGGCACTGCGACTGGGCCAGGCAGTCGCAGTCTGCCAATGCGACTAGGCCCTGAGCACATTACCCGGCGCGCGTTGCCTTCTTCTTCCCTCTCTGTTTCTCTCCCTTTCCTCTTTCTTTCTTCTTCCTTTAAGCAAGGTCTTTCTCGAATTTTTCCAGCATATTGCACCAACAAAACTCGATTTTTCACTGTAGTTGGATTGTAGAGGGCTAGAGGAGGCTATGGAACACTCGATCCCATGATGAGCTAGCTCGTGGTGGTTGTGGTGGTGGAGATGGTGCTTGTGGTGGTGGAGGTGGCAGCAATGGTGGTGGAGCTGCAGTTCATGGTGCTGTCGGTGGGCTGCGTTGACGTGCTGAAGCTGCGCTGATCCGGCAAAGTCGATTTGAGTTGTCACACTTCAAGGGTATGATTTCGACGCGATTTCTCTCTTATTTTGTACATGTATACGTATTTTTGTTAGATGCGTGCGAGTATATAGTTTTATAGTTATGTTAGTAAAATTGTTCGGCTAAATCGCTAGTTATATATGTACACATATTTTTGTTAGATGCGTGCGAGTATTTATATTTATGTTAGGTGCGATCGTAATAAGTAGTTGAGCACATAAATATTGATTAACTGATTAATATAACGAGGACGGTTATTTTTTATGCCATCACATATGTCTGATTTAGTGAAGTTTATGTTCTTTTACGGTGCTGGTACTGTAGAAGAAAATGAGTTGAGAATTGATTTGAGTTCATATGATAGTATAGATATTAAACTGTGTGCGCCTCAATCATGCAGTCTTAGCCAGTTGACAGAATGGTTGACAGGAAGTTTAGGGCTTGATACTGAAACATACACCGTCGGTGTACATGCTCTGGGGAGCCGGTCAAGAACAAATCCTTTATTTTATTTGAGGACGATAGAGCGGGACTCTCAGTGGACTAGCTGGTTACAAGGTTGCGAAAAGAGGATGTAAATCCTATCGCCTTAGTACTCCCCGTCAAGAAGGAGGTGATTGAGCCTGAGGTTGAGTATGGGTACAATCCTGAATAGAGCAGTCAAGGGATTAACTATTCTGGTGAAGGTCAATATTATGAAACGGGACAGAGCAGTTAAGCAGTTTGAGGCGATGCCGCTAGTCCTGATATAGAAATAGGCCAGAACAGTCAAACTGGTTATGATAGCTGTGAGACAGATGGCGACGAGATTGACGGGCAGATGCAAAACCATATGGAAGATGAAGATGCAGATATTGACAGTCTGTATAACGAGGATTCTGATGAGTCGGATGAAGAAGTGAACGATGTGGTGCAGCCTAATCCTGCATCATGGAGTCAAGACTTCTCTTCGGCAATGACCGTGAATGATGGGCACGATTCTGCCTGGCAATATCACCAGAACAATCTTGTGTTGGGTGGTATGTATCCTGACAAGGAAGCTCTAAAGGATGCAATAATTAATTGGGCAATATCGACACAAAGAGATTTTAAAACTAAGGTGTCAAGTCAGAAATACTTGACAATGGAGTGTGTGGACATAAACTGTCCCGGGAGGGTGCATGGATATCTCCCTAAGTATGCCACAAGTTGGAAGATCAATGACTTGGTGTCGGATATATACCAACTAGGGGTATATCAGATGGTAGTCTAAAGTGCCGGATTACCAGGGTGGCCTAAGTGGTAATGGGCTATGGTCCATTGGGCGGCCCAGTAAGGTGATGCACAGAAGTCGGATTCTAGAAGAACCCGGATCGCGGCCCACGTGATCTGGCTTGGAGTAGAAGGCGGATTTCTTACTTTCCAAGTTAATAGTTACCGTAGTCTTCTAGGTTTCCTATTCTGTAAGCCCTAATCCGGCTATTATATAAAGCCAGACGGGAGATATGATAGATAGACAAGAAGCTAAAGGCTAACTCGCCGAGAGGTTGATCCTTGACGAGAAGCTAATAGAACCTCACGTTGTACTCTGTATTTCCAGGCTTTAGTCCTGAATAGTGAGATTGCAGGAGTAGGAACGTCGCATTACTGCGCCGTACCGAACCTGGGTAAAAACCCTGTGTCATCGTCCTTCGCACAACCACGTCCCCCCACGTCTCTATCGGTAGTCTCATGGCACCCCCGTCTATGAATTCTACTACGATGTCTCGACAGTTGGCGCCCACCATGGGGCCAGCGACGCCAGGCGTTAAGTTTCGATCTGGGATACTCGGCGGAATCGGCAGTTCCATAACTGTCGGAAGCTTGGAATTCGAGAACGACGTTGGACGCTTCCTCGACAATGGATTTTACATACCGGCGCAAAATCATCTGGTAAGTGCCTGCGTGTTACCGATTGGATCTGCAAATATCTTTATCGGATTAACTGCAGAGGCCATGGGGTTTTGCGGTGGAAGTAAATTTATCCCACCCGCCCTATACCCAGTCGAAGATGACTATGATACCGGGTTCTGCTCAGATCACCGACATACAAGTGAATCGCACTTTAACGGCATGGTGCAATCCGAGATCGCCGAAAACACGGATGAAAGTAATCCCGTGCAAGAGGCAGAAAACAACACTCCCACAATAGAGGTGGAAGATCCGACATCCGTCAACATCACGACGCACTCGGAAGCTGACTCTGTATTAGCCGCCATTGAGGCGAGATTAGAGTCGGAAACCGGATCGGATCACTTCGATACCGAAGACAAAGACGAAGACACTTTCGAAAGAAAGGTCAAATCCTTCCAAGAGGGATTCCATGAAGTACTGATGGCAAAACCGGCTGAAAACATGGATGCGGACAGTCAGGAAAGCCCTAGAACGCCTCCGCCAGAGGAAGAGAGAGAAGAAGGAGAAACCTCTCCAAAATTCCTCGATGTCAAAGAATTGACAGAGGAAGAACCCCGCAGGAAACCTCCCTCTTCCAAGAAGAAACACAAAGCTGCTAAAAAGCTCCAATTTATATTCCGGAAGAAGAAATTGGCTGATCCAGCCAATGAAAGCCCGGAAATAGGAGACACAAGCGGAGTGAAGCCTTCGGAGAAGAAAACAAAATAAATCCTTGTTCCGCCAATGACAGAACAAGAAGAACATGAGTTACTGCAAACACCAGTGGGATTGCATGAACTCCCTGAAGTGCTAGAAGCCAGGAGACAAGCTCTCTAGAGGCAGCAGCAACATCTATTCAGAACTCGGGAACACCTCGAAAAACCCCAGGATGACATCAAGCTCATGAAGGAAGAAATCGAGGAATACGAGAGAAAGAATAGATCTGGAATTAAACCTACAAGGTTACCCGGAATTGTAAGACCGGAAGTACTGCCGCCAAAAGAAAGGTTTCACAACCCATCTTGGCAAAAGCAAGTAAACGGCAAAGATGCCAGAGGCGAACCAATATACAAAACCGCAGCAGAAAACGCGGAAGCAGCGTTCGCCATCCTCAACAATGATATGTACTCCAACGGTGAAAAACTTCAAGGGGTGTATGCTTTCTTAGGAAAAGCATTGCAACAACAACAGCGGGGGCAGCAGCGATCAGGGAAGTTGCACGACGACTCAGCCCTATGTAAAACAGCTACATGCGCCGCTGGAGCACCTGGACCGGAAGAACCTGGAGATTCAAGCAATTCCAAAGAGAAGAAAGCGGATCCGATAAAGGACAAGAAAAATCCCGACAACAAGGATGAAGCGTCTAGAACCGGATCCCATCTCCCGAAAGTCGGACTTAATCCTCGTGATCGGGAAGAAAAGCACCGGAATGACGGAAAAGCAATGCCGCCTCCGAGACGCCCAGCTGAAAAAGCTGGAAGACAGGATATACCTCACAGGCGTGAGAGATCCCGGACACCCCCCCAGAAATAAGGAAAGAAACAAGAGTAGAACTCCACCTTATCCAAAGGGGCAAGATCTCGGAAGAAACAGAGAAAATCCCGGAAAAGCGCGTTCGCGCCACAATGGAAAAGAAAGGAGCAGATCCCCTTCTGTCCATTCAGCCGACAGGTACTCCGCACACATTGATAGGGCGGAAAGAGACGATTTATACTTTGGACCTAAGTGCTTCACAGATAGGATCCGAAGGATAACCCTGCATTCTGGCTTTGCTAAAGTTGGTCCAACATACCAAAAATATACCGGTAGTACAAACCTGGATACCTGGCTCTCAGACTACTATACAGCCGTCCAGATCAACAATGGGACAGACTTGGAAGCTGTCAAGTTTCTTCCCCTAATGTTACTGGATGGAGCCAGAGATTGGATCAATGGATTACCCTCCAGAACTGTCGACAGCTGGGATGATATGGCTCGAGTATTTACTCAGCATTTCCTGGGAACCTACAAACGCCCGAATAGCATCAACCAGCTAAACCGTTGCACCCAATTTGAGGACGAACCATACGTGGATTTCATCTCAAGATGGACGACAATGAAGAATAGTTGCTCTGGAGTAACTGACGTTCAAGCAATGCATGCTTTCGTCAATGGCCTAAAACCCGGACTTGTACCGTTCATGATTGGTTCTAAAAAGCACAAAGATCTCGGATCTATGCTTACAACTGCCAATGAACACGCTGCAGCCGAGGACGACATCAGGGCAAGAGGAGGCAATATCGATACACTGATACAGGCCAAAAAGAACCCTCGCCCTGAGAAAAAAGGAATTCCAGATGCAGCACAAAAGCCCAAAGAGGTCAACATAGCCTTTGGAAGGGGAAATGGGAATAGGTGGAAAGGACGCAGTACGGAACCGATAAACTACCAAAGAAGAGTGGGAGAAAATAAAGTCGGAAAACTGAGGTCCACCACTCGCAATTTGGGAAGCCCACCCATACTAACGCACAATGCCGCTTGAACAAGCATATGAAAGGCAGTGCAGGATCCGGAAACAAAGGGAAGAATTCCAAGAGGAAGTTTTCCAAGAAAAAGCCATAAACTGAGAAAGAACACAGTGAATCGGACACTTACGAAAAAATCCAGAAACATCAGCGAAAAGGCGAGCCTAAGTTTCCGAGAGTTGATGGAGAATGCAACCTAACTTTCCTGAAAACTCCCTCAGCAAAGGTGGCAAAAAGAACGCTTCGAGAAATAAACGCGGTTGTCCCTGCAACCCCGAAATTCTTGAAGTACTCAAATACACCGATTACCTGGGATCAGTCCGATCATCCCGGGAATATCCCTGAACCCGACACACAAGCTCTAATCGTAAGCCCTATTGTTCAAAACATTAGGCTAAGAAGGGTGCTGATGGATGGAGGATCCAGTATCAACATAATGTACCTGGATACACTGCAGCATCTGAAAATTTCCGAGACCCAGCTCAACCACAGCAACATACGCTTTCACGGCATCGTCCCTGGCAGACAAGCACGATCCCTAGGAGAAATTTCCCTAGATGTAACCTTTGGAGGCAAAGATCACTTCCGGCAGGAAAAAATATCCTTCGAGGTTGTGCCGTTCGAAAGCGTGTATCACGCGATACTCGGACGTCCAGCTTTCGCCAAATTCATGGCAAGATCATGTTATATCTATAACAAGCTGAAGAAGCCAGGACCCAAAGGAGGAGTAATCACCATATCTGGAGACTTCAAGTTGGCAAACGAGCTGGAAAAAGAAAACGCCCTTTGCGCTGAGAAAGTCATAGCAAAGGAAGAGTTGAAAGAGCTGGCCAAAGAGGTATCGCCGACAGAAATGCCGGCAGGCAAAGAAAGCCGGAAGCCAGCAGATAGCTTCAAGGCTTCCGAGAACAAAAGACAGGTAATCCTAGATCCCAAAGATCCGACAAAATTTGTCGTAGTGGGAACTGGGATAACCGACAAATAGGAAAGCGAGATCATCAAGTTCCTCCGTGAGAACTGGGATATTTTCGCTTGGTGTCCAGCGGACATGCCAGGCGTACCCAGGGAACTTGCTGAGCATCAACTCAAGGTGATTCCAGGATCCAAACCCGTCAAACAAGGTCTCCGTCGATTTGACGGAAGAAGACGGAAGGCTATTGGCAAGGAGATTATCCGGCTTTTGGCAGCAGATTTTATCCGGGAAGTTATACATACTGAATGGTCTGCAAATCCAGTATTAGTCCCGAAGAAAGATACTACTACCCTTAGAATGTGTATAGATTACACCGGCCTGAACAAACTGTGTCCAAAAGATAGGTTTGCGTTACCGCGAATCGATCAAATAATAGATGCCACTGTAGGCTCTGAGCTTTTATGCTTTTTGGATGCATATTCCGGGTATCATCAAATACGCATGAAAAAGGAAGATCAAATCAAAACTTCGTTCATAACCCCCTATGGGACGTACTATTACATAACCATGCCATTTGGCCTGAAGAACGCAGGTGCAACCTACCAGCATTGCATGCAACGGTGTTTGCATAGTCAGATTGGCAAAAATGTCCATGTTTATGTGGACGACATTGCTGTCGTTACCAAGGAAAAAGAAACACTCCTTGAGGATTTGCGAGAAACCTTCGAAAATTTGCGCACTTATAAATGAAGTTAAATCCATTAAAGTGCGTATTCGGGGTTCCCTCAGGAAAACTTCTGGGTTTCATCGTCTCTCATAGAGGAATAGAAGTAAACCCGGAAAAGATCAAAGCAATCTTAAACATCTCAAAACCCACGTGCGTAAAAGATGTGCAAAGATTGATGGGTTCCGCTGCAGCCGTCAGCAGGTTTATTAGCCGGCTGGGGTATAAAGCTCTGCCACTATACAAATTGTTGAAGAAATCCGATAAATTTGAATGGATAGAGGAGGCAGATGCAACGCTAACCCAGTTGAAGGAAACTTTGATGAAAGCTCCGATTTTGACATCCCCAAAAGACGAAGAACCTATGTTATTGTACCTTACAGCTACAAATCGGGTTATTAGTGCAGTAATTGTTGTGGAAAGAAAGAAAGACGAACAAAGCATACCAGACCAGCATCCGGTATATTACATAAGTGAAATTTTCTCCGAGTCCAAACAAAGGTATCCACACTATCAAAAACTGGCATATGGCGTATTTTTCGCATCTAGAAAATTCGCCATTACTTCCAAGGACATTCCATAACAGTAGTATGCAAAGCGCCACTAGGGGATATAATAAACAACGCGGAGGTGACTGGTCGAGTAGCCAAATGGGGCATCGAGCTAGCAGCATTCGACATTAAGTACCAGCCTAGGACGGCAATAAAATGCCAGGTTCTGGCAGATTTTGTTGCCGTCTGGACGGAAGCAATGGAAAAAACACCGATGCCGGAGTCCGAGTACTGGATCATGCATTTTGACGGATCCAAGATGAAGGAGTGCGCTGGAGCTGGTGTAGTCCTAAAATCCCCTAAAGGAGATACAATGGAGTATGTATTACACTACTAGGAAAACAGCTATAGGAGTGATGATACCCGTGACGCACCAGGCAAATGGTGCGTCACGCCTAATAGCGGTGGCGCACCTCGAATCGCTGCGTCGCGCGTACAGAGTTACCCGCGGCGCACCAGGCAGAAGACGCGTCGCGCCTATGTGTGGGGCCAGGGTAGCGAGCCTCCGAGGCATACCCGCTACGCACTGTACCTCTGGTGCGTCACGGCTATGTGGTATAAGGCGCGGCGCACTTGCCGGCGGTGCGCCACGGATTAGATAGGCGTGACGCACCAGCTGGTGGTGCGCCACGGCTATGGGGAGTACAGGTACAGATCAGCCGTTCCTTTCCTTCCTTCTCTCCACACCACACACACCAACTGCATCGACACAGAACTTCTGCATCGACGCGCCGCCGCCCTTCTGCATCGACTAGGAGGAGCCGCGGGGGAGGAGGACGAGGAGCGCCGCCCTTCTGCATCGACACCGGCCGTCTGCCTTGAAGGGTAAGCCCCCTCTTCTCCCTCTCGCGCGGTACCTCTTCTCCCTCGCGCGCGGTATAGTGTCAGGAGCCGATGCCGTCCGCCGCGCCCGCCTCCTTGCCGGTGTCTGCACCCGAGGGGATGGAGCTGCCGCCACGCCTTCCCCGCGCGGTCCTCGAAGCTCAGCACCATCCCCTTTCCGCCGCCGTTAGCCTCGACCTCCTTCGTCGCCGATTGGTAGGAACTCCATGGACCAGGCGCGCTAGCTCCCAATCTCTCGAGCTCCTTTCTCGATTCCATGCCGTGGAACCGCTAATCCCTCAATCCCTAGCCCACGCGCCGCTAATTGGCTCTGCTCTGAATTTTGAAATCCAACTTGAACATGCATAACCTTTGTTGGTGAGATGCACGTGTTGTTTATAAAACGAACCATGAGTAGGTAAATGTTAGGTAGCGTAATGCAAATGTTGTGCTTGGTTTCCACCAAGCAAGAGGATGATGATGCTAGCTAGCCTGTGTGTGTGTTTATTAGTCACCTGCTTAACTTGTCCGGCAGTCTCTGCATGCCAAATTTCCCTTGTATGTAGCAGACAGGCTTGCTGCTCTGAACTAAGATGGGTTTTTAACCTTATTTCACTGTCTAATAGCTGGATGATGGTCCTGTTGTACTATGTTTTGTCTAAACCTTGCCTTGTTCAACATCATTTCTCAGTTTATTCCTCTAGATGGTGATCAGCTGGAGTATTTTATTAGACACGATGAATTAATATCGTGTCAGTTTAAGTGGAAGGGCAGATGGTGATCTCTAGACGGCGGCGGCGGAGCATGTGAAGGTGGTGTGGGCATCACATCCTTGCTGGACTGTGTGAAGAGGAGGGTGCCATGGCAGCCGGATTGCCGATGGGGCGGGGGGTGCTGACTTTGACTAGTATGCTATTTCTGGGAGCTTGGGATGACAAGCAACAGTACTATAAGCTGCTTTCTTGGAGATTTTTCTAGGGCTATTAGCTTAATATAATATCTGGGCGTCGAGATTTCTTTGGGTGGTTGGAGATTGGAATGCATGCATATGTGTACTATGATTATGCCATGGAATCGATCGATGAATAGATGCCATAAACGGGAGGTAGCTAGCTAACCCCTACTCTCACGGCAACAGAGAGATAAAGCACATGAATTTTATGGTCGATTTTTCTCTACTTGCTTGATATACTTACATTCAATGTACTCAAACCTTGAGGTATATGTAAGACTTGAATTTAATTTTGTGCACAACCGTGGTTGAAAATCATGTATCCCTGTCCATGTGGCCATGGTGAAAATATTCAACAAAAAGAGAATTTCTAGAGTATGTATTGCAGTAAATCCGAAACTGACCTGTATGCATGCAAAGGTACAGTTATTACTTAGCATTTTACGTAGAGATTTTACTAATCTACAGTTATTACTTAGCATTTGTTTTGTGATAGGTAGGTTCTGCCATTTGTCTTTGTTTTGTGATAGCTATGCTCCTCTAACCTCTATGTGTACTTTCTTAATTTAATAGAACATGGCTTGCGAAGTATGTCGGTCCCGATGTGGCCAAGAACGATTCACTGGGACTTCTTTTATGCTTCAGCTCCACGACGGTGACGTTGATTCGTTGGTAATTAACAATTCTTTTTATGTTAACTTGTTCTTTCGTTTTACTATCTAGCTTAAGACTTGTGTTTCTTAACAAAAGATTCTTTATATTTCTTTTTTTAGATTCTACCATGCAATATTCGCGAAGAGTTCAACGAGTTAGTTGGCAATAACGTGGATTTCAATGTTCACGGGACCACCTACATTCTTCGAGTGAAAAAAGAAAGAACGAAGACCTACTTCTGCGGGGAACAATTGCAGGCTATCATCGCCACGTACAATTTAAGCGGAGGTGATTACATTCACTTCTCTATGGAAGGACCGCAACTTCGTATCAAAATTCTGTATATGGGCGGGATTGCGAGCGAGGATGGCGGGAGTGAGGAGGAAATTGGAAACACCGAGGATGATATGGACACTGAGGATGATATGGACGAGGAGGACCCATGGAAACATGTGGTGGTTGCTCAAAGAGCGAATCTTAGCGAGTTTGAGAAGGACCGTGTCCTTCAGAAACTTGCCCAGATAGATAGCTACATCGGGTCCCCTTTCGTGCATCGCATCACCAACACAAACATCTCCAATGGACATGTCATGGTATGTTTCTTAACACTTTCTTATTCCTATAGTTGCTTATGTTATAATGTGGCCGGTATTTGACATTGTGCTTTTATTCTTTCTTGAAATTGTGTGTTGTAGAAAATACCGATGGCGGTAGCGGACAGTGCTGGCATGGAGCATAAAGGTACCATTGGAGTACGCCGTGGAGAATCAGGACCTGTCACCGCAGTTCCGATCACCAGGGATAATGCTGATGGTCGCGTCATCCTCAACTCTCAAGCATGGAGGCAGTTCCATTCCGCAAGAGTTGGTATGGAGGCTGGCCGAGCTATTCTGATCACCATGAGGAATAGTGACATTCCCAAGTTGGACATGATGATGGTCATCGACTACATCAGCGCCCGCTAGATAGATGAACTATGTGGTGATAATCAAGACTATGTAATATGGTTGTTTTCGAGACTAACTCCTGGATTTATTAGTAGTATATATGATTTTTTTCGAGACTATGTAATATTTCTGCTATGAAAATTTATTCTGTCAATTGCATACCTGTATTTGAGCTACTGATATTCTTCTGTATTTTGTCTACTGACATTTTTCTGTATTTGAGCTGTATATACCTGTATAAATACGGTACTGCTTTTTTAAAAAAAATACAGCATAGTATAGCCGTGACGCACCAAAACGAGTACCCGTGACGCACCTGGGAGATTAGGCGTGACGCACCTACCACTAGCCGCGGCGCACCACCCCAGTGCGTCACGGGTATCAATAGGCGCGGCGCACCAGCTTGGTGCGTCACGGATAAATCCATAGGCGCGGCGTGTTAGCCGTGACGCGCCCAGGTGCGTCACGGATAAGAAACTTGGTGCGTCACGGGTAAACTTTTTCCTAGTAGTGTTACGAATACACTTCAACGCCAGTAATAATGTGGCAATACGAAGCTCTGCTTCACGGCTTGCATATCGCAAAGGAAATAGGTGTCAAGCGCATCCTATACTATGGCGACTCAGATTTGGTACAACACCAGCTCAACCAAACTTGGGACGCCAAAAGCCCTATAATGACCGAATACCGGAGAACGGTGGACGAGTTTGCCATATGTTTCTTTGGATTCGAAGTGCTCCATGTTAAAAGGGAGGAAAATTGGAACGCGGATGCCTTAGCCCGCATGGGATCAGAAAGGGTAAAAACCCTACCACCAGGTGTATTCGTCCAACATTTGTACGAACCATCAATAAAAGGTGGAGATGTTGATTATCCTCTGGCTTCCGAGTCAATTGAAGTCATGCTCGTTAACCCGGATTGAACAATTCCATATTTAAACTTCTTAGTTGATCAGAAGTACCCGGATGGAGCAGACGAAGTCTTGCAAAGACAGATTCAGCGTCGATGCAAAGGATACACGGTAATTAACAACTGCCTGTATAAACGCAGCACTACCAGAATTTTTCTGCAATGTATTTCACTAGAAGAAGGACAAGAAATCCTGCAAGAAATCCATGCCGGAGATTGCGGACATAATGCTCAATCAAAAAGCATAGTCAAAAAAGCATTCCGTGCAGGGTTTTTCTGGCTAACAGCCAAGACAGACGCTGAGCACATAGTAAACACATGTGGAGGGTGTCAATATTACGCCAAGCAGACAAATATGCCAGCCCAAGCACTCAAAACTATCCCCATTACATGGCCGTTTGCGGTCTGGGGGCTAGATATGATGGGACCATGCAAAACTGCCAGAGGCGGACTTACACATCTACTCGTTGCAGTAGATAAATATACCAAGTGGGTGGAGGCCAAACCCATCAAAAAACTTGACGGTGTAACTGCCAGAAATTTCATCATTGACATAGTCATGAGATACGGTGTTCCACACAGCATAATAACCGACAACGGGACAAATTTTTCCATTGGAGAGTTGGCAAATTATTGCCGACAAACGGGAATTCGCCTAGATCTCGCATCTGTGGCACACCTGCAATCCAATGGACAAGTTAAAAGAATGAATAGCTCAATCTTACAAGGAATACGCCCAAGACTCGAATCTCCTCTTCATAGAGCAGCTGGGGCATGGGTAGAAGAGTTACCTTCCGTGCTTTGGAGCATTTGAACAACACCAAATAGGTCAACTGGGCAAACCCCGTTTTTCCTAGTTTATGGTGCAGAAGCAATTCTTCCAACGGACATGATCCATGATAGCCCAAGAGTGCAGGATTTCGATGAATCAGATGCCGAAAACGCACGACAGGATGCCGTCGATCTCTTAGAAGAAGAACGAGAACTTGTGCTTCAAAGATCCGCCATCTACCAGCAAGGTTTACGACGTTATCATAGTCGGAAAATCAGGCATCGTTCTTTTAAAGAAGGTGACCTAGTGCTAAGATTGGTGCAGCAAAGAAAGCACAACTGGCCCCAGTATGGGAAGGACCATTCGTCATCAGTAAAGCCATGAAGAATGGATCATATTATCTTGTAGACATTCGAGATACGGAAGATGATCCCGAGAAGCCGAATCGCAAAAGAAAGAGAAAGATAGATGATGAACTAGGAGAAACAAAGAGGCCCTGGAGTATCCAGCAGTTACGTCCCTTCTATACTTAGTTCAATTTCTATGTAAACATCTTTGAGATCATGAAATAAAGTTGTCGGAATTCTCATATCCATGTTTTTACAAGTTTATTATAGTACAAAGCATGATTCCGTCTTATCTATTTCCCAATGATCTTACAAAATACTCAATGTTAACCCGAATTGTGCCTGCGTGCTCGGCGTTTAAAAACTGAATGATTTTCAGCCTACTAAAGGTTAAAGGAAACTCGGATTGTGCCTGCGTGCCCGAGCTTCATTCAAAAAATTCCTTACTTTTCTCTAAGAATTATCTGATTGTTTATGTGCTGGGTCACTGGAGCTAGTAAGTAAAAATGCCTTTAGTACGATCCATGTTTCCAAGTTTAAACTGATCGGTTTTACCCAGTAATTTGGCGTGAAGATTAAAGTACTACTGAGCCATTTCAAACGCTAAGGACAGTTAAATCACACAAACCAGAGAACTTGGAAGATAAAGGAATATAAAACCCGAAAAACTTGCAAAGGATTTCATAAAAGTTAACTGCAAAAGGCGGATTACTTGTTCATACAAAAGAATAGAAGCATTACAATATAAATTACATTGTAAAGTGCAGTAATGCTGCTATTTACTATTTCTCCTATCCAGGGTAGGGAGAATTCTTGAAGCATCTGAGTCTTCTTCACTGCTGTCATCCTCGGGGGCTTCTGGAATCTCTTCTTCCGGATAGGTGATGGAGATATTCACCATATAGGCGATCTTGGTGGCGTGACCCTTGATTTCATCAAAGATGGTGGTTCGCTGGATCTCCGAATATCCAAGAGGGATAGCGGACGCCACGCGCCAATATTTGGCACTAGGGTAATGCATACGCATAAGGCCTAAAGCCATGCGTGCACCACCCCGTGCTGCGGAGCGCAAGGTGGATTCCTTGGATTCCGCCACCTCCAGGATAGCTTCCGGAAGTTTCTCAACTTCTGAAAATTCCCCAGTTCTTGCGGGAAGGTACTTGTTGACCAGCTGCATGCCTACAGCTCTGATCGCAGTGAATACCTTCCCGAAAGCTCGGATTTTCTCAATCCGAGTAAGATCTGGGTTATCTCCTATTTTTTTCAAGAAAGAACAACCAAAGGGTTAGCGAAAAAGCAGAGAAAGAGTTTAAGACATGGAAAATCCGGTAAAAGTTGATAACTTACCGAGGATCTTGTCCATCTCGGAGCCTTCCTCCAGGCGCAGGTTCAAGGCGTTCTCCAAATCTTGGATAGTGGCCTTGTCCTTGTCAGCTTGTTGGGAGGCTTTGGATTGAGCAATTCCAAGAGCCAGATTGCTGGCCTCCAGATCCTTTTGAGCCTTCATAAGTTCCTTATGAAGGTCCAATTTCTCCCGGTGGAGATTCTCGGCATTGCCGGCATCTTCAGCTATTTGCTTGGCTTTCGCCAAAGCAGCTAGAAAGCAAGAAAAAATTCTGGGTTAAGAAAACTCGGAAAAATTACTTAGAAAAAATTATGGACAAGGAACTTCAGAGAATTAAAAGTATACCTGTTGTTTCCTTCAGCTGCAGCTGAGATGATGCCAGCTCTATTTCTTTAACATCAAGAATAGATAGGAGGGTTTTAACCTCCTTATTTTTGATGTTAAGCTTGTTAAAAACTTCCAAGTTTATTGTATCAGCGGTTTGGTGAAACACGGAAATGAAAGCAAGACGCTTAAGTTAGAACAAGCGTGATAAGAAGCATTAAGTTGATAGCATGCATTCGACTTATTGCTTGGGGGCTAGAGATATTACCTGGCTCATTTGCTGCAAACCTGACAAGTTTTTGTTGAATTCCCTTAAATATTCAGAAAAGAGAATTCCAACATGATGCAGGCCGTCTTGCATGACCTGACGAGGTGAAAATACGAAGTTATTTCGGACAACTAGCCCGCCTTGTGGCCAAGGACGGATCAAAGGAGCAGGAGCGAAGAACTTCTTAGCTTCCGGACGAATATATCCGAGATCGTCAAACGGTTCTTCCTTTACCTGGAAGTTCTTGTCGAAAGTGGGAATATGTTCATCCTCCCTAGATCCTCGAGAATGTCTACCCATTTCTGGTCCCGCCCTTTCCCTCGCATCCCATGTTAGATGCAATAGGTTGGCTGGATTGCTGGAATTGTATGTCCGGGTTCGTGGTCTTCTCCTTCCTACCAAATGTAGTTGGAACGGAAGAAGCTGCAGCAGAAAACGGCTCTCCTTTGCTAGTAACAGCTTTATGTTTCTTCAATTTCTTTGACTTCAAAGGAACTGGAGCAAGGCTGAAAAGGAAAAATCCGAGAAGTAAATATCTCGAAGAACCGGAAGGGAATGATAAGTAAAGAGCTCCAGTAAAATACCCGGATGCGGCAACGGGAATTCCGTCAAGATTTATTACTTCTTCGGGAATCACTTGCCTCTTGCGCTTCCGACCACCGTAAAAATTGGCGTGTAATTCGTCGCGTTCGGTGTCGGATGCAAGATCAGTTCCCTTAAGTTCGTCGAACTATGGAGGAGGCAAGGTACTCGATTAAGTCAGGAAAAAGAAGCAATCCGAGAGAAACCCAAATCAAGGAAAATAAAAATACCTTAGGGACTGGGTTCTCCTCGTGATACATTTCCAAGCTTTCTTCGTATTGGTCGCGAGTAGCGACCAATTGGTTGACTCGTTTCTTGAAGTCCCTTTTGGAGAAGGCTTTGTCCGTTCCTCTCATTTCGTCTTCTGGCCCTTCGTATTCACAAAGGAGTCGGGAGCGGAAAGCGAGAGGTTGAATACGGCGGCCGAACCAGCACAGAATAGTATCAGTTCCGGTTAAGGGAGGCTTATAAGAAGTAAGTTTGGCAATACGCCGCTTTATCTTCATCAGATCTTTCGGCAAAGTTTGCACCGCCTCAACTGCCCAACTCTCTTGCGGGATGGCGGCGGAGTTGACGAATGGAGGAACCCCGTTTTCTTTCCCGGGAAACGGGACATCAGGATGATAAAAGAAAGAACCCGTCCAAAATTTGACGGATTCTGACGTTTCTATCTTTGGGTACCAATCTTCCCTAAACCTCCGAAGAGTGAAAGAAATGGTCCCGCAGATGGGAAGAACACCCTCTGTGGGGTTACGCTTCACTCCGAAGCAGTATTGCCAAAAATCTAGTCTAGGAGCTATTCCTAAGTACCCTTCGAAAAGGGCTTGGAAGCCGGCTAGATAAAGAATGGAATTTGGGGGAAGGTTATGAGGCTGGACACCGTAATGGTGGAGGACTTCTAAGAAAAAGGTGGAAGGCGGCAAACCCATACCTCTAGCAATATGAGAGGTAAGGAGGACGCGTTCTCCGTCTTTCGGCATGGGCCCGGGCTCGTCCTCCGGGATCCGCCATTTCCCTTTCAGCACGAGCCCTTCCTTCTCCATTGTCGGAAGGATGGATGGCGGAATACTGCTGGCACTCCAGTTGCCAGCAGTTTCCGCCTCGTCTTCGGCTCCGGCGGCGGCGGACGCTGCGGCCTCCGCGGCCGCGAGCTCGTCTTCGACGAGAGAGATTTTCTCCTCCACTGTCTCGGGTGCGAGCGGCGGGGTAGGCGCGGAAGAAGATCCCGCAAGTTCCGCGGAGGCGAGAGGGGTTTCCTCGCCCGCCGCACCGCCAGTGGCCTTCACCGGCTCGTCGCCGGAGGCGTGCACCGGTGAATCCAACTGTGGATCCATCGTGTCGATAATCTCGTCGATGTCCTTTGCGACGGTGCGGGCTGGGGAAGATCTGGGTGATGCCATCGATGGGCGGCGCGTGGTAGCTCCGGTGTGACGCCCCGAGATCGGGCTCTACGCAGATTTCAGCATTTCCGCCAAAATCCGCATAGTAACCGATTCCAGGTTGCCACTTGTGATGACATTACAACAGTTCACGAATATTGCGCAACAACAACAGAAAAGATATATACAAGACGACTCAAACGAGTCAAGGATACAACTGATACAATACAAAGATCCAATTAACAGCGGAAGAAACAACATAGTGTCCGACTACGGACAAGATACAAATGGGACTAAGAGTCCTGAAGATAACCGATGGCATCCAATCCCTGCCCAGGCCAAGCCGGAGGGATTCCCAAGCTAACGTCGTCAGACTTCAAACCTGTTGACTGCAATGTGGAATATGCAGCCACGAAAGGGATTCGTGGGTCAGTACGGTTAAGTACTCGCAAGTGGATAACCCATACTCACAAGATACCAGCGTAACCAATCACCACAAGATACAAATACTTTGGGTACAACGGAAAGGAAGGATTATTGAAAAGAAGCGGCAGCGGGCTGCACTAACTAACTACAGAGACGCGCTACAACATCCGGCTAAAAGAAAGGGATAAGATAGCGTATCAGAACCAACTACAACTCCTCACCAAACAATACCCATCCAATGTTACCCCCTACTAAGGAAGCAACCCAAGGAAACTCACGCGGTTGATTAAGGTGACATTCATTTTTATGGTGGAGGTAATCTATATTACTAGTCAAGTTATCATCGTTAAGTGCAAGTTGTCTGAGTACTTGTTAGCCAGCACTTTCACCAAGTCATCCATAACCGCGGACAACACGGCTTCTCGAGAAGATTTAACCCTGCAGGGATGCACCAATTTGGCCGTACACGTAAGAATGACCCGCCAGATGGAAATGCCCTTCCACCAAGCGAGGCACTCAACACAACCCAACTCTTCTTCGCATCAAGCCCAAAGAACCACGTGCTGTGCATGCGCGGCTAATCGAGCCCCCACGAAGAAAAGGGGGACCCTCATAGCACTGGAAGACCACGCCGCCCTAAATGCCGACTACAAAAGTTCCACCCTGGCGCCAAGGGTTCGCACCTGCATATGCATGCATCAAATGGAAAGCCCGAACTAAGTGTGGCGATTTGGACGAGATGCGAATCGAATCAGAATTGCGGGGGGCGCCCATACACGCTTCCCACATGCGGTTAGTGCACTCATCATGGATCGGAGGACAAGACCCTTTTCCTAATTAGGATCGACACTAGCAGGCCTCAAAACCACGCCGGGCCTCCTGCCGGTGCCTTATCATCAAATTTTATTATTACCCCAAACATTAACATGTTGTTGATTAAGTTGAAACCCAGCTATCAAACTAAACAGGTGATAAGACGGACAACAAGACTTGAGCGCAAACAACACTAAGCATGCAACTATGACACGAGGGCCAACAAGGTAAACAAACAACAGGTAATAGGAAGTGGAAGGAAGGCTATATCATGGTTGCAAGGTAAACATATGATAGGATCGAGACACAAGCATCGAATCATAAGGCTAGCATAAAGATAACGGAAAGAATCGGTAACAAGTGATGAAAGGCAGCCATAGGTAGCAAGTGAGTATACTTGCCTGGAATCCAGCAAGTAGAGGTACATCCGAACTTGTCGTTGCTCACATCATCTCAACGTCCTATCCGCGAAGAGGCAACAAACTAGAACAAACACCGGATGCAACAATTACTTCTACGGCAAAAGATCTAGCATGATCCTAATTTATATGCATGACAAGTTTAAGGACGCATCAAAGATAAACTAGTTGACATGGTAAACATATTTAAATGGGCCCATATGCAATTTGGATTGCATATGGAAAAACCCATGAATTAATGTTGAATTAAATGATCTACAAATAACCATCATGTGAAAGTTGATTAGAATGATGCATGGATGATGAAAACAAAATGTATACAACATTAGCTTCAAGGTGATAGGTTGTTTACCAAGTTTGGAATTTTATTTGTTAAGTTATGGACTTTGGCTTTTTATATGATTTAAACAAACATTTGTTGTTTTCACCAATTTTAAATGTTCAAAACAGATAGCAAAATTTATATTTGGAAATAACACAAAATTTTAGATGGAATACATATTTCATTTGTTGAATTTGGATTTTAGATGAGCAAGTTATTAAATTGACAATTTTAAAGGCATTAATTAAGAAATAGTTGTTTTCAGCAATTTAAATTGTTCAAAACAGAAAACAAAGTTGATATTTGCAAAGTTCATGAAAAATGGGATGGAAAACATATTTTATATGTTCAAAAAGAATTTAGTTTGACCAAGTTATTAATTTAGCAAATTTTAATGATTTAAACAAGATTTAAATTATTTGATCAATTAAATTATTCAAAACAAGAAACAAAGTTTATATTTGGAAAGCTTGTTCAATTTTGCATGGAAAACATATTTTATATGGGCCATTTGAATTAAATTTGAATTAGTTATGAATTTGACCAAATTTGAAAGAGTTGTTTGAATTTGAATTTTTGAAACCATTTGAAATGTTCAAAACAGTAAACAAATTGCATATTTGAAAAGTACAGGAAATTTGGATTGGAAAACATATTTGACATGTTGGGAAACAATTTTAAATGATTTAGTTAAGCATATTACCAATTTAAATGCATTAAATAAGAGGTGAAACAATTATTCAATTTAAAGGTTGCAAACCAGAACACAAAGTTGATATTCAAGTGTGGCATTTAATTTTGGATGGAATTCATGTTTGAGTATTTAATTTGGAGCAACCATGTGAAAGTTATTAATTATGCCATTTAGTTTATCATTTTAAGGATTATTAAATGACCTTAAATTTAATTGTCGAAATTGCAGAACAAAGGTGATAATCAGAAAGTTCATTGAATTTTGACTGAAAAACATATTTTACATTTTTATTTTGAGTTGTTTTTGCAATTTTTAGGGGCAAAAGAAAAACAGGGACCAAACTGTGATTTACAGGGGCTTATGAGGAAAAAGGAACCACAGGGAGGCCCCTGGGATGTTTCTCACACAGTGCACCTTGGCCCTGTGTCTCTGCCGTGCGGGGCCAGCGCCACAGTGGCGTGTGTGGAAGGTGAGATGGCGTGGGGGGTCGCTGACGGGTGGGTCCTGCCCCAGCGCGCGGAAAAAGGAGGAAAAAGGGTGGCTTTATTCGGCCCGAGGGGGATTCGACCTCGCGCGCTCGGGCTGCGCACGGAGAGAACCAACCACTGGGGTAGCTTTGCGTTTGTGATACCATACGAAACTGACGGAAGATAGTGTATGTTATCGACTGTTAACTGAATTTTGTCAGGAAAAGTTCAGACACCGATTACAGCACCACAGCGAGGAAGATCGGCAGCAACGCTGCTGGTTTCTTCCACGACCTGGAGACGGATGAGGCAGGAAGATGGAACGGGGCAGCATCTCACCAGGAGGTTCGTGACGTCGCGGTACTTCTCGACGGTGACGGAGATGGCCGGAAGACGACGTGGCCGTGCGCACCGTCAGAGGTGGCCGGCGGAGGAGCACGAAAGCGCGTGGCCTCTCTAGGCCGCCTCTGGCCCGGGGAAGTGGCGAGGAGGATGGCCGGGGCACGGGGGTTCCATTCCCAGCCTCGGTACAGCTCGAGGAGGACCGTGGCGACGAGGCGACGGCGACTTCTGACGGCGTGCTGCTGCTCGGTGGGTGTGGAGATTCAGAGAAGAAAGTAGAGAGGGAGGTGGAAGAAAAGGGGCGACGGCGGCAGAGAGAAAGGGTAGAGGGCTAGGGCGAGCAGAGGGGTGAGTGATGGTTTTATGGAGGGGCCAAGGTTGTATGGCAGTGCACCGGAGGGAGGATGCGAGGATCATGCGGTGGTGGGAGGGTTCGTACCATGGTGACGACAGCAGGAGGAAGAAAGGAGGAGAAGGGCCGAAACGGTGGCTTTGGTGGGCTGGGGTGGAGTGGAAAGTGCGGGGTGGTAGATGGGCTGGCCCTTTTTGGGCTGGCCTGCCTTCCCCAGCTCAAGAGGTTTTCTTTCTATTTCTTTTGTTTCTTTTTTTTTGTAAAAGAAAAGGAAGAGAGAAATAGAAATAGGTGTTAGGGTTTTATTTTTATGAAATAATTTTTATTGATTTACAAAACAGTAAAGTCAAAGCATGTTAACATTAATTTCAAAAATTTGAAATGTCAATTTGATTTGAATTTGCTATTGAATTTCAAATAGGGTTTTCATTTAATACCAACTTGGAAACCAACCCATTTTTATTATTCCCAACTCCCAAAATGATTTGTTTGCAATTTTAATTGGAACCATTTGAGCATGTTTGAAAGTTTAAACTTGTTTGAATTTTCCAGAAATGTTTTTGAAGCAAAGTGCAATGCAAAATGCATGATGCAATGCAAAAAAAAAAAAAAAGAAAAACAACCAAATCCTATTTGGGGAAAAAAAATCCCCCGGGTGTTACAGACGACACCACTAACAAGGGATTGCGCCCTCGCAATCCACCCACTAACCCAGGAGGGGAAAGAAGTTTGACTAACGATTCTTCATGCTTCCAGTTGATCTCCTCGACACCACTAACAAGAGATTCTTGCTCGGGTTGATGACGATGTTCTTCCACCAGGAATCTTCCGATGATTGAACCTATTAGGTTAAAGGCTCAGAAAACGTCCACCCACGTAGGATCCTAAAACTTTGAAAGATAGATAAGGGAAGAGACTCCAAAACAAATAAGGTAGGAGGAGAAATAGAATAGAGATAAGGAGAAAACAAGAATCCAATTGAGATGTTTCCAAAACAGGTTTTGCACAAATAGTTTTTGACACTCTAGAAACAACGACCGTTAGCGAGGTTATCCTACAGGCTTTGCGGACCCGTTGCTTCGATAACCATTCGTATCGAAACAACTTCAGGAATCGGAAACCATGCTCTGATACCATTTGTGACGCCCCGAGATCGGGCACTACGCAGATTTCAGCATTTCCGCCAAAATCCGCATAATAACCGATTCCAGCTTGCCACTTGTGATGACATTACAACAGTTCACGAATATTCCGCAACAACAACAGAAAAGATATATACAAGATGACTCAAACGAGTCAAGGATACAACTGATACAATACAAAGATCCAATTAACAGCGGAAGAAAGAACATAGTGTCCGACTACGAACAAGATACAAATGGGACTAAGAGTCCTGAAGATAACCGATGGCGTCCAATCCCTGCCCAGGCCAAGCCGGAGGGATTCCCAAGCTAACGTCGTCAGACTTCAAACCTGTTGACTGCAATGTGGAATATGCAGCCACGAAAGGGATTCGTGGGTCAGTACGGTTAAGTACTGGCAAGTGGATAACCCATACTCACAAGATACCAGCGTAACCAATCACCACAAGATACAAATACTTTGGGTACAACGGAAAGGAAGGGATTATTGCAAAGAAGCGGCAGCGGGCTGCACTAACTAACTACAGAGACGCGCTACAACATCCGACTAAAAGAAAGGGATAAGATAGCGTATCAGAACCAACTACAACTCCTCACCAAACAATACCCATCCAATGTTAACCCCTACTAAGGAAGCAACCCAAGGAAACTCACGCGGTTGATTAAGGTGACATTCATTTTTATGGTGGAGGTAATCTATATTACTAGTCAAGTTATCATCGTTAAGTGCAAGTTGTCTGAGTACTTGTTAGCCAACACTTTCACCAAGTCATCCATAACCGCAGACAACACGGCTTCTCGAGAAGATTTAACCCTGCAGGGATGCACCAATTTGGCCGTACACGTAAGAATGACCCGCCAGATGGAAAGACCCTTCCACCAAGCGAGGCACTCAACACAACCCAACTCTTCTTCGCATCAAGCCCAAAGAACCACGTGCTGTGCGTGCGCGGCTAATCGAGCCCCCACGAAGAAAAGGGGGACCCTCATAGCACTGGAAGACCACGCCGCCCTAAATGCCGACTACAAAAGTTCCACCCTGGCGCCAAGGGTTCGCACCTGCATATGCATGCATCAAATGGAAAGCCCGAACTAAGTGTGGCGATTTGGACGAGATGCGAATCGAATCAGAATTGCGGGGGGCGCCCATACACGCTTCCCACATGCGGTTAGTGCGCTCATCATGGATCGGAGGACAAGACCCTTTTCCTAATTAGGGTCGACACTAGCAGGCCTCAAAACCACGCCGGGCCTCCTGCCGGTGCCTCATCATCAAATTATTATTATTACCCCAAACATTAACATGTTGTTGATTAAGTTGAAACCCAGCTATCAAACTAAAAAGGTGATAAGACGGACAACAATACTTGAACGCAAACAACACTAAGCATGCAACTACGACACGAGGGCCAACAAGGTAAACAAACAACAGGTAATAGGAAGTGGAAGGAAGGCTATATCATGGTTGCAAGGTAAACATATGATAGGATCGAGACACAAGCATCGAATCATAAGTCTAGCATAAAGATAACGGAAAGAATCGGTAACAAGTGATGAAAGGCAGCCATAGGTAGCAAGTGAGTATACTTGCCTGGAATCCAACAAGTAGAGGTACATCCGAACTTGTCGTTGCTCACATCATCTCAACGTCCTATCCGCGAAGAGGCAACAAACTAGAACAAACACCGGATGCAACAATTACTTCTACGGCAAAAGATCCAGCATGATCCTAATTTATATGCATGACAAGTTTAAGGATGCATCAAAGATAAACTAGTTGACATGGTAAACATATTTAAATGGGCCCATATGCAATTTGGATTGCATATGGAAAAGCCCATGAATTAATGTTGAATTAAATGATCTACAAATAACCATCATGTGAAAGTTGATTAGAATGATGCATGGATGATGAAAACAAAATGTATACAACATTAGCTTCAAGGTGATAGGTTGTTTACCAAGTTTGGAATTTTATTTGTTAAGTTATGGACTTTGGCTTTTTATATGATTTAAACAAACATTTGTTGTTTTCACCAATTTTAAATGTTCAAAACAGATAGCAAAATTTATATTTGGAAATAACACAAAATTTTAGATGGAATACATATTTCATTTGTTGAATTTGGATTTTAGATGAGCAAGTTACTAAATTGACAATTTTAAATGCACTAATTAAGAAATAGTTGTTTTCTGCAATTTAAATTGTTCAAAACAGAAAACAAAGTTGATATTTGCAAAGTTCATGAAAAATGGGATGGAAAACATATTTTATATGTTCAAAAAGAATTTAGTTTGACCAAGTTATTAATTTAGCAATTTTAAATGATTTAAACAAGATTTAAATTATTTTATCAATTTTAATTATTCAAAACAGGAAAAAAAGTTTATATTTGGAAAGCTTGTTCAATTTTGCATGGAAAACATATTTTATATGGGCCATTTGAATTAAATTTGAATTAGTTATGAATTTGACCAAATTTGAAAGAGTTGTTTGAATTTGAATTTTTGAAACCATTTGAAATGTTCAAAACAGTAAACAAATTGCATATTTGAAAAGTACAGGAAATTTGGATTGGAAAACATATTTGACATGTTGGGAAACAATTTTAAATGATTTAGTTAAGCATATTACCAATTTAAATGCATTAAATAAGAGGTGAAACAATTATTCAATTTAAAGGTTGCAAACCAGAACACAAAGTTGATATTCAAGCGTGGCATTTAATTTTGGATGGAATTCATGTTTGAGTATTTAATTTGGAGCAACCATGTGAAAGTTATTAATTATGCCATTTAGTTTATCATTTTAAGGATTATTAAATGACCTTAAATTTAATTATCCAAATTGCAGAACAAAGGTGATAATCAGAAAGTTCATTGAATTTTGACTGAAAAACATATTTTACATTTTTATTTTGAGTTGTTTTTGCAATTTTTAGGGGCAAAAGAAAAACAGGGACCAAACTGTGATTTACAGGGACTTATAAGGAAAAAGGAACCACAGGGAGGCCCCTGGGATGTTTCTCACACAGTGCACCTTGGCCCTGTGTCTCTGCCGTGCGGGGCCAGCGCCACAGTGGCGTGTGTGGAAGGTGAGATGGCGTGGGGGGTCGCTGACGGGTGGGTCCTGCCCCAGCGCGCGGAAAAAGGAGGAAAAAGGGTGGCTTTATTCGGCCCGAGGGGGATTCGACCTCGCGCGCTCGGGCTGCGCACGGAGAGAACCAACCACTGGGGTAGCTTTGCGTTTGTGATACCATACGAAACTGACGGAAGATAGTGTATGTTATCGACTGTTAACTGAATTTTGTCAGGAAAAGTTCAGACACCGATTACAGCACCACAGCGAGGAAGATCGGCAGCAGCGCTGCTGGTTTCTTCCACGACCTGGAGACGGATGAGGCAGGAAGATGGAACGGGGCAGCATCTCACCAGGAGGTTCGTGACGTCGCGGTACTTCTCGACAGTGACGGAGTTGGCCGGAAGACGACGTCGGCTGTGCGCACCGTCAGAGGTGGCCGGCGGAGGAGCACGGAAGCGCGTGGCCTCTCTAGGCCGCCTCTGGCCCGGGGAAGTGGCGAGGAGGATGGCCGGGGCACGGGGGTTCCATTCCCGGCCTCGGTACAGCTCGAGGAGGACCGTGGCGACGAGGCGACGGCGACTTCTGACGGCGTGCTGCTGCTCAGTGGGTGTGGAGATTCAGAGAAGAAAGCAGAGAGGAAGGTGGAAGAAAAGGGGCGGCGGCGGCAGAGAGAAAGGGTAGAGGGCTAGGGCGAGCAGAGGGGTGAGTGGTGGTTTTATGGAGGGGCCAAGGTTGTCGGCAGTGCATCGGAGGGAGGATGCGAGGATCATGCGGTGGTGGGAGGGTTCGTACCATGGTGACGACAGGAGGAGGAAGAAAGGAGGAGAAGGGCCGAAACGGTGGCTTTGGTGGGCTGGGGTGGAGTGAAAAGTGCGGGGTGGTAGGTGGGCTGGCCTGCCTTCCCCAGCTCAAAAGGTTTTCTTTCTATTTCTTTTGTTTCTTGTTTTTTGTAAAATAAAAGGAAGAGAGGAATAGAAATAGGTGTTAGGGTTTTATTTTTATGAAATAATTTTTATTGATTTACAAAACAGTAAAGTCAAAGCATGTTAACATTAATTTCAAAAATTTGAAATGTCAATTTGATTTGAATTTGCTATTGAATTTCAAATAGGGTTTTCATTTAATACCAACTTGGAAACCAACCCATTTTTATTATTCCCAACTCCCAAAATGATTTGTTTGCAATTTTAATTGGAACCATTTGAGCATGTTTGAAAGTTTAAACTTGTTTGAATTTTCCAAAAATGTTTTTGAAGCAAAGTGCAATGCAAAAAAAAAGAAAAACAACCAAATCCTATTTGGGGGAAAAAAAATCCCCCGGGTGTTACATCCGGTGAGGTCTCGGGTGCATTCGTGCGCTCGGGAAGTGCTCTGCGAGAACTTGGGCGCTGGGAATGGTGCTACGAAGTGAGAGCGGAAGATTTCCTCGGAGGACGGAGGCGGCTATTTATAGCCGGGATCCCGTCACGATGCGTGCTAACGGCTCTTTTGACCGTTGGATGATCAACGCGTGTCACTCGCCGGAAATTCCGGGAAATGAAACGACAGGTGATTATTGCTATCGCCTCGTTTCCCGCGAGAATCTGTCAGAGATATGTTTCTGGGTTTCCCGCCTGTAACCCAAACGTCCCTTACGTCAGCAAGATTAAAACGCTGACGTAGGAAGTTCCTTCTCCGCGAAAATTCGTGGAAGAAAAGCCGGATTTTCCGGATTCCGAGTTTTGTGTTATAACATCTTTTGAGGAGAAAAAGAAGAATCAAGACTGCAGGCCGATATTTCTTGGAAAATGTACATTTGGCAAAAGACGGCGAATCCGAGTCTTAATCCTTCTTGGGGGCTACTGTCGGATATATACCAACTAGGGGTATATCAGATGGTAGTCTAAAGTGCCGGATTACCAGGATGGCCTAAATGGTAATGGGCTATGGTCCATTGGGCGGCCCAGTAAGCTGATGCACAGAAGCCGGATTCTAGAAGAACCCGGATCGCGGCCCACGTGATCTGGCTTGGAGTAGAAGGCGGATTCCTTACTTTCCAAGTTAATAGTTACCGTAGTCTTCTAGGTTTCCTATTCTGTATGCCCTAATCCGGCTATTATGTAAAGCCAGACGGGAGATATGATAGATAGACAAGAAGCTAAAGGCTAACTCGCCGAGAGGTTGATCCTTGACGAGAAGCTAATAGAACCTCATGTTGTACTCTGTATTTCCAGGCTTTAGTCCTGAATAGTGAGATTGCAGGAGTAGGAACGTCGCATTACTGCGCCGTACCGAACCTGGGTAAAAACCCTGTGTCATCATCCTTCGCACAACCATGTCCCCCCACGTCTCTATCGGTAGTCTCATGGCACCCCCGTCTATGAATTCTACTACGATGTCTCGACACTTGGTTCAGCACACATGTGTTAATTCAAGTATCCCACAAGCTCATAAGAACCTTTCGTCTACTCTTATTGCTCGGTTGCTTTACACCGAGATAGTGGAGAGCAAAGCGATGTTAGTGAACGATATCCAGACGAAAGTGTTTGTCAGGTTTAAGTACCATATTTCCTATGGCACCATTGGAGGGCTAAGCAAAGGGACCTCGAAAACAGATTTGGTTCGTTTTTTGATGCTTACGACTCTGTTGTTTGGCTCCTGCTCACACTTCGTGACCGGAATCCAGGCACCCATGTGGATATCCAAGACTGGTATATGCTAGAGTTCCCAACAGTTAGGTTACTTCATCGAGTGTTCTTCTCTTTCGGTGTTTGCATCGAATCTTTCAATCATTGTCGACCAATGATTTGTGTAGATGGCACTTCTCTTACTAGCAATGGTGAAGGATAAGCTGAATGTGTGCATCCTTCATGACAGGCATGCAGGTATATTGAGTGCGATAAAGACACTCACAAACCCTTTGCCTGATGAACAAACTCCGTGGACTGACATGCAGAGCCATTGGTGTATGCGCCACCTGGGGACCAATTTCTTCTCTCAGTTCATAAATAAGAACCTTATGAATCTTTTCAAGAAACTCTGCAAGCAGAAACAGGAATGGAAGTACACGCTGATACGCGGCAGACTGAATGTGTGCACACAGAGACATGTTAGGGACAAGAGACTTTCACGGGACGCTGAAGCGGCGGCACATGTATTAGCAACAGGATCAGCTGCCGTGGAAGAGGAGGCTGTTGGCCTGTGTGAGTTTCCCGGATTCGACCCGCCTGGTACGAGGAGAAGGCTAGGGAGGACGATTAAAACCTTTGAGCAGTGGATCGAGCACGAGCCTCTGGAGAGATGGTCTTTGTTGCATGACACACACGGAGCAAGGTACGGTGTTATGACAACCAACCTTGTTGAAACATATCTTGGGGTATGAGTAGTCGACTCCCGTACCACGTCCCCCCGTGAAGCTCGGCGATGCACGAGGCAGTGATATCTTGGGGTAGTGCATATTTATCTACATATGTATGAGACACATTTATCGACCTATGTACGAGACATTTTTATCTACCTATGTATGAGACACATTTATCGACCTATGTACGATACATTTTTATCTACCTATGTATGAGACATATTTATCTACCTATGTATTAGACATATTTATCTACCTATGTGTGAGACATATTTATCTACCTATGTATGTGTCTCTACGTACGTGTGACATATTTAACTTATAGTTTCAGACGCACGAAGATAGAATTGAAATACGTTGCCGCCGTTTTTCTCCCGCCATTTTTCTCCCCCTCAGGTGCTCCGTCCATTTTTCTCTCGGCACCGTCTCGCACCATTTTTCCCGCCACCGTCTCCCTGCCTTTTTCTCCCGCCACTAATATCCCGCCACCGTCTCCCGCCCAGTTGCCTGCATACCATGCCTATATAAACCCCGATATACTTTCTGATGGATGTGTGTGCTGTGTAGTGAACTTATAGTAATGGCTGATAGTGGTAGTGGTGGTCTCGACCCATATAGCTCATGGTGTAATCTATATCATGCGGCAAAAAGTTATTGCACCAATAGGAGGGAGGGTAGAGCCGCCGTTAGTTTTATGGAACTAATGACTGATTCGGCCCACGCTGATGCTCTGGGGGGGTGGGGGGGAATTTAGCCAGATATAACCTCCCACGTAGATCCAATGATGAAATTAGGAATGAACTATTGAGGTGGCGTCATAAGTGGTGCAGAGTAGTTGAGCTAAAAAAATCGAGTCCGGGCTTCGGGGTTTGTCAATCTCCACTACTAGCGATAAGATACAATTTTCTGACGAGGCCTATGCACTTCACGTTGAGGTAATCGATTTACGAGTTTAGATCATGTTCAAAGGGATTTTCATCGTTATGATATCTGTTTCTCTTTTATTCTCAATGTGCAGCACTGGCCTGCCGACGCAGAGTTCCTGAACAAAAAGATCCCACACTATGGCTGGATGAGCATACTCTTTAGACCATGTCCGCGAGGGTTTCCAGAAGACAACCGTCACGCTCAGTGGATCCTTAACACAATATTAAAGGGGAAGACTGGTGCCGCATCAAAGGGGAAGAGTGAGAGCGCATCAAAGAGAAATAGTGGCGGCGCATCGAAAGGGAAGAGTGCTGACACATCAGGGGGAAGAGTGGCGGCGCATCGAAGACAGTTGATGATGACAACAGTGACGATGACTATACGCCGAGAAGTGTAGCTAGGTTTAAGGCTATGTGTAAGAATACTGGTTCATCAAAAAACGTAGCTGATGATAACAGTGATGACAACTTCATGCCTCCATCACGAACACATGGGAGAGAAAAGTGAAGTCGTCGAGTAAAATTAGTTTTCCTTATGAGTATTGTATTATTTCAAATTCTAATTCCGTACTGCTTTCTATGTAAAATTATTGTCCTCGTTGCAAAATAATCATAAAAATTTGCAATGAACGGGGTTACTACCAAAGACGGAGAAGAAAAAAATGCAAATAAAAAAATTAGCGTGCCTGTCGCAGTGGGGTACCGCGACTAGTCCCTAACACGACTGGCCACTAATCGCGCTGCGCCACGGCGACAGGTCCCTTGTCGCGTTCCACGACTGCGACTGGTTTCCGGTCGCCCTCTTCCACTGCGATTACGCCCAGTCGCAGTCCGGCACCGCGACTATGTACTATTTTTGCAAATTCTATTTTTCGCGTATTATTCTTTTAATTTGTATTAAAAAGTGTATTTTTTTTTAGCCATTTTGAGCCCTAAACTTCTGGCGCCACCGTATCATGTGCTAGCAACATATTTGAACTTAGACATTCGTTTGCCGCGTCAGTTACACATGAACGAAACGATGGCAAAGTAGAGATGTTAAGAGTTGTAATAAAAAGGGAAAACAAAGATTACAAGGAGGCTACTATCTCATCATAAAATCGCTCAAGACTCCATTTGGTAGGTCGGTATTTTCTAAACTAAAGTATCTCGAAACCAAAATATTCTAAAACATGGCAACTACAATTATTTGTCCTTTCTCGATTTCAAAAAAGAGGGGGTCCTACCTCTTTCTCTAATAATTAAAATATGATATAGTTTTCGAAAGTAATTCATTTTTTATCTAGTAGATCCAAACACCTTAAAATATTTAAAACATCAAAATTTTTAGAAACCAAAGTATTCTCTCTATACTTCAAAAATACTTTGAGGCCAAACGGGACCCAGTTTCTTTGCTCGTGCACCAAGCCAAAGGCTTGCCTACTTAATTGTGCCGAGAACGACGAGAGGCGGAGCGTGCTTATTTTGGAAGACACATGAACTGCACTTGTTCTAAATTTCCCAAGAGACAAGCAATACTATGGAGGCCAACCGTCTCTGATGAGGACCGTTGCACATTGTTGACCACCAATCTACGAGGGAGAGCAACGACCAAGGGTTTAGGTCGAGGGCGTGGAGACCCAACCAATCTCAAATGAGGCCCCGAAGGCAAGCGGTGAAGTGGCAATATACAAAGAGGTGGTTGATCGATTCTAGGACTCTTTCGCAAAGAGGGCAACACACCCACAATGTCCAACCTCGCCTTTTAAAGCGGGCTTCCTTCCATACGCGATTTCGAAGGGCAAGCCAAGCAAAAAATTTCACCTTTGGGGGCGCCAAATTCTTCCAAACGATAGTGTTCATATCGGACAATGTTATCCAAAGAAATTACGCTTTTTACGTCGATGCCTCCAAATATTGTGGATTAGCCGCGAACTTCCAAGAAACGTCATCTTCCATAGAGGCTAGTTTAATATGCCAGTGATGTTTTAACTACTTCCAAGCAAAGATACCCCCAGTGGCAGAAATTGGTGTTCTGCGTTTTTATGGCGAGTCGCAAGCTGAAACACTATTTTGAAGAGCATCCAATAACAATCATCAGTTCAACATCCCTAGCATACATCATAAGGAACAAAGAGGCCACAGGACGAGTCGCAAAAATGGACAATTGTGCTCGGATCTTATCATCACATAAACTATGAGCCTTGAACATCAATAAATTCTCAAGCGCCGCTTGACTTCGTCACTGACTGGATAGGGATAAAAGGAATCCCGAATGCACGAGAGAGAAAGCACTGGATAATGCACTTTGACAGATCTAGGCAGCTAGAAGGTTCGTGGGTTGGAGTCACTCTAACATCCCCCAAGGGAGATAAGTTGCGCTACGTACTACAAATCTATTTCAACTGTACAAACAACATGGCCGAGTACGAGGCATTATTGCTGGCCTACACTGCAGAATTTAAAATTTTGCGAGACGTAGTCCGTCAAGATCGCTATGTAGATAACGAGTCATGCCCATACATTAAGGATTAGGATCACGACTCATCGGGCAACGAAATCGATGTAGTCGTAGAAGAGATCTGAACATCGTAGATCCTCACAACTAGGCCTAGCTGCAAGGATGTCGCTAAGGTTCCCTCGTCAAGGATCGCATGTGTAACCCCTCTTATGATGTGCACGTGTACGCTCGTCTCAACCGTCAGTGCTCCGACGTCATGGACTCGGGACTCGGCACCGACGAAGAAAGACCGCTTTTCGGTGTTTCTAATTGGTATCACTAATCAATTTCAATTAGAGCTATATGAATTTGGAAGTTCTCAACACAGGAGATAAAATTGCTAATTAGAGCTAGGTCTAATCGGGTGAGTGGAACTCAAAATCCAATTAGAAGAAGTTACTATTCAATTAGAGGGGCTCTAATTAGAAACTCTAATTAGACCCTCTATTTCTATAAGAGAGAGAGGCTTGAGAGAAAATTGTGTGTTTTGCTTTGAGCCTTACGGTCCTTTATATAAAGTTGGAGGGGGAGAGTTTACAAAGGAGAGGAGGAGTCCTACTTGAGCTAGCACGGGGTTGTCACACTGGGAACATGGAGATAACCGCACCAAAGCCACATCGGGCCAGCATGAAAATTACCTCAACCCCGCACCAAACCACCCCATTAATTAATCACCCCTAACCAACCCGTAGTCCTCTTTGCCCCAAATCACACCAATTCATCTAATTCTTACGGTTTGAAACCATTACACACCCCACGTACAACCCACACAGGCAACCAAACAGTACTCCGAGAGCATCTAGGAAGCTAGGACGGTGAACCGGCTAGGGCTGGCAGCGTTGCTTTTTCTTTGACTTCATTTTCCTATTTTTGAATCAATAAATCATATTGTTAAATACCACTCCCAATGGCCCCAAATCTCTTTCTAATATTTTTTAAAATCAAACTCTTTGCAATGGGAACTTTCATGTGCTGTTTTTAACACCTTTAAAATATTATACTTTCAAATTTTGAATAATTGACTAATAGTTACTTATTGTTATTTCCAGAATAGAAAAATTGAATATTTG
This sequence comes from Alopecurus myosuroides, assembly GCA_028641055.1. NCBI lineage: Eukaryota > Viridiplantae > Streptophyta > Magnoliopsida > Poales > Poaceae > Alopecurus > Alopecurus myosuroides. The sequence continues at coordinate 204,911,260 of CM054063.1, read as the reverse complement.
GTCAATAAAATCAGAGGTTTTCACATATGATAATATGGTTTTCTCTAAATTAAACAATCTTTTCGAACATGAAGAGTTTTATGAAAAACATTTTATTATTAAATTCTTGATATATCAATTGAAATATTATAATTTATTTTGGGCTCTTAAAATTATCTTCAAGCCTAAATTAGTTGAAAGATGAATCTTTACTATTAAGCTTACTGTGGTGGTATGGTGTCACACTTCAACATAATTACACGTCAAATGCCACCACACTAATCTTTTTTTGCCAACTATAACGGTTGCATGCAGCCTTATCTTGTCAAATTTGTTAGATTTGTTAGCTAACTTGATGCATGCAGCCTTATCCCCTCCTATCTCTCTGCTATCTCTCCTACCCCTATCTATCAAAAAGAACAAAGTCGTTCCTTCGACCGTCTAGGAGCACGTCTTGTCGTCAAAAGTATCCCGTCCTCACGTCCAACCCTCCCCTGAGCATCCACGGACAATGGAATGAATTACAGATCCAATTACCGGAAATCAAAAGCCGGAAATAAATCATGTTGTCAAGCTGTCCTCAATGCTATATGCAAACCTCTCTGTTGCGCTGCCTTCCCTACCCAACATCACCTCCTCCCCCGCACCGCACATCGCCGCCGCCCTAGGACCGCCCTCCGAGATGGCGTCACACCTCCAGTACGAGCGACCGATCTCCCCTCGCGCCCGTCGCTGCCGCCGCTAGCAGCACATGCGTCTCTAGATCCCCACTTGGGGAGGACGCTGACCAAGAAAGAATCCAACGCTTTGGGCGGCGCAGCCGCTGCTGCTGAAGACCATGAGAGGAGGGATGGTGCGGTCAGCCAGGTCACCCCGCTCTCCTTCCCCGTGGACGACCACCAGAACGACGACAAAGACGGCGGCGCAAGAAGAAGTGAGATATGCGCTCGATCCGATAATTCCGTTCGCTTGATATCTTCGATTTCGGTTTAATTGATCGTTAACGTGCTTTTCGTCTCACGGCAGAGTGCCCAGCAGCAGCGCGGCATCCCTCCCATCTCTTTCTCCCGCATGAATCTGTAATGGGATCGGGGCCAAGACTCTTCCAGGATGGACGGCCGGAGGAAGCTGATGTCAAAGTCGTGACATCATGGTGGCCGCGCAGGTGGAGCAGCGTGGCAGGGGTTCCTCGCAGGCGGCAGTGCACCCTGGAGAGGCAGCGATGCTCCCTGGAGCCGTACTCAGGATTGGTCCTGCAGGCAGTCCGTCCATGGCGAGCGGCTCTAGTTCTTGGACGTCGCCAGGGAGCACGGGTGTAATGCAGAGCTACATATTTTTGTTCGCATCAGCCTGCATCTTAGCAGCGCGCACCTGCAGTGCATGGGTAGCCATGATGGCCTACGCGGCCACCTCACCGCGGTGGGGAGGCACGTATGATCTGGTTCTTGCATGATTGGAAGAGGGATGGTACTGATTAGCAATGGTATTTATTTCAGACTGATTGCCAATGGTATTTATTGCATCCAAGTGCTCAGATCGTGTGGTTCATGCTTGCTAGGTTCACCAGTTAGTTTTTTCTCTCGAAAATAAACTTTGCAAGAGCAAAGGCACACGCTACTCAAATTCTTTAAAAAGGAATAGGCGTATAGGCTCAAACTTGTTTACCTTTTGGGATATGGTGCCATAGTTTGTATTGAACTCTGAGCACTTTTTAATATTTGACATAATCTCGTCAGTCTCATTTGTGTCTAATTTAGGGCTGATTACAGTAATAGAGTGTAGAACTATGGTGCATTAGATTTCACTTTTTGGTTAGCAGCACGTAATTCTTCTTGCCTCCATTCATAGGTTTATTAGCCATGCTTCATTTAACCGTAGAAATATAATTTGTGGTAGATATACCTGTATGGATGAACTAGGGATACTTGCCTAGAATACTGTTACTCTAATCTGATAAAATTTCTCATAATTGTTAACTTCCGATTTACTTGTGAATGTTCTCATGCTTAAACTAGAATCTGGGAGAGAAAGTTGTGTAAGCTTATGGTTTTTGGGATTAATTTATGTCATGTGGTATATTGAATTTTAGTGCCTCCTCAAATATGTTTCTTGATCCCAGCGTGCGTTTGTATGAAACATACTTTATTTTACAGTATTTACTAAGTTGTCCGTCAGAGACCTTGTCTGAACAAGATATTTTTGGTATCATCTTCATATCTTCCTATGTCATTTATACCTCTAATTTCAACATGGTCATTTGATAGGTAATATATTTCTTAGTCAATAATCTTCATCATATTTTTCATGTAGACAAGTGAATGGGAGTAGGTTTACATTTGTTACTTAGTTTCCATTTTAAAGTAAATTTAAAATAAAATTACTAATGTGAAAGCAGATGATGAATGATAAGTTTGTCATCTCTGTATAGAATACACATGTTGCACCAACAACTATTGGCGGTTCAAACTTGAAAGCAATGATAACCGGGTAAGGACTAAGGTCCACTTCCGATCATCCAATTATGGTTTGAACCAGATAGGATTCCTCCAAGCCATCATATTTCCCTCGTCCGACCAGTGTAGTGCTAAGAATTAAATAGGAAGAGGAAGCACAGTGGCCAATGACGGCGGCCAATAACAAACAACAGAAACTTGTATCGTCTCTCTTTCTTTAAGCAGTCCACCCTACATGGTATCATCAACGAGGCCAAATGGTCTACAATATTTCACAAACAAGAATCCAGATTGTAGGAAAGAAGGCTCTTATGCTTCTAGAGGCATAGAATTTGTAATACAAATTTTCTTGATCATTTGTATTATTTTTCTTGCTCTCACCTCTGCATTTTAGCTGCAGGTCCTTGATCGTTGATCAATGAACAAAAGGTAATAAATTAGCGACATTTTTTTGTTACATACATGGCTCTTATTTGTACTTCCTAATGTGATATTTGCAGGTTCTTGTCAGCTGAATACTAGAGCAACGGTACATCCAATGATGTTCTTCCCGCAATTAAACTTCTGTGTGATATGTGGATTCCAGTCTCTTGATCCAAATCAACTTTTCTTCAATTGCCATTTTGCAAAGGCCTGTTGGAGCTGTCTAACCCTTTGAATTTCTCTTCAATCTGAATGTTGTGCTAATCTCTTGTCTCTAAAGCAAGCCATTTTATGGAGAACATTATAGTAGCCTCTTGAAGTATTTTGGTTTTGCCAAAGACATATTACAATTTCATAGGAATCCAGCCCAGCCTTTGTAAATGCTGGAACGTTTTCAAATATGAGTACATGTATAAGATATTTTACAATATGTTGGAGTTATGTGACTTATGAATGGGGCATACCTTTTTCTAATCTTTTTCACCTTTTTTGTAAGAGCATCAAATACATATTTTGTTGTAACCAATTGTTACTTAAATAGCTAATTTTTCCAATTGCTTTGTATTACAGAAGGAAAACAGTAGAGGCTTGTGAACCCAATTGCCTTCAAAATACTCACAATCTGTTATATGTGTGTTGATCAAGATGTTAATGCTAGACCTATATATCAGCGTAGTGAAATGTGACTACCTTTTCCTAAATTATCAAATGCCCCGACATTTTTCGTTCCATGTTGTGCTTACGTTTGAATACATGACATATATCTTTTAAAAGGATTGGAGTATTCCTCTCAAAAACTATTATACTCAATACCATTGTATAAACTGATGTCCGTAGCAAAGCACGGGCATTCAACTAGTATTATTAATAGGTAGAACTTAAAAACAATGATTTGGAAAACATGTAGTTAGGGAAAACATTTTATACTCTTGAGTGTTTGTATAATTCATTTTGAAGACTCATAATTATTCCAAGCTCATCAAATATTTATGAAGGTAGGGATGTTGGGGCTTGAAATCCTAGAGTTTTAAATGCCAAGAAAATATTTTCAAGGAAATAGTTGAATTGAAAGCATTTGCTTAAATAAGGTTTGCCATAGATAATTAATTACTTTGAAACAATAAAGCTTATTTTGGATAAGTTTTAAGGTTTATGGAGTTAGAGGCATGTTTGTATATTTACTTTCAATAACATTGAAATAATATATTATATTTTATTTGTGTATGAATTTTATTTGGTTTTGGTAGCTTTAATTATCATGAAAACAAAAGTTTTAAATGTTTGTGATTTTTGAATTTCTCCAAAAATCAGAGATGTTACAGACTACCACCTTTAAAAGAAATCTCGTCCCGAGATTTGGGAAGCTAGGAAGAAAGATAGGTTTCGGTATGTAGGTTGAACACAACTGGGTGGGATACTACCCTTAAAAGAAAATTTTGCAAGTAGTAAAAAACTCTTGTCCTCAGGTTTTTGGGTCATGCTTCACTTCCCAATGGGATATGCTCTTACACTTAACTTAGTGTAGCTTTACTCAAGATGACGTGGGCATAACTTTCCTTCATAAATGTTGTAACCGATTTATTACATTGAACGAATTTATTCCTCAACGACCCTAACCTTTTATTCAACTACGAACATAGTCTAGAACAAACTATTCCTTGAAACAAATACTCTCGTAAGAACTCCCTCTTGAAGAGATACTTCAGGGGGATTTTCACCTCTTCATGTAGTGCCGACATCCTCGGAGAACCCTGTGTATCTCATATTATTATTGGCATGGATTCGGTATCCTATTTTCCATTTTTAAGCAATCATCTGGGAAGTGTCTAGTCTCTCTACAACAATGGTGATGTGGGGATGACTTCCGGACCTGTCAGATGAGCCTACCTGGTCTAAGCCCCAGCACTGAAGCCTAGCGGAAAGGGCTGTCCCGCCGCTCTAGAAGGCCCAACAACGGCCCACCAGCAAGATTTGTAGAGGCCCCAGACCGGTGGTCCAAGACCTCTCATATGCATACATTCATGATCCCAGAACAACCAGTCGAGAGCAACATATGAATTTGGTACACATATTACATCATCCATTACATGAATAATAAAGGTCTTACAATAAATGGTCGCATGACGGTCTTAGATAACTGCCACGCAGGGCAGGCAAATAACACACACACACACACACACACACAACGGAAGACAACAAAACACAACGCGGTAGATCTCAAGTCACGCCTTAACCTACATGCTGCTGACCAGGAGACGATCCTAGTTCGCAGGGTCATCAATGTAGTACACCTCCTGGGGCTGCTCCTCGTAGTCTGGCCAAGTAAATAGCCAGGGACGAAACCAATATAAGTACATTTGAATGTACTTTGCAAGACATCCTTTATGAAGCTTAAGAAATGCAAGTATGCTTATATGGTGGAATGGGTAGGCTATACATAGGGTTCACTACCCATGATGGATGAAGGATACATCATGGTTGAGTTTGACATCTCTATATCTTATGTTGAAGAAGATACTTCAAAAGGAAATAATATAGTTTCTCTTGTAATATTGCACCACCAAGAGGTTTTGGTAAGATTTGGTTTAATAAAGAAAGTTTTTATTTACAAAACTTCTTGTAAAACAGTCTCCAGCTTTTCTTCATAGGTACCTCCTAGGTACAAAGTTCTCCTTTCCAGTACCTCATAGGTACAAGTCCTTTTTCAAAACATTCTTTGGAAAACAGACACAATACTAGCTACATGGCCATTCAACTATCCATATCCGTGGATGCGGCTATTCCAAACAGTTTTACTCTAGAGAGGTGTACACAATGCACAAGATCCAAATCATCTGCTATAATCACCCATGGACTATCCGCGACAGTATGCGAACATCAGATAACTGATCCTAACTTTCCACTATGGTCAAGCTAATATATGACTATCCCTTCAACTGGGTTTATTCTCCCCGACACCGTGTCACACACTTCCATGAAAGAAGACCCAACTGTTGCAGCCGGAGGGAAAATTAATCCCACACTTTGCATGTCTCGTATCTCACACCTGGCGACATTTCGGTTCAGAGAATCTCATTCTCTATAGCACTTGGGATAGAACACAAACTAACAAGAACAAGTTTCTCGATAGGCCTCTTGCCCATGTTGAGGTAGAGTGGCAGTACCTAATGGTTGTCTAGCGAATACTAGGTTATGTGTCTTTTGTAAAAGATTTCAAAAACCTTCCTCTTTGCCACCTCTAGTGAACAAGGTCCCACCTTTCCACCGAGGGTTTTCCCATAAACCTTTTGTTTTCATAAACACATTTTAGGGTGTCCACTTAGGGACTCCAAGATTATTAATTTTAGGTGGTATTTATATACCATATGGTGGCTAAGGGCTTGGTAACACCAAGTTTGACTACTAGCAATGTGATAGTTAACTATAATATCAATAGTAGTAATAGCCACAACAAAAATAGTTTTGTTAACCATATTTTTTGTAAAACTTCAGAAGTAAAAACATGCATGATAGATAATAATAAGTGTAATAACAGCAAGTATTAGGATGTCTTGCCTTGGTATTGGTTCAAGTCTTTCTCTTGGAAATAACAGAAGTGAAAATAAGCCTCTTCTCCAATATCTCCTTCTTTGTTTTCTAACGTCGTAAAAAGCAATAAAGGACACACAATCAGAACCAAATAAGGCACACAATATTACATAGCAACACATACAGCAAGCAATACACAATATAATCTATCACTCAATTTTCCAAATCAAAAATTAACATGCACACATAAAATAAATAAGACTATTAGCAAACATGCCTATGGTGGAGAAATTTATATTAATAGCCAAAATGCAATGGCATCGGTGTGTGTTCCACTATCCTACCAAGGCATTTTAAGGTCACAATTCCTCTGGTCATACTTGGGAAAATAATATCCCACTAAACAAGCATCAAAACAGTATGCATACTAGTGAAAATAAAGGAATCAATTTATTCTAGTTAAACCTACTCATGCTTTTCTATAAATAAAAGTGCAAGCTAACAGAGGTGATACAAGAATAAAATCAGTACCAAAGTGGTACTGGACCCATCATATCAACCACAAAAATCTAGGTGTTAAACCTAGTATTACTTTGCTAAACATTTCTATGCAAGAAAAATACTAGAAAACAATACTATTCTACTAACTATTTCTACTAACTTCCAAACATGCTCATTTTTTCTAACATGATAGATATGTAATAAAAGAAATTAGTAACATAGAATAACAATCGTACACATGCTATAAAACAAGAATCTAGTACACAAGTATTTACTAAAATCTACTTACACAAGAATAATTAAAAACAGAAAAGTGCTAATCTTGTTATGCACACCATAATTGTTATAGAGCTCTAAAAATTATACTAAGCTAGGATTAGGTAGATCTAAGCATACACAAACTCATCCAATTTGATTCACCTAAAAAATCATCGCCAAAAAGTCTACAAAAATCCTAGAAGTGCTCTCTAGAAATTGACCAAAATGCATGGCATTTTCTCTAGGAAGCTCACTTGGATACAAAACCAATTACTACTGATAGGTATCAGTAAGGGCTATCCAAAGCAATTGAGTTTGAAATTTTTGGTTTCCTATTTTGAAAGTTATGATAATATAGGTGAAACAGATAGCTTCTACAAGAATAAAAGCTACTGCAAAAATAATACACAAAAAGTAGATCTATCACTTGGATGTGTTAAGAATATGTTAAGGTACAAGAATGATTTTAGTTTGGACAGATTTGCATATTTAGTATTTTTCCTAGGGAAAACGCTAGAGTGCATGATTCTGTTATTTTCAAAATGAATAAAAGTCCAGGGGCTAAACTGGGCGCGGGCCAGATCTGCACATCGCGGCCCAACTAGCGGCGAAAATAGCCCAAGGGCGCGCGCGCGCTCTCGCTGCGCCACTGCGGCTGGATTCAAAGGGGTCCGTTGATCTCGCGGCTTCTTTATCCTCTTCCCTCTCTCTCTCATCGGCGCACGGGCAGCAAAAGGCGACGCCGATAGGCTCATCTAGGGGCGGGGTACGGTAGTGGTGCATGGTTGAGGTAGTCGTACGAGGTCGAGGCCGTACATGCGAGCAGACGGCGGCAGCTGCGGTGGCTCCACTCAACGGCGGCGAGCAGAGAGTCCGCGGCGGCTCTGAGGACGGCGGCGTGGTTCCTGCAAGCGAACGGCCAAGGGGAGGGGTCAGAGCGGTGCGCTAGGGTACGGGGAGTACGTCCAGGTTGGAATTGCGTGAAGAAAATGGCCGGGGCGAGCTCAACCTTCACGGGAGCCTTGCAGTGGCCGGCGGCAAAAAACTCCCCCGTGTCGCTCACAGGGAGCGAGCGGGATCGAGTGGGCGCGTGGTGGAGTGTACGGTGGAGGTGTGGGGGTGGGTGGCGAGGCAGTGGCGTGGCGCACGCCTTATAGGCACGGGCACTGGGTCGTGGTCGTGCCCATGTCCACAGACATGTCGCGGGTTGCACGGGGCGGCGTCCACGGGCGGCTATGAGCTAGGGGGTGGCGAGCACTGCTGTTAGGCGGCGAGGAGAGGCACGGTGGCGCGGCCTCGTGGCCACAGTGCGCGCGGCGTGGCATGCACCGTGTGTCCGCGGCCTGTCCCCCTTGTCTCACTCTCTCTGTCCCCCCTCTCTTTTCTCTCTTCTCTCTCACTCTCTGCTTGACCCAAAAAGGAATCCAAGGCAAAAACTCGAAGTGGATACATAGGGGACTAGATTAGGCAATGTCTCACGCCTCCATTTGCACAAATTCAAACAAAACCAAACACTCAAAGTTCTGTCAAAAGGAAAGTTCAGAAAAATGACTTGGCAAAAATTGCTAAGTGCTGAAAACAGACCAAATCATTAAAATGTTCACTCATGAATAAAATAGAAAATCAAATCCAATTTTGGATTTTTAAGTTGTACAATGTTAAGCATGACATGAAATTTCAGAAACACCTCTTTAATCCATTTTTGGAAATGTGGAAGGCTACGAAAATGAGGTGGAAAATGGTATCTTTCTGTTTTCTTCTGTTTTAAAAAATCCCTGTTTTTCTTTGTTATTGTTTTCACACAAAAACAAGCATGCAACTATTTGTTTTCATACTTCATAATTCAAATAAAGGTTATGGATTTGTAGTCCACATACCATAAAACATTTATAAGCCATGAAAACATATAATTGGATAATTTAACCTATTGAAAACAAGTGCTAGAAAAGGGTATTTGGCTGATTTTTCAGGGACAAACTTTAATAGAAAAAATAAAATAAAACATCCATATCTCCAAATTCCATTTTGTTTTCGTGAATCAAACAAAGCCAAGAAATATTCTTAAGTTGAAAACAACCATGATCCAACACTTGGGACAAAAATCACTCAAGGTATCGTATGGAAAACATTAGAGAAACAACTAGTGATCATCAGGAAAATGATATTTGATTTCAAAGAAAATGTTGCTTGGATTGCATAGCTACTCATGGTCACATACATCTATTGGTTCAAAAGAACACATTACAAAAGTGTTTTTGGCTCACAAATTTGTCTCCCTAGCTATATTACAAAGTTCCAAAAACTGGGGTGTGACAGATCTTCCCCCTTAAAAGAATCTCGCCCCGAGATTCGCAGTTGTAGTCCTTAAGGAACCAGGGAACTTCTTCCTGATATAATCCTCACGCTCCTAGGTAGCTTGTTCCTCAAAGTTATTCGTCCACTGAATATTAAGGAATTCAAAAGCATTTCTCATGGTCGCACGCACATGCTCCTGAAGAACACGTAGGGGTCTATCACGGTAGGTCAGGTCATCATTCAAGTCAATGGTCCCGAAGTTAATATCTTGGTAGGTGAGATTCTTCTCAGGTACATGAATACATTTCCGGAGCAAACACACATGAAAAACATTGTGAAATGCCGACAACTCCTTTGGCAATTACAACTGATAAGACACTTCTCCATGACGGGCTAAGATCTTAAAAGGGCCGATACCGGAGTGCAAGCTTTCCCTTGACACGAAAACACTGCATCCCTTTGAGCGGCGTGACACGAAGATACACGAAATGTCCAATATACTGAAAGAGTCATCGCGATGCTTTGTGTCCGCATAACTCTTTTGGCGAGATTGAGCTGCCTTGAGACGATCACGAATAAGCTGGACTTGCTCTTTCGTAGCTCGTAAATTGTCTACACCAAAGACTTGACTGTCACCAGTTTCAGTCCAGTTCAGAGGTGTACGGCATTTACGTCCATACATGGCTTAAAAGGAGGCCATTTGCAAGCTAGACTGATAGATTTTGTTGTAAGAAAACTCCGCAAAAGGCAGGAAATCTTCCCATTTGGCTCCATAAGACAAAACACAAGCAGGGAGCATGTCTTCCAAAATCTGTTTCACACGCTCAGTTTTTCCATCAGTCTGCGGGTGATAGGTGGTACTAAAGGCTAACTTGGTTCCTAGTTCTTCGTGCAGCTTCTTCCAAAATCGAGTCGTGAACTGTAATCCTCGACCAGACACAACCCTGCTAGGGACTCCATGCAGGCTAACAATCTGGGAAATGTATAGGTCAGCAAGCTGGTCTGCACGATATGTAGTCCGGAAAGGAATAAAGTGAGCAACTTTTGTGAGCCTGTCCACGACAACCCATATAGAATCATTTCACCGGCTGGACCTAGAAAGTCCAGTAATAAAGTCCATCCCGACTTCATCCCATTTCCAAACTGGCACTTTCAGTGGCTGTAGCAATCCAGCGGGACGCTGGTGCTCAGCTTTTACTTGCTGACATATATGACACTTGGCTATAAATGAAACAATGTCTCGCTTCATTCCATGCCACCAAAATCTCTCATTCAAGTCCTGATACATCTTGGTTCATCTGGGATGAATAGAATACAGGGTATCATGAGCCTCAGTCATGATGGTCAGCTTTAACTCGGATTCGGTAGGAACACAAATGCGACCTTCATACCACAAGAATCCCTCGGAATCAATGGTAAAACCAATGACTT